>JAMPIV010019777.1:155000-275468 GCA_024509875.1 Oreohelix idahoensis | reverse complement strand
GGGGGGGGGTGGGGTGGGGTGGGGTGGGGGGTGGGTCGTGGGGGGGGGGGGGGGGTGTTATTTTATTTGTGGGGTGTTGTTGAATATTATTTTTTTGGTTGTTTGTTGTTTTGGAGGTTTTTTGTGTTGTTTTTATTTATGTTGGGTTTTGTGGTGTTTTTAGTTATTTTTGGGTTTATGTTTTTAATTATTTAAGGAAATTAGGTTGGGATTGGATATTGGAGGGGAGATGGAAGGATGTTGTGGTATTTGGTTAGGGGTGGTATTAGGTTAGGAGTTTTGGATGATTGGGATAGTTAGATGGTATGGGTATGTGATTTTGAGATGTTTGGTTGTTGGTGAATTG
This sequence comes from Oreohelix idahoensis, assembly GCA_024509875.1. Lineage (NCBI taxonomy): Eukaryota > Metazoa > Mollusca > Gastropoda > Stylommatophora > Oreohelicidae > Oreohelix > Oreohelix idahoensis. The sequence continues at coordinate 275,122 of JAMPIV010019777.1, read as the reverse complement.
AATATGGGTTGATTAATTTTTGGATGAGTGTTGGGTATGTTATTATGGAAGTTTTGTGTGGGGTGTAAATTTTATAAGTAGTTTTGTATTTTTTTATGTGATATGATATGATGATGAGTTTGAGTGGAGAAAGTGTATGTAGAGTTATGTCATGAGTGAAAGATTTAAGAATTTTTATTGTAACCTATAGTATTAGTGCTGCGATGACACAGTAATGAAACGTCAGTTGTTTGGTTGAAATATTCAGTTAGTATTGTTAAAGAAAGGGAGCCGCGGTAGCATAGTGGTTAGTGCACTGGCTTCCTAGCGCAGTGGTCTATGGTTCGATCCCCAGATGAGGCGGGAATTTTTTAGGCCATAAACGGCTCCTGGGTCGACCCAGCTCCAAATGGGTACCAGAGCAACTCTGGGAAGGTTAAGGCGGCCGGCGTGATGCCGACCACATCACCCCTCGTGTGCCGACGGTCAAGATAATATGGGCCTAACACCATATTCCCAATATGCCTCAATGGGCGTGTATCGGGTTCCTTTACCTTTTTTTTTATTGTTAAAGAAGCGTCCTACTGGCTCAGTGGTTAGAGCGCTTGCCACTCGGCGACAAAGTTACCAAGTTCCAGTATCAAAACCTGGTAGCACCACGCTTCGATCTTCTTCTTTTCCTTTCGTTCTTTATGGACCACTGCAGCCGGTCTCCCTCGCCGAAATCCTGCAAAAACAGCATTTACTCAATCTTGCAGCAGTAGCTGCTGTAGCTATCTGTTTCACATGATGATGTAGCCAGTCCCATGCACGACTTCATACGAGACACCTCTCACGCTTCAGTCTACCCAGCTGTAAATGGGTCCTTGACTCTACTCTTGGGTTAGGGAAGACAAGGGAAATGAGGAACGGAACTGGTCACACCACCTCATAAAGCTGGACCTAGTATAGTAAAATCTCTAACACGTCACTCCCTAACGGCAATATCTTCTATGGGATCGTTAAAGAGAGTAAATGATGGTGCATTTTACTTTTTTTTTAATTCAAGGGAAATGCGCTGCCAAGAATAAATATTTATTACAAGACATTGTTACAGTAAGGAAGCGATTGTAATATGGAGAAAGAACAATACAGACAGTATGTGCATCACCTTCCACATCCCCTGGTAGACCGGACTTACAACAAATACGCGCCAAGCTTTGTTGTCCTGTGTTATCAGTTCAAGGTCTTTCCAAGTACTCTTTATCCCCTTCATGTCTATGCATAATTCCTGTCTCCGTATGCTTCTGGCCTCCTATGTCTCTCACCTAGACATTCTAGAATAAGGACACTGCCTAGTAATGCTATCATCTGGCTTTCTCAAAGTGTATCATCATATCCAACGCGTTCAGTCACTTATTCTTCCGCTGGTATTTGTCTGGGGTTTTTTTTTTCATCAGTTCCACATTAGAGATCTTGCCGTGCCGTCACTAGAGATCTTCCCGTGTCGTTACTAGAGATCTTCCCGTGCCGTTACTAGAGATCTTGTCGTTACTAGAGATCTTGTCGTTACTAGAGATCTTGTCGTTACTAGAGATCTTGTCATTTCTAGAGATCTTGTCGTGTCGTTACTAGAGATCTTGTATTGCCGTGTCAAGTCTGTTATTCTACGCAAACAACCATTTATATAAGTATGTATTTTCTGGCCGTACATTTTTTTTTTCTTTTGTTCTCCGTGTCTGAAAGCCATACAATAATACAGACATGACATTTGTTCTGAAGAATCTTATTTTGTGTTGGACTTGATTTCGTCATGTGTCTACGGGAACTTCTGAAATCTCCATCATCTTCGTTTCTTGTGAATTAGGACACTGTGAAAAAGAACAGTACGCAATAGACAGAGTGAATTCGCCGAGTTAACATGTGAAGTTTTTTTTTCTTCCGCAAATAGCCATATCTGCGAAATAACGACAGTGAACATTTAGACAACTCACCAGACTAGGGCGTTTGGTATGTCCCCCAAATTCTTCTTCAACCCTCGTAGATACGACAGCTATCTGCAGGAGATTCCTTCTAAAACCAAATTACCCACACAATTATACATTTTTGTGCTTCGCGCCCGGGACTTAAAATAAATAAATCATTTGTACTTTTAAAAAATATATATAGTCTGTAAAACGCTGTCACTAACAGTGGCGCGAGTAGCAAACGTACATGCTGGAAAGCGACATCAAAGGCTTCAAAATGTAACAAAAGACCGAAAGATGATTCATTTGAGTCGAACACGCACAGACATTTGATGTTGGTCCAACAGTAGCAGCACACATTCAGACTAGCTGTGTTCTGTTATCGATTCTTCCTTGCTAGCCTCGCTTCCATCTCGGGGAAAGCACTGTCAAAAGTTCACCATAACCAGACCGGCTGTAAATTTAATTTGAGAGAAATCGAAGGGCCACGGTTACCTGCCTTTTGTCGTTATGAACTCACACGTGGTAACTGGTGTTTGTCAGTACCGTTGATTAGTCTTTTCTGGTCAAATAGTGAAACGTCAATGTAATAGCAAAAACACTGAAGTAATGGTGTACTGATTATCTTAAAGAAAACGGTTTCGTCACAATGTACTTTTAAAATAAATGGAGCTGTTTTGAAACAAGCAAATAGATTCAAATATCTAGGCACATTAACTCTTAAAGTTCGTGGTAGTTTTCCCACTTTTGGTGCAATAAATGTTCTGTACCTTTGAGTTTACATATAGTTTTAAAAAGTCGATTCTTTCTAAGTGTTTAAAAAGTAAGAAATCGTTTAAAAAAAAAAAATGAGTTATAACGGAAATTGAATGAGTGATTAATAAAATATATGAGCTGTGACAAAATAAACACTTAATTATAATGAACAGGCCCTGTAAACTGGTTACATATCATGGACAGCCTGAAAATCGGCCCTAAATACTGGCTCTTCGTCCTTTAAGAGTTAATAAAGTCAGATGGAAGATGCATTTCAGAGGGGAAGAGTAGAATAGCCAAGGCAAAAGCGGTGTTCATGAGAAGTATTGTACCCCTCACATTAGAAGGAAACAATCCTCTTTCTTTGTGCATGTTATGACAAAAGGAGAAACGACTTCATCGTGACAATAGGAAAGACTATGGGAATAAGGGACCTTATAGAGGACGACAAACAGAAAAAATACTCTAGGGTCTGACATCATGACACGGAAAGAAGTCAATAAGACAACTGATAAATAACATTGGTGACATGAAGTTGTGAAGAGACATGATCACCTTAGCCAACTGGCCAGCTACTGGAAGAAGACTTAACATTCGATCTGGTATACCAATTACCCACCGTTCCACTTTTTAAGTGTACTTTCTAAGTCAGAATTTCTACGCCTGTTTAGAATAACGAACGTCGTAAACTTCTGTTTACTTGTCCTAATACACACGACAATGGCCTTGGAGTGCTACTCGAAAATGGTTTTGATCGAAAATTGTTTTCTACGCTCCTCCATTCAGACCTTCAATCTAAAGGAGAATCACGTTCTGTATACCGGTACATAGTTCCCTGCCTTCGGCCACCGCCTCATTTCCCCAGCGCTCTCTCAATAATACCGTTTATACAAATGGGACTGGGGTAATCCCAGCGCCGTCAATGACCTACGACATATGTACACTCTATAGCTGCAAAAATGACACTTTAATACTATAAATGTCACTAACAGTACACCGTATTATAAACACGCATCTGCTGTACGAAATAAAGGTGGAGAGACGCTAACATGCAACATAACACTGTTGTCTGGCTGTCTGGACATCGACGTAAACTCACCTGGCCCTAGCTATGCTAGGAATGCCAGACCACAGAACCCACTTTCGGAACACCGTAAAAGGACTGCAGTATTTTTTACACCTAACAAGTTTCTAAATGAATGCCAGAATCTTAAAAACAGCAGTTTTATTCTTCTTCCGCCCGCCCCCCCCCCCCCACCCACACCCCCCCCACTCCCCCCCCCCCCCCCCCCCCCCCCCCCCCCACCCCCCCCCCCCCCCCCCCCCAAGTTTTCAGAACACACAGACACACACAAAATCGCAACTCGAGATGTTTCAAGACCATCATGCCAACTATATCAATAAAAAGGAGACACAGAGAGGATAAACAAAAGAAATAAAGAGACGGGTTGTCAGCGTTGAATGACACGGGGTACATACATAAGTAGGAAACAATAAACAAGTAAATTATACTTAATTAACAAAAAATATGAACTGAACTATGAAACAACCAAAACATTTGAAATAGTAACAATATAGCTAAAATACATCTACAAATATTTTTAAAAGAGAAAACTATACAAAAACTGTAGGAAAATTGATCGCCAGTTGCAAAGAGAGATACCTGCGTATATATTGGCGGATGGGAGCGCTATCTAAAATGTTTATAACAACGCATGCTGTAACACTGAGTGACTTACCCGGCTATAGGTAATTATTCCGGTAGCTTTGTGGGTAGCTCCGGAAGACGGAATTCTAATACATTAAACCTCCACATAAAAATTGCAGTGATATCTAAAATGTAAATTAATGTAAGCTTTGATCTCTTAGCATCTACAAGCAAGTATATTCCAAAATAGAACGCTGGCACTCTCTTGGCATGAACTTAAAAATTCAATAGTTCACTGTAGTCTGAGCAGCATTCGTTCTCTAACGATCATTAGCAATGGAAAAACTGTATTTGTCTCGCTGAATGATATGGAAGCCTAGGTCTCTGAAGTGAAGAAAGAACATCGCTGACACTAGTGACAAAAAATAGTCTTGCGAAACAGCAATGTGTCAACGATACACAAAGGTGCATTAATGTGAAATTAACTGGACAATATTAAGTCTCCCATATCAAACTTCGCAGGCGCAATAACGACACCTTCACACGTGGCTGCGCAAAGAATTAAAAGAAAATGTTCTCTGTCTCGCTTTAATTACAAATCTGCTTGAGCGTTTCGGATGTAGGACATACAACGCGATCCAGAAGTTCATAACGTCAATTCAGAGCAGGAAGGGTGTTATACGACTAAAACATGCAGTAATACTATCTAAATCTAAGTGGTCTTACATTATCTTGATCTCACAAAACACAACAATCAAACACTTGTAATGCTTGCAGAGTTTCTGATTGCTCCTACGCCCCCAGTGACAGACCAACTCCCACAACGGATAGCACTTGTAACAACATTTCCTAGGGTGGTCGCGCACGAGGATGACTCAGTCCACAAATTATACCTAACGAGCTCGGGTTGAGCATGAAACTAGGGCTGGGTTGTAATTAAGTGACCGAGTGCTTTAATCATGCCGTTCAGTAACGTCAGCGCTAATGAATGGCAACAGATGACAGCTCAGTGTCTTTCTCATAGTCATAAACTACAACACTCACCCATAACTACAGAACAGGTGTTTAGAACAGACATACGGAACGACACCAGTATTTAACAAGACCACAATTGGTATATAATGGCTTGTGAAGGTACTTACTGACTTAGTCGTTCATCTTCTACCGTCAAAGCAGTCAGTGGCCATTACGCCTAGTGACGTCTTAGGGCAACAGCAGATAGGTTTTCTTTGCCATTGTTTCCCATCACGCCTATTGGCGTCTTTAGGGCAACGGCAAATCAATCCATTTGCTGTTGTTTCCGTAATCGAAGTGACTGGCAAACGGGTGATCAGCCCGTTGGTAAATTTATAATGAAGGTCTTTTTTTTTTTTTTTTTTGGCGTTCGCCCGCTAATACTCAAGGCGAAATCTCAGGTTATTATTTTTTATGTCTAACCTGACATTGATTTTACGTGAGTATCCCTTTATTTCTTGTACAGAGACAGGTGTCCCTCGCCATTCAGGCAAATACTCGCCGATTTCGGAGGTACCCATTGCAGCTGGGTCGGCTCAGGAGCCGCCAGTCCCTGGTCGACGACACTCCTTCAAATGTCATCGCCAGGTCTCGAGTTAATCCAGTCCAAATCCCGGTAGACGAAAAATCCTCAAATGCCGTCGCCCGGGTTTGATCCTGTATCACCCGGTCGCCAGAGCGGTGTTGTAACCACTACGCTAGCGCGGCTCCCGTAATGAAGGTCTAATAATACATATTACTAATGTCAAAATAAGAGTAATTTACCGGTATATGTTATCCTACATACTCCAAGCTTTCCCCGAGACTCCCCATTTTAAAAAAATAAAACAGCAAGTAAGACATTCTATAAATTTAGGACAAAGGAAGAGAAAAAAAACATATACTGTATACAATTTGGACATTTTTCATTCACCATATATACAATACACCCGTGTGTTGCCGGGGCCCGAAAGGGGAGCAAAGAATAGTAACACTGCACCCTACCACGCATGTCGTAAAAAGCGACTAAGGAGGGTTGGGCATGGGGCTGTTTACCCCATCCCGTAAAAACTTCGCACAGTGGGCTGATCACCTGCTTGCCAACCAATCTGATTACGGAAACAACGATAGATTGTTTGGTCTGTTTCTGTTCCACAAAGACGCCACTAGGCGTGGTGGAAACAGCGATAGATTGATCAATTTGTTGTTGCCCTAAGACGCCACTAGGCGTACTGGCCACATACTGCTTTGCCGGTTGGTGGCTAAGGATGGAAGAAGAAGAAGATATATACAATAATAATTGGCATGCCATAAGCAGATAACAGCAACTGAAAATACTATCTTAAATTACAGACATTACATATCTTAATTATAACATATCAGGGGTTGATTGGGATATTTTTTATTCGGTAATTAAAAACAAAATTCTATTCCGATTTGTATTTAAATTGTTTATGATATAAATATATGTAGATACATTATCTATATGGCATACACAACATCATCAAAGACTTAAACGCACAGCTACGTGATCTAAACAATTTCAGCTGATGACAGCACGCCGGTGCTGACTCAACAGTAGCCGGTTGATATTAGGAGTAATAGACAGGAGGTTGCCATGTTGTCCAAGTGTCTATTGATAAGCGGCGTTGCGCCTCGATTTGGATTTTTTTTTTAAATACGGCCTCAATGTTTGTTGGGCATTACTATTATTGACAAAGCTGGAAAGAGAGTTCGAGTTAGATTAAAGCTAGCTATAGCGTACACACGGGTAGCCAGGCACCCGCACAACACGGCGGACTCTGTCTACTATTCCCTAGTGCTACCCAAATGCCTACAGCATGAGATGACGATCAACAGACTGCAATAATAAATAAAACACAAATAGCAATGTCAAGAGTTGGAGAAGATTTTTAAAAAAAACATCGTGTCGGAAATATTACAATTTTTGGAAGCAGGTTTCACAAGATGAAAGAAAGCCATAGATCAATAATTCAATAAAGGGACATATCAGCATCGCTATCAATTCTTTTCGCTCCCCGGGGAACTCATGGCGGAAGCTGTTGTTGGCCACTGATTCCTGTGTTTTCAGTTCACAAGGTTTCGGTTCCGTTCATCTCCCCTTCTGTCACAAAACGTTTTGTGCATGTACTTTTGGGCCCTTCTCTCTCTCCTTCATCGTCCTATTATTTGGCATATTTTATGTTCTTAAATTTTTTTGCTCTGAGCCGCTCCCAGACTTGTTTACGTTTCACCATGTGAATCATAGCATGACAAAGCTAATTAGACAGGTCAGCGGTAATACGTTTATCACCTCAGTCGTGTAGCCACCTTTAATAGAGACGATCTGTGTTGATCCAAGGTGGTCCCAACCACTCCTCATAACAATACTGTGACGATACGGTTGTGCAATCTCACGTCCACTCCGTCGGTATCATTTTTTTCTTCATTTTCTCTTTCTCCCATTAAATTCGCTTATTATTTGGCAATTTGTTGCCCTTTCATTCATTATTTCGATCTATGCTGAATCTAGTAGCGTGAAGTCTCTAACACTCTACTCCCCTATGGACGTATCTGCTTTACATGCAGAATTGTTTACGTTCCACAAGGTACATGCGATAATACCAGGTAATTATACTGGTCATACGCTTAACTATTCTCTCAGTCTGACCACCCTTTGAAACATGGCGGTCCAACATTTGACCCCAGTGAAAAGCTGCTGACTGTGTTGACACAAGCTTGTATTGTGCGTACGACAAAAGAAGACAACATTGTCTGACCAGACATCTGTCTGGTGGAGTCACGCAGATAAAGGCGATAATTGGATAACCTGTCAGGGTAGACATCTTGGCGGAAGACATAACGCAAGGAAAACATGGTCAAAATATTGTGGGAGGCAGATAGGTGCAGTCGGAACAATATTACATCTTATTATAAAGAGGTCCCACGTGAATATTAAAATTAATATTTTAAACACGCGAGGGGATATTTAAAACTGCCCCACCCAAACAGTGCTAGAGAGATTTGATTGGTTTGAAGTGAGAACCGGAATATACAATGAATTCCATTGGAACATTTTGCGGAAACACCATCTGTGAATTGAACTGAGAATGAGAGATATAATCTAGTGAACTCAGAAACACAGAACAGGCAGCTTCACAACTTCATATGAGCAACTCCCAACAGCCAGGAAGAGAAGGATCGGACCTAGAATTCATATATCAAAAGTGACAGAACGACAGTATTTGGGCAACTCTGAAACCCTAAGAGTAAACCTGCATATTTAAATACACAGACTGTAAAACTGCAGGACGAGGACTTTATAAATACAAGACTGGAAACCTAGGAATTGGATCATCAGTCATAAAAGAAATAATATCCCGGACCAAGTGTGTCGCAGAACACCCGTCGATGAGGAATTACTAGTTTCCCAGGACAAGTGTATCACAGAACACCACCATAAGACGAACTTCTCAGATGAAATTGATTCGAGAGCATATGCACCGAAATTGCTCGCATCCATCTGAAAACCTGTGCAAGGAAGATTGTGTATTCCCACAAATTTGGGGTAAGTTGTGAACATTTCTATTACAAACGTGAATTTAACGTGTTTTCTTGCTAGTGGATATATATGAGACTGGCAACCTCAACATATGAAAATAGTATTTTCATGAAACAATACAGCAAGAGCTAGCGATTGTTTCTGACTAGTTGTGCGGGAAACCCGACAGCAGAGCGACCGCAGACTCAGACTGGAGCAGTGATGAGTGATGACTACATCATATGTGCCTCTAGTGTAACATATTATCTTGTGAGATTTATGTACTTTTTTAAATTGTAATTCAGGCAAATCATTATTCACGAACTCCAGACGCAATTTCCTAGTTATCAGACTGTTTTTCGTATGAAGCTGCAAGACAAAAGTTTTGACATCACTAGTTGTGAGTTAAAAGCAGGTAATCAACACTAACCGCCTACCCTGGACGAGTTGTGTGGAGAATGGCCCTCATCACAGAAGAATTGACGAAACCACTGCTGTAGGACTCACTTACACCAGCTAAGTTCTTGTAAAGGAACCAGCAAAAGGACAATTGTTTTTATCAATCCTCAAACCAAGTCCCAGTGAAGACAATTTTATTTACATCTAAAATTCCCCATCATTTCATCGCTATTTTAACCTGTTAAGACTAATTGATTAATTATTAAATTTGTTACATGTTATTTTAAAACAAAACAATCATAGTTGATTCAGTTACTGTAGGTATGAAAGCAAACGTTAGAGCAAGACTCTTTAATATATATATACTTCTACCCCATCGAGGCCAGCTCCTTGACGTGGAGATGGGGCTCAAGTACAGTCATCAGCGGCTGAAAAACCAAGACTGGCCAGGCACTCCTACACTCGAGCAAGACCACAGTCTGCCCTAGCAAGTCAAGGTGCTGAAGACGGATGCCCTCTGCCTCGGAAGGGCCCAACCCCTACTACTGGGGGTCCTTCTCAATTGCCTCTTGGAGCCAGGAGGCATGAGAATAGAGCTACTGGCCAAGCAAAGAAAAGACCATTTAAAATAATGCACTGGAATGCTGAAGGCGTCAATAGTAAAAAAGACGGCTACAGCAAAAAATTAGAGCTCGAAAATATCTTGAATGAAGAGCAAGTAAATGTTTGTTGCTTGCAAGAAACCCACCTCAACAAGGACATAGCCTTCAAAATCAGAGGCTACCAGTGCTACCGATCTGACCGAATAGACAGGCGGAAGGGTGGAATACTGACACTTGTGAGGAATAACATCAGTGCATGTCAGATTGAAACATATGGAGGGGGCGGAATACCAGATGCTTCATCTCAGGACAGAAAGTTCAGAATTCCACCTGCTCAACTACTACTGTCCGAGCGACCGCCCACTGGCACTAGATACAATCCCAGCAAAAGAAAGACTGTGGAGGGGGCGGAATACCAGATGCTTCATCTCAGGACAGAAAGTTCAGAATTCCACCTGCTCAACTACTACTGTCCGAGCGACCGCCCACTGGCACTAGATACAATCCCAGCAAAAGAAAGACTGATTGTATGCGGAGACTTCAACAGCCACTCACAGAGCTGGGGCTATGATCACATGGACAGGAGAGGTGAGGAGCTTGAAAACTGGCAGGATGACAATGGGCTTATCCTGATTAACCAGCCAATCGAACCACCAACCTTCTTGTGATGAATTTACCGTGATACAAAGTTAAAATATCTCCAATTATAAAGATAACGAGTAAGATAACATGTAGGGATAAAATAATGCATAAGATACTAGGATACATGCTCGCCTATGCCCGCGTTTCCTACCGCCATTGAAACTAACTAGTTAGACATGCAGACGAAACGGTACCCTTTTAGACGGGAGGGAAACGGAGATAAAAATCATTATGACGGTCTGAACACGTGGTTGAATCTAAAAAGGCAAAAAGACGCAATTTGTAGTTTAAAGAAAAAATCACGCCACTAGTTAACACAATGTAATGAATTGGTAGAAAAAAGACCTTAGCTCTTGTTAGAAACAGTCGTATCTTGGACGTTTTACCGTACTTAGTTGTTTTGTTTGAATACAGCGGCAAATGCCGTGGAGAACGTTCAAAAACAAATTTCAAAAACTAACCTTGAGAAAAGTAGGTTTTTCTTTAATAATAAAGTTATGAAAATAAAACCTAGCTAGTTTGATAGCCCATCTTAAGCTGACAAATAATATACTTTTAATTATACAGACGGACAGATAACACGGAAGATATTGACGAAAGACCGTATTGTTCCTATCAGACTAGAGAACAGTTTTTTGTGCATACTTCACTAAAGTTACATTTTTGCGTCCTTGAGACAGAAAAATGCAAAAATCAAACTGCAATGAACTAGCGGGGCAAACTCGGTAGATAGTAGCTAAAAATAACTTAGGAGGCAGGTTTGTGCAGTTTTTACATGTAATTAGTCCAAAACAACAAGTGAAATTGGGGAAAAGCCAAAATGTGACCGACGTACATTTGAAAAATTGAGATGTACTTTTGACTTTATTTTCAAAATTTAAATTGAAAAGCTTGGTCTTCCGATCTGATTGGCCAACGCATTTTTATATTAGCGAGATAGAGACGCACATTTGTGCCATTCGATAGAAGTCTGTCCTGTAACACAGTTCTTAACTGCTAGTGGTGTTTTCCAGGAAATAATACATAAAATTCAGTGGGACGCCATACTCTAGCCAGCAGCTCAGCTGAGTTTTGCTAGTATTAAGTAACTGTGTTCTCAATTCTGAATTGTGGTAAGGATAAAAGCATTTATCTTGTTTATTTTAATATTTTGAGTGATTGATACTGTCATATCATGAAAAATGAATACGACAAGTAAGTGCTTGCTCTAGGTCCCCAGCCGCAGTCCAGGGCCTAGAGACAAACAAATAATATATGGAAACCATACTAAGACTATGGAAGGCGGATCTATTATTGAGATCAGTGGGAACATATCACCCATCTTATTGAATGAAAGAGGAAACTATTGAACATATCTCAGATGCAATGCAGTCTTGGGGAACTGGTACTATTTGAAAACAACTGGGTGAGCTGTGCTATGTTGGTCAGAGAGATCTGACCCAGTCTGTGTAATGTTGTTGTGTGGTGTTGTGTATAAGAGTGGTGCAGTAGATAGAGTACTGACACATGGCACAAAATTTTGTTTCAGAAGTTTCTGTTTTGGCACTAAAGTTGTGCCAAATGCTTTTGTAAGAGTACACAAGCGGATGTCTGTGCCGCCTAACATTGGTGCCTGTGCAGCCTAATATTTTACTCCAGCTACGGAGAGGAGTGGGCCACAAGAATCCTACACCAGATCGTCACAGGCGAGATAAGTGAAAACCTGGCCTGCTGGAGATTCACAACTATTCCACCATCAAATAAAGAATTAACTCTTGAGATACATAACATTTAACTTCAGTCCATAAGTCAAGGGACAATGATCTTTATAGTCACAGATTGGGAGTGATGACGCCACCCCAACTAAACATCCAGTGCTAGTTCTTCCCAAGACATTATAGATATTAGTAATATTAACCATTCAAATAATATACCTATGTACACAAATTACATTTGATTTTATGCCATATATATATGCATTTCATTAATAAATCCATATCATTCCATATGTTCTGACCAAAATAAAAATTGGTTCAGAACTAATAAATTTAAAAGATTTTAAAACTTAAACTATAACAGCCAGAGTTAGTTCAGTGTATTGTAGAGTTTATTATTATTATTAGACTTATTGATTACATGTGTGTGTCTGTATATTATATTAACTACACATTACATTTCAGTACCCTAGACTTTTAACGTAGCTAACATTCATTATAGAAAACAGGTCTGTTTGAGGTCGTAAGTGGTAGCAGAAAGGCCTCTTGTAATTCACATAAACTTTTATCTCAGGAGTCTTCACAGCTGACCTCATACAGTACACTAGGTAACATAACAACCATACAATAACATCAAAAACCACTACACTTCTACTCGAGATCATGGCACACCACCTCGTCACCGGACCTGGAATTCCACTCACCCGGCCTGAAGTGGAACACCACACGCGTTGTATGGAAACAACTTGGAGGCAGCGACCACCGGCCAGTCTTCCTAATTGTGGAAAATGAACTTGTCAAGGAGAGCAGCACGCTCTCTAGGTGGAATTTCAAGAAGGCAGACTGGACAATGTACCAGCATCGTACTAGTATACTGGCTAGAGATCTGACTGTAGACAAAGACATCAATAAGCTAGTCGATGAATTCAGCAGATGCATATTACAGGCTGCTAGTGAAACAATACCTAGAGGGGCTCGTAAGCACTACAAACCATATTGGAATAGTGAACTAGAGCAGCTGCACAACGACGTGGAAACATCTCGAAAGCAGGCAGAGACCAGTCCATGCCAAGAACACCACAATAACTACCAGCAAGCTAAGGCCAAATTTCAAAGGGCCAAGTTGCAGGCCAGGCGAAGAAGCTGGAAGGAGAAAACAGAGTCCTTGAACTTCGAAAGAGATACAAGGAAACTGTGGAGGCTGGTAAAACAACTTAACGATGAAGGTACTGGGAGAAACTCAAGGATTGCTCTGTACAAAGATGGAAACATCCTCATGGGAAAACAGGCAGCTGATCACTTTGCAGACTCCTTTGCTAAAGACAACAACATCTAAGTTAACCCAGAGAAGCAACAGGAGACTCGTGAGAAACAACAATATGCAGGACAAGATGGAACCATACCTGAAGTTATGGAGGCACCAATCACATTCAGAGAACTGGAGCTTGCAATATCCAAATTGAAAATGAGAAAGTCGCCAGGAGTTGATGGAGTGTCCAATGAAATGATTAAGAACTTGGGAACCGCAGCAAAAACAAAGCTGCTGCAGATCTTCAATATCTGTTGGAACTCAGGCAGAGTTCCACAGACCTGGAGGGAAGCAATCATGATACCACTCCTAAAACCAGGAAAAGACAGTTCCACTGCCTCCAACTACAGACCAATCAGCCTTACAAGCTGCCTCTGCAAAACAATGGAACGTATCATCAACCTCAGGCTGCAGTGGTACCTTGAAAGTGAAAACCTTCTTGTACCACAGCAGATGGGCTTTAGGCAGTGTTATTCTACCGAAGATCAGGCAACTTACCTTTCCCAAGAGATTGAGGATGCGTTCCAAGATAAGAAACTGGTACTAGCAGCATGGATAGATCTAAGGAAAGCATTTGACAAGGTTTGGAAAGAAGGGCTTCTGAAGAAACTGAGAAATTGTAGAGTGAATGGTAAGATGTACAAATGGGTGAAAGCATACTTGCATAACAGAAGAGCCCGAGTACAACTAGATGGCCTCAAGAGTAAGAAAATTCTACTGCGTCATGGCAGTTCTCAGGGAGGGGTTCTGTCCCCCACACTTTTCCTAGTCTACATCAACGACCTGGTTGCTGAACTACCGCATGGAATGAAAGTGGCAATGTACGCAGATGACCTGGTAATATGGTGCACAGATGAGCATGCAACAGTGGCCACCAAATTGCTACAAAGAGCTATAGATGCCTTAACCTCATGGGAAAATAGATGGTGTGTCAGCATCAATACAGACAAGTGCAGCACTACGCTCTTCACCCTCTCTCCCAAACAAAAAGCTGGTGTCATCAAGATAAACGAAGAACTCCTGAGAGAAGATAAACAACCCACCTATCTCGGAGTTACATTCGATGATAGGCTGTCATGGAAGCAGCACATCAACAAGGCAGCAACAAAGGCCAGGAGGAAGTTAGCCATCCTGAGAAAACTAAGTGGAACCACATGGGAAGCCAGTGGGAAAATACTTAGTAAAGTTTACCAGCAGGGCATACGACCACACCTGGAATATGGGTCAGCTGCGTGGTGTCCAGCATCAAACACCACATTACAAGAGCTAGATAGGGTGCAAAACCAGGCACTTAGGGTCATCACGGGGGCAATGAAATCAACGCCTATAGTGGAGATGGAGAAAATGGGGAGGATACAAGCACTGAGAGAACGCAGAGACACGAAAGTGCTAACACAGGCAGAAAAGTTCCTCTGTATGCCGAGCCATCCAATGAAGGACAGATTCCAAAACCTAGCAATGGGGCAACTGAAAAGAAGCAGCTTTATCCACCAGGCCAAGCGATTTCGTAGACAAACCTCAGACCTGCCTGAAGTTAACAGCCCCCTAAAGTCTGTGCCAGAACAAACCCCTTGGAGAGAGGAGCCTGGACTACCAGTACACATCCAGACAAAAGGGAAAGGAATATTCGACAGGGATGAACAGAACAGCGTGCAATGTAGGACAGTCACTCTCAGTTTCCTGGATGATGAATACCCACAGGACCTCTGGGTCCGAGTATACACGAATGGGTCAGCACAGAATGCAGTAAAGAATGGAGGAGCAGGAGTGTACATAGAATACCCAAACAACACTAGGGATATGGTTAGAGTACCAACGGGGAAATTCTGTAACAACTATGATGCAGAAGTCCAGGCAATCAAGGTGGCAACTGAGAAACTATTGAACACCAATCTCGGTCCACAGCCTGTAGTATTCCTGACAGATGCAAGATCAGCACTCCAAGCACTTCAGTCCAGAAAACTGCCAGGTATACAAGTCCTACTTTCTGAACTGTGCAACCAGCGCAGGGTCGCCATGCAGTGGATACCGTCTCATTGTGGAATACCAGGAAACGAGAGAGCGGACGGACTGGCTAAAGAAGGTGCTGCTGGCGAGCAACCAGATGTACCAGTTACGTACCATCAGAAGAAAAAGATGATCAGATCAATCAGAAAGCCACCACCACCAACACAGGATGACTACCAAGTTATGAACAGATCAGAACAAATTGTCATTCTGCGCCTCAGAACAGGACACAACCGCCTCCGCAGCCACATGTATACAAAATTCAAGATTGGCAATTCAGCCATGTGTACATGTGGACAGGCATCCCAGACTGCGGAGCACGTACTTCAAGATTGCCCCGAATATGATATATTGAGGCAAACCCACTGGCCCAGAGAAACAACACTGGAAGCAAAACTATACGGACCTCTGTATGAACTACAAAAGACAGTGAAGTTTATACAAAAAACAACATTGCAGATATAGACAATATATTTCAAGCGAACGAAAGAAGAAGAAGAAATATACTTCTAGACATATATTTACATTTATAGAGCAAATACTTATAAAAGAATTTCGCTGGATTTACACCAGCTGGGGGCTTGAATGGGCTAAAACCATTGCTTAACACATTAACTACCGAATTAAAAAACACACTGTGGCCGAATTACATTTTTTCCCATTTTCATCCTGTAGGTGTTTGCACAAAGTAAGCTGTAGTTTTCGTAATTGTTTACAGATTTGTATGAATTACACGTCATTTTAAAGATAAATGAATTTACTATTACAATAAACATTGGTTGTAACTCTAATAGAGGTTGTTGCTATTTAACGGCCCTCCGATGGCCGAGGACTTGCAATATTTTCACAATCACTAGTTGCCACGGTAAACAGTTTTACACGATTTGGTAACTAACCCCCATGTCTGCAGAATGGGAGAAGATCGGATACCACGACAAGCATGGGAAACAAAGAGCCAAGGATCCAGACCCCGAGGACGACCCAGAGTCCGCTGGGAGGACAACATTAGACAATCTTTGAAGGATCGAGGACTAGAATGGAACCAGGCCAGGAGGAAGACAGCCGATAGGATAGTCTGGCGCTCTCTCTTCCAAACCTCTACACCTCACGGTAGAAGGGGAACGACTAAGTAAGTAAGTAAGTAAGTAGGTAACTAACCCAAAACGCTGAAAAATATGAACATAATATCAATTTTCCAGTGTTTTATAACACCCATGCTTTGGGAATTTGTTTTCCGGTGGCAACTTAAAATCTCGAACCAGATCAGAGAGTGTTTCAGTACATTTTTCATTCGTTTTATTACTAAAATTAGATTGGCGCCCTGAGCGGCTTGCGGTCCAAATGTGATTATGTTGTGAGCCGCTGACAGCGGCTTGCGGTAGTTAATGTGTTAATTCTTTACAAAAGGCCACGATATACGTTAATAGTGCTCTGCCCTATGCAGCATTGCTCTTGACTTCTGAAAACATCTTGTGGATACTCCCTTGAGATGGAAGCATCATTATCCTTCTATCTACAACTCTGCCCTTGAGATGGAAGCATCATTATCCTTCTATCTACAACTCTGCCAAGAGTAATCTTGCATGAAGGTAGACACCTTTGAAGACCCATATTAGATATTCTTGAGTGTTGGCCATTGGTGGACCACTACTGCAGAGCTAAGGAGATGCAATTCGTGACACCTTCTACAAGTCTTCTGATTCTCTTTGATCTCCCCACCCTGTTCTTCTCCTCTGGGTTTCTATTCAGGGCGCGCCTAGTTACTCTGGTTGGCTGTATTATGAAAACTTGTCTCTGTTGTCCACTATTGCTCATTAATTTTCAGCAGTGAAAGAAGAAGAATTATTTTTCTGCAACACTGGTTGTTACCTGGTCTTCTTCCATACCGCTGCATTTCTTACATGATGTCATATGATATGATGAGTGCAAAGGAGACTTCTGCTCGCAAAGTTCTAAGTTTGAACATGATATTCTTGATGACAACACCATAGAGTAGGACAGATTACACTTCTTCAATTTGCATGTCTGGTGGTGTAGGTGATCATGTCTGTCCACAACTTCCTGTCTACAGTACTACTGATCAATTCTGTTGTTGACTTCGTTCCATGTCTTGATGTCAAACTGTCCAGAATCTTCTCTCTTTGTCATCCTAAATCTCTCTTTCTTTCTATCTTTTCTGTTGTCACGATGCCCTTCAGCTTCCTTCTTTTCATAACATGCCTGAAGAAAGTGAATTGCTTCCTACATATTACACAGCTGTGTTATAAAGTATAATTAATGTTAATGGGAAAAAATCTGTTAAATTGTATGCTATTCTGAGATTGCTCTGGCTTTGTTAATCCAGCAGTCATATCCTGATAAGTGAGCCATCATCATACCACAAAGTTCAGACACCCAATTATCCGCAGGATTCAAAGAAACAAGTGATAAAATACAATAATTATACCGTATGTATCAGAAATGATATTAATCCAACAACATGACGCAGCCAGGTGGAAAAATATTCTTATATGTCACTTAGATGTTCTTCTGCACTTTTCCAGCTTAAGAATACTGACAGAACCACGGCTGTACTGTGAAATAAGTGGTTTGAGTCTTGGTCAGCCCAGTTCATAACAACCACTTAGTCCAGCAATTCTGCAAGCAGCTCTGGTATCTATAAGAAATTTCAATGGTCACTTATTTAACAGCCCGTTTATGAGGAATCGGCTGCTAGGGGTCTCAATCAATCTATACATTTTAGCTCTCCAAGAAGCACAAGCCTTCAACAAACACATGTCAAGTCCTCCTGTTGTGTACATCAGCTCAAGTTCTTTCTATGTCTTCCTATCATATGCATTTCTGACTCCAGTTCTCTCATCTTTGTGCTTTATGGCCTACCTCTGCCACTGTGAATCTCGAGGTTGCGAAATTGTACACTAACAGTGGCCTGAATGTCACTTGACTTCTTTAAACTTCTGTCAAGGCTTAAGGTACAACAACCTTTAAAAATCTGAGAACTAGTTTTTTTTGGAGTTGTGAACTAAAGCAATGTGACCTAATTTTTCATCAAGAGGTACACGGGGGGACTGTGAGTGATGGCATTTAACACGCTGTTGTTTCACAAAACATCCAGAATTTAAATGACTGATCTGGTGATGCTGATGTTTCCATCCTCTTGTATGTTGGTTTCATCTGGTTGATGTTTGCTGAAGTAGATTCATTTTGCTCAATGTCTGGTTTGCACATTCTGTATTCTCGTAAAGTGCACCTCTTTGAGCAATCTTCTCAAGCAAATGATTTTCATAAGTGAACACTACTTTACAAACTGATTCATGTAGTGTATGGCACAATAGGATGTCTCTGATATTTTCATCAGCCAAGGACTGTCCACAGCTACCATGCGGCTGAAGAAATGACAATCTATAGCTAAGCATCTTATTTCTGCAATCAATGCAGCATGTTTATTCAGGCTCCTTTTATGACTGTCAGAACTTGTGTCCTTCTATGTGACTACGTTGAGTGCTTGAAATTCGCTGAGAGCTGGGAAATAAGGTCTGAATATGAAAAACCTGACAAGTTGACTGTTACAAGCAGTTACTGTATCAACTTGTATAGTGACGTGCCAATAGGAGAAACAAAATAACTGTATTCACATTTTCATCGGAAAGACCATGGCCATCAAAGTGATGTGACAAACTTTTGAAGTAAAGTTCCAGCTTTGTCAAATTCCACATATTATGCAGAGGGACTGATTCTGCTTTATGTAGTTGAGCTGCGCATGATCAAATCTGTTAACACATTTAATTGTTCTTGTTGCTAGTCAATTAGTTCTTGAAAATGGTCAAATGGTCATACTGCTTATCAATTTGTTAAATAAGTAACTTCAAGATCTGAGTCACTGTAGACTCCTGAGTTGACTGCACGGTTATGGAATCCACGATTTCTTATACAAATATAAAGCAGCAATGTCTATAAAGCCCTGCTTTATAGCTCCCAGGGTCTTTGAGGAGACCAAGAATAAATAGGACAACTGCTCATTCAGGCGTATCGTAAGAGATGACCATTATGAGGTTGGCCATGGGACTGGCCACCTCATCAGGCAAAACAAATTGTTACAAGAAAAAAAACAACACCGACTTAAGAATTTATGCTTTGGCCTAGGCTTCATCAAGGGGCCCATATGCATCACTGAGTTCATGTTCCATAAATAGTAAAAAAGGGAGATGATGATCAAGGCCTGTAAGCTTCTTCAGCGTAAAATGAAGCAGCTGCTTCGGCAACAAAGAAATACAAGTAGGATTATCGCCAAATTAAGTGTCACTGCCTAACAAAGTAACATGGGTGAGCTATGAGTGAAGTGGTGGCTCTTCACTTGTGGCCAAAATGAAGCGTTTTCCAAGTGGATGAACAGTTGTGAAATACCTCTAACTAAAACATATTGCAGAAAACAGAAATATTGCAAAACATGTAAATAATCTGATAAGAGATGTCACTCCAGAATAACTCCCCAGATGCTATCTGACCTGACAAAAAAATTTACAAATAGTGATAATAATAAATGTACTAATAAATGCCTATTTACCGAGGTTATAGATATGTGTGTGTGTGTGTGTGTATATATATACACATATATACAGGGTGTCGCAAAAAAATGTATACACTTTGAATATTTATTAATACAATGTCAATTAAGATACATCCAAGATTTATAATTCAAATTATAGAGGACAGATGTGTAATTATTTTGAGCTACCACATGTGTTCAAACTGATAGCCGTTCTGGGCCAGACACTGATGACAACGCTGTTCAATAGAGTTGCAAACAACATTAAGCAGTTCATTTGAGATTTGGGCGCATTCTCTGTCAATGGTTGCTTTCATCTCCTCGATTGTTGCCGGTATTGCCCTTGCTTTTACAAAACAGCCCAAATTTGAATTTTTGTATGTCGGCAATCAATCATCGCCCTAATATAATCGACGGACCCTGTATCTTGGTTGAACGGTGCACACTTCGCCAAACAAGAGAAATGGGTTTTTTTTTTTTAAAGGTAGATTTGAATTTTTTTTTTAATGCCATGGCTAAACTTCCAATTTCTGTTGGCGCAACTAAATATTTCTGTGTGGCCTTCAAAAAGTAATAATTTTTTATTTTCATAATATACCTGCTTGTTATATACTAGTATTATTACTAAAGACTTGCCACTTCTGAAGTATTGATTCCTTTTTTGTATTTTATATATAATCTTGAAACTTGAAGGAAATAAACTGATTTCTTTTTAAAATAAATTTGACATATAACAATAAACAAAACTAACATTTATAATGAGTAAGTTTACGTTTATTACATAATCACAGCTCTATGAACGTTTGAATAGTACAAATGTGTTGTTGCTTCAAGTATAGACCAAGCTGTTCTGTCAACAGACAAGTGCAAGTGTGCAATTTTTTTTCTCCAATAAAAAATTTGAAGAAAACAATTTCCGAGTTCAATATTTGACCTACTTCTCCCTTCCATCATTGCCATGAAGCATAATAGGGAGCTGAAGTGTGCTTTCTTGAGCCAAGTGTGTCACGTTGGTTGCAGTAAGCCGGTATTGTTATAGGATGTCTGTGATGTTGTCTATCCATCTGTCTCTTGGTCTTACCAATGCTCTGAAACCAGATCTTCTGCAGTCGTCGCCATGTAGTAGTAGTTTATCAGGCACTTTTCTCATAAGATGGCAAAACCACTTAATTGTCTGTCTTTCTATACTTGATGCAGGATGTAGTTCTTACAATATTTATGATGTCGTCATTTCTCATTCTGTCTCTTCTGATAACATTAATGGCTTTTCTTAAACACATCTCACAGGATGTCATTTTTCTTTCCTGTGTTGGGGTCAGGGATCATTATCTGACACTAAGAGCAAAGAGCTGATAAGTATATACTATGTATCAGCTATCATTTAGTTTCCATACTGATGTTCTTTGAGGTTTGAGAAGTGGCTACAGTTGGTAAGTCACTGCACTGGCTTTTTGACATTTTGTTTTAATCTCCTTGTCAAGTCTTTCGTTTTCAGTCAAAATGCTTCCTAGGTATTTGAATTCTGGAACCTGCTTAAGCCTGTTGTTGATATGTATGTTAAGTGGGCTTGGCGATCTGCTACTCTTCATAGTTTTCTGTCTTTGATGTGTTGACCATCATGTTGTATCTTCCACATGTTGAATTAAGTGTGTATGTATGTTTTTGCAATTGGATTTCTTTTTCATACATTATACTTCGGTCATCTGCAAAAAAGTAACTCATTCAGTGAGTTGCATTCTTTACTTTCTGCATTTTTTTTAACTTCTAGGTTTGCTTCTGATGTTATTTTCTGAAGTACAGTGGAAGCTATAGAGCAGAAGGTTAACAAGTTCATGAGGAAATGGCTAGGGGTACCACCAGGTCTGTCAGATGTAGCACTGTACTGCAAAAAGTCAAAACTTCTGCTTCCTTTCAAGTCAGTTGTTGAAGAGTACAAAGTTGGAAAGGCAAGGCTTGAAATGATACTATGCGAGTCAGCAGATGATGTGGTTAAGTCCATTCAGCCCACACTGAAAACAGGAAGGAAGTGGAGAGTGGAAGAAGCTGTTGATGTTGCCCAACAGTCGCTCCAACTGAGGGAGGTAATCGGATACACACAAACGAATAGACGGAGATTTGGTCATGGAGACATCCGCTGGTGGTCCAAGGCATTAAGCAGGGAGCATAGAGACATGGTAGTTCAGGAGATACGAGGAGCTGAGAATGATAAGAGGGTGCAAAAAGCAGTGCAGCAGGCCCAACAAGGCCAATGGACTACATGGGAAGGAGCCCTGCAAAGGTCCTTGACATGGAATGATATAAGGCATATGGCACCTCTTAGGCTCAGCTTAATTGTTAGATCAATGTATGACCTCCTGCCATCAGCCACAAACCTTGTGAGATGAGGAAAGTCGGATGATGAGCAGTGCCCCCTGTGCCATGGGAGGCAGACACTTGAACACGTGCTCTCAGCTTGCAAGTGTCATTAGGGCAAAGGCGATACACATAGCGCCACAACAAAGTGCTAAATGAGCTGGCTGCAACAATAGATCTGGCAAGGATGAAGGCGAATAGCAATGTCAGGCCAAACACCGCAAACACATACTTTCTGAGAGCGGGAAAGTCAGCACACAGCAAAGCCAAGTAAATCAGGTAGCAGTGTACCATCTCTCCTTGACTGTGCAAATGACTGGGAGATGGCGGTAGACCTACCTGGACGAGGGGCATATCCAGAGAGTATTAGGAAATCTCGAAGACGGCCGGATATAGTGCTGCATTCTTCATCAGCGCACCAGGTTATATTGATTGAACTGACCGTGCCATTTGAATCCAGATTGGAAGAGCAACATTTGTTCAAAGCGGCCAAGTATAGTGATCTGGCCGCAGATCTGAGACACGATGGGTTCACTGCAAGGGTCATGGCTGTTGAGGTGGGTGCAAGAGGGCTTGTGGCTGCATCAGTGTATGATTTACTGAAACTGTTGGGGCTGAGGGGACAGTCGAGAACAAGGGCACTGAAGAGGCTTAGTGAAACTGCAGAAAAGGCATCATGCTGGCTGTGGAACAACCGCAATGGGCTATGGAACTCGGGACAGTAAACTGTGCAGTACAGGAAACATCAGGAATTTTTTTACGTCCACAATATGTTG
Source organism: Oreohelix idahoensis (assembly GCA_024509875.1). Taxonomy (NCBI): domain Eukaryota; kingdom Metazoa; phylum Mollusca; class Gastropoda; order Stylommatophora; family Oreohelicidae; genus Oreohelix; species Oreohelix idahoensis. The sequence continues at coordinate 251,932 of JAMPIV010019777.1, read as the reverse complement.
AGTTTTTTGGTGTACTGGTGAAAAGGCTGTGACTGACGGGCAACACGCAGCGTATTATAAGAGGTGTTGAGCACGGGGTTACAGTTGCTGGCCGTATTGGCTTTGCGCAGGTGTGTCAGTGTCTGTCCCTGGTCGTGGTGTGCGGCGGAACGAACGGAATAATTTGTCTTCTCTTTGGTTACTTTCACAATTGCCTCCACAGCTGGTGGAGTTGGGAATTTAAAGTTGCTACCAAGGTGAAATGGGTTCATTTTCGATACAAGACAACAGGAGGCTGAGAGACTTGGGAGTCATGACCCAAGTGGGCCCACCCCCTTAGAGTGTAAAGGAGTATTGGGCCGAAACACTTGTTCGATGGGGGGACCATTTCTGATGATCAGATTGCCTCCTGTTGTATCGCTCTGTATAGAGTTTCCTATCATCATTTTGTTCAAATAAATGTTGAATAATAATGGTGATAGCACACAACATTGTCGAACTCTGTGGGTATATCAAATTTTTCAGTGGTTTGTCATTGTTGCATCTATGGCACAGAGCTTCTCTTGTTATCTTATGGCTGCTCCTGACCAATGTTTAGTTCTATCCTCTCTATCGAAAGCCTTTTCCTGGTCTATAAATACTATGTTCAGATCACTGTCATATTCAATTGTTCTTTTGCTTAATCGTCTTAAAGTGAATAAAGAATCAGTATATCCCATTCCTTCCCTTAATTCAAATTGGGGCCCACTCAACTGTGGTTCAACTTTGTGATTTATTCTTTGCTCAAGTATTTTTGCATATAATTTTTATGTGTGACGCAGTGGTGACATAGCTATGCATGTGTAACATTCCCTTTCATTAACTTTTTTTCCAGATTGGTAATATGAGGCTTTTTGCCAGTCTTCTGTGACTCTTCAATTAACCCCAAAAACGTACTGACTAAAATTGAAATAAAAACAATGTGATACGGGTTTCAAATAAAACACACCTATTAAATGTATTATTTCTTTTTTTATATGATTATCATAATACTGGATTGAAAATAAAATCAATTAAACTGGAGCAATGGAGCAGGTAAGGTTGTCTGTGCTCCGGCTCCGCTCCAGCTCTGCTCAAAAACCTGCTCTACGCTCCAGACTTCGCTACAAAGCCCTGAATTAAATACTATTTTTCTTTCAAAATGGGGGTGGGGGTGTGTAAGAGATTTGTGACGTCACTCAAAGGGAGGTCTAGGTTTTGTGACAAAGGGGGAAGGGGGGTGTTTAAAAATGGCAAAAATTGTGTGACGTCATATGTGGTTAACCCCAAGGCGTACTGTGGTTCTGATCTTTTTTGAGACATATCGGACACAGCCCACCATTCTTCATTTCCCCCCTTCAGATCAACTTGTTTATAACCTGTCTGTGTATGTTGTTTCAGACACTCATAAATTTATCTACACCAAAATCCCCTACGGCTTGTCTTCGTATTTATTTGTTATCCATGCCTGCTGATTTTAGTTATTCACCATACTTAATTTATATTTATATATAGCTCTTATAAGCCATGCCAGCAAAATACTTTTACAAATCATAATGAAAAGGATGCAACAAAAGCTAGAAACAGAAATAAATGAAGTACAGGCGGGTTTTCGACCAGGTAGAGGCACTAGAGATCATATATTCAACATGAGGATCATCATAGAAAAGTGTAGAGAATTCAACGTTGACCTACATACTTGTTTCATTGATTACACCAAAGCTTTCGATTGTGTACAACATCAGCAGTTATGGGCTATTATGAAAAATATGGGATTTCCAAACCACCTTATACAACTCATCGCACTGCTGTACCAAGAACAACAGGCAGCCGTAAGAATAGAGGGGGAAACATCAGAATGGTTTGAAGTACAGAAAGGAGTAAGACAAGGCTGTACCCTTTCCCCTTACCTGTTTAACATTTATGCCGAGAATATCATGAGAAACGTAAGAGATGACCAAGAACACACAGAGTTTGACTCATTTAACATCGGCGGGTACCAGATCCCGGAAATCAGATATGCTGACGACACAGTCCTCCTATCGACCAACCCAAAAGGACTTGAACAATTACTTCTGTCCACCAAAAAACACAGCGAGGCCCAGAATCTATACCTAAACACCAAGAAGACCAAAGTATTGACAACAGACAAAGTAAAGACCAAACCAGAAATTGAAATTGATAACGAAGAACTGGAAAGTGTCAATGAATTCGAATACTTAGGATCAATCATTAACAGCTCTGGCGACTGTGCAGTAGAAATTAAAAGAAGACTTGCAATTGCTTCACATAAGCTAATACAGATGAAAAACCTATGGCAAGGCACAAGCAAAGAAACAAAGTTACAACTGATCAGAGCATGTATATTCCCAGTAGCAACAAACGGCTGCGAGACTTGGACACTCAATAAAACAGTTGCAAAAAAGATTACATCATTCGAAATGAAATGCTACAGAAGGATGTTGAGAATACCCTGGACAGAAAAAAAGACCAACAGAGAAGTACTGCACTCACTAAACGTACAGGAACATTGGCTCCTAAATACCATCGCAATAAGGAAGCTGAAATTTTTCGGTCATATAAAAAGACATAATAGTCTGGAAAAAACAGTGATGGAAGGCATGGTCCCTGGAAAAAGGGGAAGGGGTCGACCTAGATGACGGTGGACCCAGGACATCACAGAGAGTCTGAACTTGTCTTTGGCTGATGCAGGTCGACTTGCCCAGAATCGTGATGCGTTCAGAGCAGCTGTAATGGAGACAACGTTCTGGAAAGAATATGTCACATGATGATGATATATATATATATATATATATAATAGCCCCTTCATTCATAACTGACTATGGGAATGAGCCCCTAAGGTAACAACCCTGAGCTGCTTATTTTCCTGGTGTTCCTTTCAACATTTTCTCCTCTCTTCTGCTTGTTGTATGAGCTTCTTTTCACCCAATCTGAGGTGGCACTTTAGACAGCATCGCCACTTGGTGCGATCAGTAGCTTCATCCTCCCAGATAGCTGGATTTATGTCCAGTGCCCTCACATCTCTCTTGCACACACTTTTGAATCTCAGCTGCGGCATATATATATATATATATATATATATATATATATATATATATATATATATATATATATATATATATATATATATATATATATATATATATATATATATATAGAGAGAGAGAGAGAGAGAGAGAGATTGGTTGGGATATGTTCTTCGATGTCATTCAAATAAGTCACCAACGTTGTTAGGGTTAGGATAAAGGTTAGGTTTAGGATTGTTCTCCTTGGTGACTTTAACGCTAGAGTGGGTGCCAATAATGTTTCATGGCCTTCATGTCTGGGCAGGTTTGGTATTGGGCAAGATGAATGAAAATGGACAACGGCTCTTAGAGTTGTGTGTCCACCATGACCTCTGTATAACCAACACCTACTTTCAGACAAAACCCCAGCATAAGGTGTCATGGAGACACCCACGATCCAAGCACTGGCACCAAATGGACCTGATTCTCGTCAGAAGGCCACTTCTCAGGTCTGTGCTCTCCACGCGCTCGTACCATAGTGCAGACTGTGATACAGATCACTCCTTGGTTTGCTGCAAAATCAGAGCACAACCAAGAAAACTCTATCGTGTCAGACATGAAGGGAAACCATGCACCTGTAAATTGTATGAGGCCAGCTGTGAAGGCTCCTGAGATAAAATGTAATTGAGAATTGTCAGAAGGCCTTTCTTGCTACCACTACGACCTCACACTTAATTTTTTTTTTATGAATGTAGCTGCGTAAAGTGTCTAGGGTTATGATGTGTACTGTGGTGTGATAGTTATAAATATACCCATAGATATTTAACAAGACTAATAAGATTAACAAGTGTTAAAATACACTGAACTAACTCACGGGTATAAAGTTTTTGATATAATTATATTACATTTATTTGTTCTGGATCAAGTTTTATTTTGACCAGAACTTGTTTTAAAAGAAGGATTTAAAATTTATGAAAATTATGCATGGAATGTTACATAATAAATGCAAAAGTGTACATATTTAAGTACTAGAATAGTTAGTTTTATTAAAATGTTCTGGTAGTCAGCTACTAGGGAGGATATTTATTGTCTGTGCTGTTGGGGTGGTCTCATCACACCTGTCTATATTGACTACCCAGTGTCCAGAAAATGGTGGGAATTTTTATGGGGTATCTGCAACTAAATGGGGTTGGTGAATATCCAGCAGACCAGAGGCTCACTCATCTGGTATTTGTAGCTCTGGTGCTGAAATCAGGCGGTCCCACCTCTCCGTGCTGGCGGGCACTAATGGTGGTCTCTGTCACAAGGACTGCACAGATACACTTGTGTAAATCACCACCCGAATAGATACTTCTTCGTGGACGACAGAAACTCGCAGCTCTGCAATCAAAGTATGGGCCATGTGTCAAAATCTATTCTCTACCCACGTCTGGACACCACACTGACACAACAACCACATTATACAGACAGGTCAGATCTCTCTGACCAAACAGCACAGTTACCATGGTGGGTTTACATCCGATAGATCCTCCCAGACTATAGATTCTGAAAAATAATTATTAGTTTTCTACCCTAAAAGAGGATAGGTAATATGTTTCCTTATTCTCAACTCTTGATCTGTCTTGCATAATCCTTGCTGGTGTTTAGGTACATTGTTAGTCCCTAGACCCTGACTTGGGCGGGGGGTCTAGAGCAAAATCCCTACTTGTTTGTAAGGCTAGATTATGATATGGCAGTATCAAATCACTCGAACATGAAACAATATTCAAAATATATAAAGAAATAATTTCAATCTTACCAGATTATGAATAATTAACACAGAAGTGCTAGCAAAACTCAGCTGAGCTGCTGGCTATAGGATGGCGTCCCTAAATTTAACTCACTGTCTTTCATATGGGAAAACACCACACTTTAAAATCTGTGTCTAACACTGAACAATTATTGAAGAATGACCCCAAATGCGCTCTGAGCGCTAATGATATGATTGTCTGTGGCCAATCACTGCCGAGGTTTATTTTTAATTTCAAATTTCCTCACTAAAGTCATTTCAGTCAAGCTTCAGTCACGTATGGATGGTTATCTGTTAGTCTGTCCGTCTCTACTTGTGTTTCTACAAAATTGTGCTCGATTTTTGACCCAACCGTTCTCTCCCCTTCAAATTTTTGTTGTAAAAAGTTATATTTAGACACAGCTACCACCAATGTCCCTTCACTTCTATGCCAAGTAAATTTGAACATCTGTGTCCCCAAGGTCGTGTTTTTGTGTGCAAATAACGATATGTTAGATTCAATGCAGTCTGTGGCTGATGTAAACTACACTGTCTTTTGTCATTATTTTCAATATTATCTATCCGTCTGTAAAATTAAGACCATATTCGTTCACTGCTCAGAATAGGCCATCTGGCCAGCTAATTTTTATATTCCTAACATTAATATTAAGAAAAATTTACTTTTTAATTTTTGTAATTTTTTTCAGACATCTGCGTTCTTCCGCTCAAATTCAAATCAAGCGCTTGGTATCGCAAAACGTCCAATTCCGTACCTCGTGTCAATTTGGGGGACTTGAATTTTTTTACTTTCATCCATTTCCCCCCCCCCCCATTTGCGTCTCTTTAGCCTTTCCAGTCATATTTTTTTCCTTTTTGATCCTCCGTTCCCCTCCGGTCTAGCAAGTCAAATTTATGGAGGGTGATGACCCGCGGTCTAGGCGATCATGTACATCAGCAGCCTACGCATTATGTTTTTATCCTTAAATGTTATCCTTGGAGGAATTTTACCGTTGTATCTCTGTCAATTTCACTACACATCTCCCCACCTGAAAACATGCCTATGGCAAGTTCCAAAACCAGCGATACACATAGGTAAAATTACTCCTCCCGTCTGCCATTACTCTAATTTTGATCACAGGGGTGCCGACTGAGGAAATCTGCACCGACATTCAATTTGCCTGGGATATATTGGATACTAAACTGATAAGGTTGAAGCAATAAAGACCACCTCAGCAATCTTGCGTTTTCATGCTTAGCCTGAGACAAGAACACGAGAGGCTGATGATCCGTCTCCACCACAAATGTCCTACCATACAGATAGATTTGAAACTTCTTTATTGCCCAGATTAATGCTAAACATTCTTTTTCGCTTGTGGAGTATCCTTGTTCCGCCTTATTCAATTTGCGGCTTGCATAAGCGACTGGTTTAAGTTCCCCATCAGGTGAAGATGATCTTTGCAACAAAGCCCCTCCTAGTCCCACATTACTTGCATCGGTTCTTAAGACAAAGTCCTGTGTCAAATCAGGCAGTTTGAGAATAGGCTTGCTAGTGAGTTTTTCCTTTAACTCTTGGAACGCTAATTCACATTGTGCAGTCCAAATAATTTTATCTGGAAGTCCCTTGCGAGTCAGATCAGTCAGAGGAGCACAAATGGCGTTAAAATTTTTGATGTATTTCTGATAAAATCCGCATAACGACACGAATGATCGCACGTCCTTTTTGGTTTGCGGCCTAGGTGCTCTCTGCAGTTTTTCCAAGTTCTTAGGATCAGGGGTCATATTACCCTGATATACAGTGTGTCCCAAGAATTCCAACTCTTTGCATCCAATACAACATTTTGTTGGCCTAGCAGTTAAGTTCGCCTCCCGAAGTCTATCAAACAACATCTCCAGAGCTTCAATGTGTTCTTCAAATGTCTCTGTGGCGACGAGAATATCATCCATGAAATTTGTGATACATGGGTTATTCAGGGGGTCCAACAATTTTCGCATCATCCTTGAAAACACACTCGGAGCATTTTTCAGTCCGAATGGTAGCATATTGAATTCATAATGTCCATCCGAAGTGCTAAAAGCCAAATAAGGTCTCACTTCAGGCTTCACTGGGATCTGGTAATAGCCTTTACTAAGATCCACTTTTGAAAAGTATTTTGCCTTGTTCAGTCTGGCAAATAGCTGTTTTGTGTCTGGTAATGGATCCACTTGTCCTTCTGTGACAGCATTCAGTTTCCTGTAATCTATGCACAGTCTGTGTTCCCCAGACGGTTTCCTCAACAAAACGACACTAGAACTAAAAGATGATTCACTGTGCGAAATAATCCCCTCCTTCAATAAATAATCTATTTCTTCCTTTAATGCCTTCTCCTTCGCGAACGGAATAGAATAGGCTCTCATACAGATTGGGTTTGAGTCTACCAGTTTCATGTCATACTGTAGCAAATTTGTATGGCCTGGTTTATCTGTTAATACATCTGTATGTTCCTCCAGAACTTGTTGAACTCTCTCCCTCTGGTTTTTAGTCAGGTGCTTACTGACTTTTACCTGTGCTGCTGTTTCACAAGGATGTAATGGGTATTCATGTGAGGTGAGTGGTTCTTTTTGCATCTGGGTTGCAATAGCCAAGGTCAATAAGGGGGTGCTTTCCTGGAGTGGTCTGTCCAGATACTTCTTTAACAGGTTTACATGATAAACTTTTTCCTTCCCCTTTTTGTCAATTTTATAGTTTGTTCTAGACACCTTCTCTAGAACCGTATATGGACCTTGCCAACCAATTTGTAATTTATTCTGGCTTCCCGGTAGTAGAAGCAGCACCTTCTCTCCGACTGCCAGTTCCCTGTCCTTTGCCTTCCTATTAAAATATGCTGCATGTTTCTTCCTGGCTTGCTTCAAATTATCATTTGCCAGTTTCCATCCAGCTTTCAAACGAGTGGTCAGTTCGTTCACATATTGATAAGATGAGGTAACAGTCTCTTCCGCCTTCTCATCTGTCCAGGTCCTTAATAGGGCCTCTAATGGACCTTTTATTGGCCTCCCAAATAGCAGAGTTGCGGGAGCCATCCCGGTTGAACTATGTGGTACCTCCCGGTACGCAAACAATGCGGCGGGCAGGAATTGATCCCACAGATCCGGTTTTTCGTGTGCCAGCTTTCTCAGGATAGAAATGAGAGTCCCATTGAACCTCTCTACCTGGCCGTTCCCTTGTGGATGGTACGGACTACAATGAAAGTGCCTGGCTTGAAATAGCTTAAAAACTTCTTCCGTTAGTTTCCCCTTGAACTGAGAACCATTATCCGTCAAGATTTGATGCGGGAATCCTAATCGGGTAAATATTGTAAGTAGTGCCTCTGCTACATGTTTTGAATCAATTGATGGCAGGGCTACCGCCTCTCCCCACATAGAACAAGTGTCCACCAGAGTAAGGATGTAACTGTTCCTCCTCTTGGTCCGAGTGAGAGGTCCTACAATATCCACTGCAACCCTCTCAAAAGGTGTTCCCACTATGGGCATTTCCCCTAGAGTTGCAGGGGCAGTCCAGTGCTTTGGAGCTACCCTTTGACATTCTGGGCAGGATTTGACATATCTTTTTATATCCTCCGTTATCCCTGGCCAGAAGTAATGACAAGCTATACGCTGTCCTGTGGCGCTGATCCCCATGTGACCACTGAAGGGGATTGCATGTCCGAGTTCCATCACTTTCTCTCTATATGCAATGGGAAGAACCAGCTGGTTGTGACCATTTGTTCCAGTTCCGGCCTTCCTGTATAAGAGTTTGTTCTTCATGAAATATTCCCCCTTGCTCGGAGGTGTGTGGCATTTGGGTAATTTTTTAAAACAGGGCTGGAGTGTCCTATCCTCAGCCTGCGCCTTCCTCATCTCCTCTGGATGAGCGTTTATAGGTTCACCTTCTTCCTCCTTCTTCTGTGACCTGGTCTGCACTGTCGCCATGATCACAGGTTTCTCGGGATTCCCCAAGAAGACGTATCTACACCCCAATATCAGAGGGTAGATTGGTTCATCTATCACTGCTGCTCTGATTTCTCCTTCCACATAGCGAGTTTTCACCGTTATCCTTGCGATGGGAAGTGTCATGAGTGGTATGTCCTTAGTCGCCCCTTGTATTTCCACTGTTTCTGTGGTATACTGACTTGGGTCCACTAGGCTAGACTTCACAACTGAATCATAATCCAAACCTGTATCATAAAGGCACCTTATGGTGACCCCATTACAAATAACATCCTCACAAACTGGGGGGTGATAAGGTTCCTGTTGTCCCTTAGGATTAACCTTTAATCTTTGCGTCCCCGACTTCATTGCAGCAATGTTTGAAGGTTTCCTTCTACAAAATTCGGTGTTATGGTTATCCTTCTTGCACCATTTACACCATCTTTTTCCTTGGTTCAACGGTTTTCTTTCATTGAACTTTTGGTCATTGAACTGTGAGTTTCTGTCGCGATAGTCATTTCTTGGCCGCTCAAAGTTTGTCCTACCCTTATTTCCCTGCTCTCTATTATCAAATTTATTAAATTGCTGTGGAGCTTTAAAATTGTCTATGTGCTTCTTCTTAGCACCACTTACCTCTGCCTGGGCTGCCTGATACCTCTCAGCAACATTTAAAATTTCCCCCAACTTCTCTGCACCTTGTTCCATGAGAAATTTTCTCATGTCTGGAGCCATGGACTCTCTCAATTGCTCAATCATGATCATTTCTTTAAGATCTTGGGTCTTCCCCAGAGCCGTCCATTTCTCCAAATAGGTTTCTAGTCTGGCCGAGAATTGGTGGTATGTCTCCCCAGACAACAGTTTGGCATTTCTAAATTTCTTACGATAAAATTCACCATTCTTCTCGTACCTTAATAACAAAGCCTGCTTTAACATGTCATAATTGTCTTGGTCTTCCCTGTTCATTTTGGCAAATACTTCATAAGAAGCACCCCTCAATCCCTGTGATAGCTTTAAACTCCACCTCTCTCTCTCTAACCCATATGTAGTAGCTAATAACTCAAAACGTCCCAGGTACCCCTCTATGTCATCGTCTTTCTCAACAAAATGGTCTAAATGAAACCCCATAGCTGAGTTTGAGGCTCCCATACTGGGCGTAGCATCTGAGGCAAAAGGGCTGGCACCATTTTCAGGGGCCGGGCCTTGTAATTCCAGCTCCCTTAGTCGTAATTCGTGCTCCCTCTGCAACCTTCTATCTTCAGCCTCCCTTTCGGCAGTCAACCTTTTTTCTTCTGCCTCCCTTTCGGCCTTTTTATCTTCTGCCTCCCTTTGCTGTCGTTTTTCTTCTGCCTCCCTTTGCTGTCGTTTTTCTTCTGCCTCAATCTGCAGCCTCTTAATTTCTCTATCAGCCTCAATTTGTAACCTCTTCTCTTCAGCTACCTTTCTATCTTCCCTTTCAATATATTTATCACATTCAGTCGTTACGTATTGAATTAAAATTTGACCATCCATCCCCATCTCCTTCGCAGTGAGCACAGCAGCTGATCTAAACTTTGCTAGCTCAGCCATACTTTTTAGACAATATAATAATATATAAGCTAAATCTCTAACCAGTAAATACACTAAGTACTTCTAATTACTATAGTCTAACTAATTCTAACTAACCAGTTAACTAATTAATTATTACTGGCTGTGAAGATTCACCAACTTTTATCCGCAGGGACACTTTTAATTTTAAAGGAAATTTTACAATTTATTTCCCTACTTTTATTTCTCCCACCAGGAGATCTTAATATTACTGTTGGGCTAATTATCCCTGGACAAGACCCCAATATATGTAGTGGTATTGATGGTTTTGTATGATGATGATGGTACTACATGTAAATTGTATGAGGCCAGCTGTGAAGGCTCCTGAGATAAAATGTAATTGAGAATTGTCAGAAGGCCTTTCTTGCTACCACTACGACCTCACACTTAATTTTTTTTTTTTATGAATGTAGCTGCGTAAAGTGTCTAGGGTTATGATGTGTACTGTGGTGTGATAGTTATAAATATACCCATAGATATTTAACAAGACTAATAAGATTAACAAGTGTTAAATACACTGAACTAACTCACGGGTGTAAAGTTTTTGATATAATTATATTACATTTATTTGTTCTGGATCAAGTTTTATTTTGACCAGAACTTGTTTTAAAAGAAGGATTTAAAATTTATGAAAATTATGCATGGAATGTTACATAATAAATGCAAAGTGTACATATTTAAGTACTAGAATAGTTAGTTTTATTAAAATGTTCTGGTAGTCAGCTACTAGGGAGGATATTTATTGTCTGTGCTGTTGGGGTGGTCTCATCACACCTGTCTATATTGACTACATAGTGTCCAGAAAATGGTGGGAATTTTTATGGGGTATCTGCAACTAAATGGGGTTGGTGAATATCCAGCAGACCAGAGGCTCACTCATCTGGTATTTGTAGCTCTGGTGCTGAAATCAGGCGGTCCCACCTCTCCGTGCTGGCGGGCACTAATGGTGGTCTCTGTCACAAGGACTGCACAGATACACTTGTGTAAATCACCACCCGAATAGATACTTCTTCGTGGACGACAGAAACTCGCAGCTCTGCAATCAAAGTATGGGCCATGTGTCAAAATCTATTCTCTACCCACGTCTGGACACCACACTGACACAACAACCACATTATACAGACAGGTCAGATCTCTCTGACCAAACAGCACAGTTACCATGGTGGGTTTACATCCGATAGATCCTCCCAGACTATAGATTCTGAAAATTAATTATTAGTTTTCTACCCTAAAAGAGGATAGGTAATATGTTTCCTTATTCTCAACTCTTGCTCTGTCTTGCATAATCCTTGCTGGTGTTTAGCTACATTGTTAGTCCCTAGACCCTGACTTGGGCGGGGGGTCTAGAGCAAAATCCCTACTTGTTTGTAAGGCTAGATTATGATATGGCAGTATCAAATCACTCGAACATGAAACAATATTCAAAATATATAAAGAAATAATTTCAATCTTACCAGATTATGAATAATTAACACAGAAGTGCTAGCAAAACTCAGCTGAGCTGCTGGCTATAGGATGGCGTCCCTAAATTTAACTCACTGTCTTTCATATGGGAAAACACCACACTTTAAAATCTGTGTCTAACACTGAACAATTATTGAAGAATGACCCCAAATGCGCTCTGAGCGCTAATGATATGATTGTCTGTGGCCAATCACTGCCGAGGTTTATTTTTAATTTCAAATTTCCTCACTAAAGTCATTTCAGTCAAGCTTCAGTCACGTATGGATGGTTATCTGTTAGTCTGTCCGTCTCTACTTGTGTTTCTACAAAATTGTGCTCGATTTTTGACCCAACCGTTCTCTCCCCTTCAAATTTTTGTTGTAAAAAGTTATATTTAGACACAGCTACCACCAATGTCCCTTCACTTCTATGCCAAGTAAATTTGAACATCTGTGTCCAAGGTCGTGTTTTTGTGTGCAAATAACGATATGTTAGATTCAATGCAGTCTGTGGCTGATGTAAACTACACTGTCTTTTGTCATTATTTTCAATATTATCTATCCGTCTGTAAAATTAAGACCATATTCGTTCACTGCTCAGAATAGGCCATCTGGCCAGCTAATTTTTATATTCCTAACATTAATATTAAGAAAAATTTACTTTTTAATTTTTGTAATTTTTTTCAGACATCTGCGTTCTTCCGCTCAAATTCAAATCAAGCGCTTGGTATCGCAAAACGTCCAATTCCGTACCTCGTGTCAATTTGGGGGACTTGAATTTTTTTACTTTCATCCATTTCCCCCCCCCCCCAATTGCGTCTCTTTAGCCTTTCCAGTCATATTTTTTTCCTTTTTGATCCTCCGTTCCCCTCCGGTCTAGCAAGTCAAATTTATGGAGGGTGATGACCCGCGGTCTAGGCGATCATGTACATCAGCAGCCTACGCATTATGTTTTTATCCTTAAATGTTATCCTTGGAGGAATTTTACCGTTGTATCTCTGTCAATTTCACTACAACTGCGACCTTCAAGAAAGTGCTCAGTAGCCCTCAGCATGGTGATACTATTACAGAGAACTGGGAGCATCTACGGAACACCATTCAAAGTACTGCACTTGCCACCTTTGATAAGTCAAAGTCAAATGACTGGTTTGATGCTTCATCAGATGTGATGGCACCTGTCATTGAAGCTAAGCGCAGTGCTATGAATGATACAAACGTTCACCGAGTGCTAGAACCCTACAGATCCTGAAGGCTACGAGAAGCAAAGTTCAACAAACTGCTCGACGCTGTGCAAATAACTATTGACTCCAGCTCAGTGAGAGCATCCAGATCTCAGCGCAAACAGGCAACATTAAACAAATGTATGACGGTATAAAGAAAGCACTTGGTCCCCAAAAAAGTAAGACGGCACCGCTAAAAACCATCAGCGGAGAGAAGCTAACCGATAAGGGTAAGCAGATGGATAGGTGGGTCGAACACTACTCTGAGCTTTACGCTAGAGAAAATACCGTTACACCTGCAGCCCTTGATGCCGAACCAACATTAGAGGAACTCAGCAAGGCCATTGATAGCTTGGCCTCTGGCAAAGCACAAGGCAGTGATGAGATTCCTCCTGATTTAATCAAATGCTGTAGGAGCACACTATTACATCCCCTGCATAGTGCACAGGATGCTGTGCCAGTGCTGGGAAGAGACAACTATTCCTCAAGACATGCAAGATGCCAAGATTGTAACACTGTATAAAAATAAAGGAGACAGAAGTGATTGCAATAACTACAGAGGCATCTCTCTTCTTAGTATTTTTGGTAAGGTTTTTGCCAAAGTCATCTTAATGCGACTACACAAGTTAGCTGAGTGCATATATCCAGAGTCACAGTGTGGATTCCGAGCTGATAGATCAACAACAGACATGATCTTCTCTCTCCGCCAGCTTCAGGAAAAATCAAGAGAGCAGAAAAGGCCTTTATATATCGCCTTTATAGACCTCACAAAAGCATTTGACCTCGTTAGTAGGGTTGGACTCTTCAAAATCCTCCTGAAAATAGGCTGCCCTTCTAAAATGCTGGAAATGATAAAGTCATTCCATGACGACATGAAGGGAACAGTCCAATATGCTGGAAGCACGTCACAGCCCTTTGACATACGAAGTGGTGTTAAACAAGGCTGTGTTCTGGCTCCGACCCTCTTCGGGATCTTCTTTGCCTTACTCTTGAAACATGCATTCAGAGATGCAACTGAATGAATATGCCTTCACACTAGGTCAGATGGCCGTCTGTTTAATCTTTCAAGGCTGAAGGCAAAAACAAAAATCAGAAGGGTCACTATAAGAGACTTGTTGTTCGCTAATGATGCTGCAGTCGTCACTCAAAGCCAACAGGAGCTTCAGAACTTGATGAATCGCTTCACTAAAGCATGCAAGGACTTTGGCCTCACAATAAGTCTAAAGAAAACGAATGTGCTGAGTCAGGATGCGGGTGCTGCATCAGTTATCACTATCAATAACTATGAATTGGCAGTGGTACACCACTTCACATACCTAGGGTCTACCATCAATGACAAACTCTCACTGGATACAGAAATCGACAGCCGCATTGGCAAAGCTGCAGCTACGTTTGCCCGCCTCACATCGCGTGTTTGGGGAAACTCTAAACTCACAATGAAGACCAAAGCTGCGGTAATAATGCCTGCGTCACCAGCACACTCCTATATGGCAGCGAGACCTGGACGACCTATGCTAAGCAAGAAAGAAGGCTCAATACCTTCCATTTGCGGTGTCTACGCCGCATCCTCGGCATCTCGTGGAAAGAAAAAGTGACAAATGTTGAGGTGTTGTCACGTGCTGGCCTTCAAAGTATGTATACACTGCTTAGACAGCGCAGACTTCGCTGGCTTGGCCATGCTCGCCGCATGGAAGATGGTCGCATCCCAAAATATATCTTCTACGGACAATTAGCAGATGGCAAGAGAACAGTTGGGCGACCACAGCTGAGGTTCAAAGATGTGTGCAAGAGAGATATGAGGGCACTGGACATGGATCCAGCAGCATGGGAGGATGAAGCTGCCGATTGCACTAAGTGGCGATGCTATTTACGGCGCCACCTCAGATTGGGCGAAGAGAGGCTCACACAACAAGCAGAGGAGGGGAGAAAATGTTGAAAGGAGCACCAGGAAAATAAGCAGCTGAGGGCTGTCACCTCAGGGGTGCATTCCCATAGTCAGTTATGATTGAAGGGGCTATTATTATTATATAGATTGGTTGGGATATGTTCTTCGATGTCATTCAAATAAGTCACCAACATTGTTAGGGTTAGGATAAAGGTTAGGTTTAGGATTCCTTAACCTAACCCCTCATTACAGCATCTCTGGATTCTTTTTTTGAGGCAGTATCGAACACATGGCCCAGTGTTGTTCATTTCAACTATATATGTATGTATGTATGTGGGCCTTAAAAAAGAATTCTGAGATGCAGTAAAAAGGGGTAAGGGTTAGGAATCCTAAACATAACCCTGCGACTTACTTGTATGTCACAAAAGAACACAACACACTGCTTTTCATTTCAACCATAAAGTACTGCAGCCTATATACTTCTTTAATGTAATCTTTTGTACAGTATATCCACTTCTGGATTAATGGGAGAAAATTGATTTTCAAGAACTGTAGTTAATATATATATATATATATATATATATATATATATATATATATATATATATATATATATATATATATATATATATATATAACTTTTGCCAGCCGAGGAAAATGACAAAGGCTGGATGTAAGGGCATGGTTTTTATTTCAGTAAATTATTCGCAGTTCGCTGTACCAAGAACAACAGGCAGCCGTAAGAATAGATGGAGAAACATCAGAAATATATATATATATATATATACGTGTGTGTGTGAGCTATAACTCTTGAAAATCAACAGTCCTATAACTAATAAATGGATAGGCCTATTTGTAAAATCTAGCCTAGGCCTTTAGGCTATATGAATCACACAGCGCATGGAATCATATTTTTTTTTAAATAAAGTCTTGCCCCGTTTTGGTGAGGCGCGTCCCGTTCAACCCAGTCGGTTATAATAATAATAATAATAATAAATTCTTTAAGCGCCAAACACGGCGCATAAGGCAGAAACCAGTGCTCTCCAGGTTGTTCGTTGTGACGCCACTCCTCTTAGCTCTTGCACATTATTTAGGCCCAACGTTCTTCCTTCTCTTATTATTGTTCTTCTGAGTGTTTCTTTTGGTCTTCCTTTTTTTTTCCGCTTACCCTCAGGAACCCAAGTGAGCGCCTGTAGTGGTATTCTGTTGTTTTGCATTCGTAGGACATGACCGATATATGACCATCGTCTTTTCCTTATATAGTCGGAATCATACAGACATATTTTTTTGCTGCCTAGAGTCTTCTCTTATTTGTCGATTAGTCTTGAATTCTTTCCAACTGATGTTCATGAGTTTTTCTAAGACATTTGTTCTCGAATGTATTCAGCTTGTTCTCCAATGATTTTGTTATTTTCCAACTCTCACAGCCGTATGTTAACACTGAGATAACATTTGAATTAAACAGACGAAGCTTGGTATGTATATTCAATGATCGTAATTTCCAACCGTTAGATAATCTATTGAAGGCGCTAGCTGCCAAAGCAATTCTAGTATGGATTTCTCTTGTTGTGTCACCATCCTGAGTCATTTTACTGCCTAAATAATTGAAACTTTCAACTTTCTGTAGTTTTTTCCCCGTTCAAGATGATATCAAAGGTCTCGTTAGAAAAGTTCATAGCTTTAGTTTTAGAGGCATTTATTTGGAGTTTTAGGCACAAATTAGCCTATATCACATATTGCGAAATAAAATCAGTGAAAGAAATAAATTGAGTAGGCCTTATATCGTGATTCGGAAGCATCCAATAAATTTTCAAAATAACCATCACATTTCATCCTAAAACTTCATGTTTGCAAGGTAATATTAAATACTCACATGCTCTGATAAACTGAGGACTTCATGCAAGTGTGACTGCAAGTTCACCATGAAGATAATAAGTGCTATATTGCACACAAGCTGATACATAAATATCCCATTGTCGGATTTTTTTTTTTTTCATCACCACAGGAAGTTAACTCTAAAAGATGGCGAATGAACAACATAGTCACGTGACTAAAACTGCAAAATGGTGTTTTTGAAGTTTCTTTGAATTAAATTTAATATTTCTTTGCTAAAATCTCTAAATGCGCGCGTGTATGTTTGTTTCATAAAATGGTAGATCCGTCATACATTTTGTGTTCTTTATTTTTGGTTCTCCCCCCACACACACACACCTCCCGCCCCCAAAAGGGCTGAAAGCTGGGGGTTTATGAGTATTTCCTATTTTCTTCTTAAACTACAATGCCGATTGGAAGTAGGTGGATATTTCTCCACGACTTCCTATTCCTAGTGCTGTTTGTCAATAACAATGTTGACATTACCGATAGCCTACTTATACCGTTATATTCCCCAGTATCTGCGTCATCTGACGCCTTTAATCTCTTTTTCCATCAATATTCCCTGATGCTACAATGTAGCATACATCATTTTAGCTTTCCTCTCCTAATAATATGATCCAAAAATGTTGATTGGTTACTCTTGAAGTGTGTAATATAGCTTCCCCAGCGCTCTGTCCTATTTAAGGACATCCGTGTTGTTCTTTTTAAGCTATCCGTGGCAGTGGCGGCTCGTTCCTATGGAATAGAGGGGTCTATCCCCACCAGATCTTTAAAAACCAAAACCTTTTTTTTTCACCTTTTAATAGTGATATATAACAAGTCTTCTTCTTCTTCTTTGATCCATAACCACCAACCGTCAAAGCAGTCAGCGGCCATCACGCCTGGTGGTGTCTTGAAGGGCAGCAACAAATTGATTCCACTTTGCTCGGTCGGCGGCCATCCTTCGTACAGTGCCCCAACTGTGGTTCATTCTTTGCATCTCAGCTTCCACAGTTCTCCGCCAAGTTGTTTTTGGTCGGCCTCTCTTTCGCTTTCCCTCGGGGGTCCATAGTATAGCTGTTCTTGTGATGGTATTAGGGTCCCTTCTAAGGTCGTGGCCAACACAACTACAGAGTCTGCCAGCTATGATGGTGTGCATGTCCTCCTGGTTACTCCGAATAAGTAGTTCTTGGTTGCTGATGGTGTTTGGCCAAAAGATTCGGAGAATTTTCCTTAGGCAGATTGTGTGGAAGGAGGACAGTTTCGATATTTCCTTCTCTGTTACTCTCCAACATTCCGCACCATAGAGAAGCACATAAAGTATTCTACACAGCTCTCATACAGTCTTAATTTGGTGTTTGTGCTTTACTGGGAAGACTTCCAAATGTTGTTGAGAACAGCAAAGGCTGTTCTCGCTTTATTCATTCTGATGTTAATGTCCTTGCTTGTTCCGCCGTCACGTGTTACTATGCATCCTAGGTAAGTAAATGTGTCTGTCTGTTCTAACTTCTGGTTCCTTACTGTTATTGGCTCAGGATTGTCCACATTTAGTGTCATGACCTCTGTCTTCTTCAAATTAATGTTCAGGCCAACCTGCTGGCCATACTTATTCAGTCTATCGGTTTTGCCTTGAATGTGTTGATGTGAATGCGCGAGTAGTGCAATGTGATCTGCATATTCCAGGTCTTCCAGTGTAGAAAACGTTGTCCATCTAATTCATCTTGGACTGCCCTCTGTTGTCTGGCGCATCACCCGATCTTTGACTGTCAAAAATAATGTTGTTGATAAGGGGCATCCCTGTCGTACTCCTGTTTTCACTTCGAAAGTTACATTACTCGATCCAACACTGCACGTAAAGTTAGAATAGAGGCTTTTTATGATGGAAACAATGCGTCTGGGAATTCCATAAGCCCTCAGAATTTTCCATAGGCTGTCCCTATGTATGCTGTCGAAAGCCTTTTCAGAATCAACAAAGTCAATGTACTGCTGTCTCTGCCATTCTGAGCACTGCTCTATAATGTTCCTGAGGGTAAATATATGATCTGCACATCTTCTGTTCTTTCTGAAGCCCGCTTGTTCTTTCCTCAGTTTATGGTCAACTGCTTTTGAAATTCTCTGAATGATTATCCTGCCTAGTATTTTGCTGGAAACTGAGAGGAGGGTAATTCCTTTCCAGTTGTTGCAGTCTGCAAGGTCGCCCTTCTTGGGCAATTTGACAATTATTCCTTTACTCCACTCTGTTGGTGTTGTCTCAGTTTCCCAGACTTGTGCAAATAGTGGTTCTAAAAGTTCTGCTGCTAGTTCAGGGTCTGTCTTGAATAGCTCAGCATTTAGATTGTCTTGACCAGGCGCTTTTACATTTTTTAGCCCTTTGATAGCTGTGATGATTTCTTCTTTTCGTGGAATGTCTGTATTTACGTCTACAAGTTGTAAGTCACTTTCAGCCTCAGGAACATTCATCTGAGTCTCTGATGGTTCCTTATTCAGTGTTTCTCTGAAGTGCTCTGCCCATCTTGTTTCCTGTCCCTGTGCTGTGTTGATGAGATTTCCTTGCTTGTCCCTTACTAACGTTATGTAGTTTGCACCTCGTTTTCCACTTCTTCTTCTTGCGATCGCATCTTTGATGTTTACACCGTCAGACGAGTTCTCATGATGAATTCGACTGTTGTTTGAAGTTCCTCTTTAGCTCCATATAGCTTTGAGTTTAGTGTTGAGTCATTGGGCCAGTACATCTTTCTTAACTGGTCATACAGAGGACAATCCTGTAGAACATGCTCAGCAGTTTGTTCGCCTAATCCACATGTGCACAGTGGTGAAGCAGACAAACGTAGCTTGTGCATGTGTTTATTCAGCTTGTTATGCCCTGTCCTGAGGCGTAATAAAATAGTTATCTGTCCCTGCCGATCAAGAGTGTGGTAGTCGTCTTGGGGTTGGTTCTGTTCTCTTCTGATAGTCTGGATAGCTCTCTTTTTCTCAAAGTATGTGACTTCATTATCTTCTTGTTCACATTCTCCACCCTTTTTTGCAAATTTATCTGCCTTTTCATTTCCGGGTACACCACAATGAGATAGTACCCACTGAAGTATGGTTCTCTTTTTGGCAGCTACCTTGTTTAGTTCATTTCTCAGATGCGGGAGTTTACCGCCCTTGAGAGCTTGCAGGACAGACAGTGCATCTGTGAGGATGACTACCTGGTGGCAGTCAGAGTTGGTGTTATAAATCATATTTGCAGCTTGCTCTAGAGCTTGAACCTCAGCTGTATAGTTGGAACAGAATTTACCAGTGGGAATGTGCCTAGTCTCATAGTGGTTGTCAGGATGTGAGATAAAGATACCGGAACCGCCATTCCTAACAGCATTAGTTGCTGATCCATCTGTATAGGCATGTATTCATGATTGGTCGGGATAGCTTTCTTGGATCATACTCAATGTAGCAGTTCGTTTTTGCAGATCATTATACTCACATTCACTTGTGAGACCACTGACTGATGTATTAATTTGGAGGGCACTGCTGGCCTGCTCCCATGGTACAGGGTATAGGGTGGGCTTCAGTGGTGTTGTCTTCATGGATAGGTCTTCTTGATGCTGTCTTTTAAGTCTTTTTCCCCGATGCACAAAGCTGCTACGCTTTAGACGTCCCAATGCCAGATCATCTAGTCTTGCCTTCATTGGGTGCGTTGGCATACTGTTGTACTTTTCCATCTGTATCATGTTTTTGGTGCCTCTTCTATGGGACAATGTCTGTAATCCAGCAGCATTCTGCATCTCTGATATTGGTGTAGTTTTCATGGCTCCTGTAATGAGCCTGAGAGCTTGATTTTGCACCTTGTCCAAAGACTGCAGATGTGAGTTAGCAGCTGATGACCATGCTGCTGAGCCAAACTCTAAGTGTGGTCTTATTACTTGTCGTAATTTATCTGAGAGGGTGCTGATGAATATTGGTCCCTTTAGAGCGTAAAGTGATATTGAAGGCTCTGTGAGAATAAGGATTTAGGTGAATGAGGTAGTAGATTCACAAGCGCTGGGAAGGAGCAAGGACAGTCTCTTATTACGACAATATCTGTTTTCTCACAGACTACTCCTATCTCTCTTCTGCACAAACAATTGTGTCAGTTCCAGTCGCTCAGGCGCGCTCACCGATTTGGTGATTCTGTCGCTCAACGTACATGAATACAAACTACACAGATGGAAATGTTTGGAGTTTTAGGCCAACCGACAACCAACACAAATAAATATTCATACCTTTATTATCATTATGGACTCACACATAATTGTACCTTTACAGTCAAAAATCAAAAAAGTTACAGAATACAAATATAACTAGGGAAGAGGGGCTTTTGAGGAGAAATATCCCATCCACCGTTTCCCGTTTATATCTACTAACAGACAAAACCCGGTCCCAAAAGACAAGAAAGGGAGGGGGGTGATCAGAGATAGGCAATTTAACCCACTGGCAAATTTATTACTCTGAGGCAAGGGGTTACAGAAGAAGGGGGGGGGGGGGGGGGTAGAGGAAAGCTAGGGTTCTCAATTGTCTCCCTTTAAATCAACAAATTTTTACGGGAGGGGAAATGTACACAGTTACCCAATCCCGCTAGGAGAGATCCCGTACAAGGAATATAATGCACCTTAGTATAAGGTCGAACTAATTAAAAGGGTAAAGAAAAGATAAATCTCCTTTCATTCAAAAAAACACACTAGGGCTGGCCATCCCAACAAACACACACGCAGACTTACCAAAATGGTGAATTCTGTCAATCTAGGAATTATTTATCACAGCAGCTAATACCGTGGAATAATGGACTGGTCCTCTTATTTCTTCCGTGTCAGGCCCCAGATTTAACGAGGTAACAAATAGTCTCAAAAAATCGCCAGACGGTGAAGCGTAAAGGCTACTGTTGGTTTAGATAAAGTTCCTAATGAATGGCACAGGCACTTGGCTAAGCGTGAGGTATGGTGTGGTTCCTAAAATCGGCACAGCTGGTGGAGATAACTTCCTTTTTCCGTAATGTCACAAGTTAAGAAAAACACTGAGGTAAGTTCTTCTTCGGGGGGGGGCGGGGGGGGGGGGGGGGGGGCGGGGCGGGGGGGGGGCGATGGGGGTTTAAATCCACTGAATATGCGTGACAGACAGTGTTCAGGTATCGATGCTTTTTCTTCACAAATAGGGGCAGTGAATAAAATATGTTCTGCTTCCAGTTTCCTTTAAGGACTCGCCTATATGAACTAGTATTTTAAAAGTGTTTCTTGGGTGGCTCTTATTCTCAGTTAAATTCGGAGGAGCGGGGCCCATTACAGGTCGCCACAAGTTTAGCTTTAAAAAGGTTCATATGTTACTGGAGTTATCAAATTGAGTTTGGCAGAACTCTGTATATAGTTAATAATTGCTGGGATGCAGGTTGAATGATCGTTCTGAATGAAAGATAATCAAACAAGAAATGCATTACAAATCATATTATAATCTGACGCGATAAATTACAGTTAGCCTATTTACTTATTAGCGTCGTCAATTAACAAATCAGGAAAACTACCCGTGAGTTAAAAATAATTAAACGCACATCTATCTATACAGAAGTCAACTGTATTAAAGTTATAATTCTCTTTAACGTCTGCAAAATAAATTTACGCGTCAATTGTGTTAGGAAATACTTTTAGCTGTAACATTAGTTTGCACTAGAACTTTGAAAATGGGTTTATTTAATAAGGTTAAATTTACACCACAATCCATTGAAATCAATAGAAATAACTCGACCAATGATCACTCGAAGCTAATGTATAAATTACCGTCTGCACAGAAAGAATACACTCCAATAGTCACGAAGGTAGATGAAATCCAGCAGGAATCCGACTATGCTAGTGCACTAGGATTCTGTCAGAGCGAACGATAAAATGCAGTTTATCGGAGTTCTCTATTTATACTTATCGAATGTAACTTGAATGGGGCGTGTTAAATTTTCGCACCTTTCTTGATCTTGAGCAAAATTCGGGGTACCTCGCCGATGTGTTAAACGTTGCGATTCCTACTTTTTCCCCGGTCTACCGATTTTCTTCCGTCTCAGGCTGCTCGCATAAGAGTGCGAAAAGTTTCCGAGAAGCTAACTCTGTGAGCTGCAAGTCCCTGATTCTTTAGATCGCGGTCGCTCCACGTTGAATTCTGATGATCAGCCTGTTCTTTGATGGTACCGCTGCATGCCGGTAAAAGTTACAACAGATGATCAGGGGTTCTAAAGTTATGAGAGGCCAATATTCTGTTATCATCCATCGAGTCAGGGAAATTCATTTGTCATACTTAGACGTACGTCACATTACTCCATTGTAAATCTTCTTTAGAGTTCGTTCATTTGCTCCCCAGTTGGTACCTGCTAATTTTCTGAGTATGCCTAGTCGTCTTCTGGCCTTTCCTTCTGCATTTTCAATATGCTTATTCCATGTAAGCCTTTGGTCAAATTTCACCCCAAGATAGGTGGGGTAGCTTTCTTCCTTGATCACGGTTGTCCCTAGGTGTATGTTAGCTGCTTTGTCCTTGGGGGCGAGGGAGAACAGTGTTGTGGAGGTTTTGTCGGTGTTTATTGTGATAAGCCATTTCTCTGCCCATGACACTAGCATGTCTGCTGCCCGCTGCATTCTATAATTTGCTGTGGTGACGTTTTCATCAGCGCACCAGAGTACTAGGTCATCTGCATATAAGGCAGCTTTCACTCCTGCGGGGAGATCTTTCACCAGGTCATTGATGTAAACAAGGAAGAGTGTTGGGGAAATTACTCCTCCTTGAGGTACCCCCTGATAGAGCAACACTTTTCTGCTCTGCAGACCGTCAAGAGTGACTGTAGTTCTCCTGTTATGCAAGTATGACTGGATCCATTTCATCATGTTGCCTTGGATTCCACTTCTCCTAAGTTTTGCAATAAGGCCATCTTTCCACACCTTGTCGAAGGCCTGCTTGAAGTCGACCCAGATCGTTAGGACCTTTTTCTTCTCCTGGAAGGCATCTTCTACTACTTGAGACAAGTAAGTAACTTGGTCTTCTATACTGTAGCATTCTCTAAATCCAGCCTGTTCCGGCACCAGGATCTGCTCAGACTCTAAGTATCATTTCAATCTGTGGTTGACTATTCGCTCCATAGTTTTCCCAACACAGCTTCTGAGACTGATTGGCCGGTAACTTGCAGCCTTGGTCTTACATTTCCCTTTCTTTAGTATGGGTATTGTGATGGCTTCTTTCCATACTTGGGGTACCGTTCCTTTCAACCAGCTGTGGTTGAATATCTCAAGCAGTTTTGTCTTTGCTGCTGAGCTCAGATTTACGATCATTTCGTTGCTGATTTTGTCTGGGCCGGGTGACTTTTGGAACTTAAGCTTGGAAATAGCGTTCTGTAGTTCTCCTAGTGTGATGGGTTCCCTCATTGGGGCAGGAGTATCTGTCTGTCCCATGGTTGCCAGTATTTCTTTTCTTATCTCTCTCTGATGGTCTATGTTAATGGGTAAGTTGCTTTCTGAACTGTATCTTCTAGCAAACAGGTCTGCAGCTTGTTTTCCTCTGAGAAGTTTGCCACCTTCATCCAATGTGATAGTCTGCCTAGGTGAGGAACGCTCTTCATTTAGAGACTTGACTAATCTCCAAAGTTTCTTGCCGTCTTTCTCAAGGTTCAGCGATGCCGTTTTAGTTCTCCAGCTTTTCCGTTTTTCTTCTAGCTTTGTTCTCTGAAACTCTGCTACAGCCTTTTTCCATTTGTTGTGAGTTTCAAGTGAAGGCTGGACTCTGCGTCCTTTCTAGCCCTGTCCATAGCTTCCTGACGTTCTTGGAGTGTGCTGGACCAGTATGGTATGTAGTTACGCCGGCATCCTTTGGGAATGGTTTCTTTTGCAGCTTGTAGTATGCATCTGTTGAAGTCTTTTACCACTTCATTAATGTCTCTGTTCTGTACCTTGAGGGTAGACAGCAGCGTGTTCACCTGATGCCTGAATAAACCCCAGTTGGCTTTTTTGTAGTTCCATCTTGTAATGGCTGGGCCTGTACTGAGAGTTACACTCTGGACAGTAAGAAAGATTGGGCGATGGTCGCTTCCCCCTAGTTGGTCTCCTACTTCTCTACTAATAGATCCAGCTATATCTGGGGTGGCGAAGGCAAGATCTGGTGTTGAAGTTGTGTGCCATCCTCTGGAGTAGAAGGTAGGTTATCTGTGGCATTATTGACTAAGATTAGAGAGTGATCATCTTGCCATGTTTCAACCTCTTCACCTCTGTGATCTAGATGGTTATAGCCCCAGCTCTGGGAGTGGCTATTAAAGTCTCCAACTGCTATAAAGTTGGTGGCTGGTACCTGTATAGAGCTGAGACTCAGGGGTTTGTTGTTTGGACAGTAATAGTTCAGGAGTTCTATTTCCATCTTGTCTACCTTAATCTGCAACAGCTGATATTCTGCTCCATCCATGTAGGTATTCCTTTCGTGTGCATGAATGTTGTTCCTTACAAGAGTAAGTACTCCTCCTTTTCGTCTATCTTGTCTGTCGGATCTGAAGCATTGATATCCCCTTATTTTAAAGGTTTGATCTGCTTTCAAGTGAGTCTCTTGGATACCGCAAACACTAACTTGCTTCTCATACAAGATGTTTTCCAGCTCTGTCTTTTTGCTGTATCCAGCTTGCTTGCTGTTCACTCCCTCTGCATTCCAGTGCATCATGACAAGTGGCACTCTGGGTTTCTCTTTTTCTGTTTTGTTTCGGTCAGTAGTTCTCCTCCGCCGTCTGCTGACTCCACAAGACGGTCTAGAGGGTCCTCCAGTAGCTGAGGGTGGGCTCTGTCGAAGCTCAGAGCCCGGCACTGCACCTGCCTGGTGGAGCTCCACAGGGCGAGCACCAGTACGAGATTTATTTGACGGTGTACTCATCCATAGAAAAAAGCGAGTTGCGTGATACTGTGGTTTCCGGTGCGCCTTCTGGCCCAGTATCTACGACTTTAGCACCTCTTCAACGGGATAGTGGGCTCATCCCTAATCTGTTTATGTTCCCAGTAGTAGACTATTCGCAAGCAGCCTGGGGGGTGTCACTGCTCTGCGCGGACCTCGTTTACCGAGGCGGCGTCCGAGCTCGTATGGTGAAAATATGGTTGCATTATCTTCGAAATAGACCTGTCTTTCCCGTGGCTTTTCTGCCATCCTGCAACTTTGAGTTAGGGAGTTCTGAGCTCCAGTCTCTTTCCCAGGCATTTTATCCTGGCCTGGCACGCATACAGAGGACCCCACTTCTGGTTCTAAGTTAGCAGTTGGGGATAGGTGGGGTGGCACACTGTGCATTCCCCGTCATCCAGGGGGGCTCTCCAACTATGCAGACCTTGCACAATGCTGTGCTCTGATTCTGGGCTCTCCCAAGGAATTCTCACGTCCTGCACAGAGCCACTTCCAGATACCCACCACCTGCCATCCCTCCATTGTAGAAATCTCCTGCATGCGGCCATCCAGTCAAGAGCCAGTATTAAGTCTGGTGCTCATGTGCTCCCCCCAAGCTTAGTGTGCAATGATGGGTTCTCAACATGCTGCAACACAGGGGGGATTGTGAAGCTCAACCATCTCTCTCAACTCTGCACCGATAAGTGACATCTGGGACTTAACTGTGCCTCAGTACTGGGAGGCCCCGTTTCCGGGTACACCACACACAGCCAATTGAGGCAGCGGTCGTCGTGGGCGTGTCGTCAGTGGGGAAGTTGTGGAGTCTTCCTGTCCATGTTCTTGCACATCCTAACACTGCCCGCAAGACATCGGAGGTTTGGAGAGCGGCCTTCTCTGCTTTTTTGAGCCGGGGTGGGCTCCCCGGGAAAGTCTCGATGGGGATCGGGACGTGTCCACGCGCCAGTGGGCCCAGCATCGGCCGCATCTGATGGAGGACTTGCTCTGCCAGAGGTTTCTGTAGGGTTACCTCCCCCATAGCCTAGTGTTTTACCCCAGTAGACTCTGGGGGTCTGGTTTGTTGGCACCAGATGCTCGCCATTCGCCATATCCGTGTTGGTAGAAACATGGAGCACCGGGTCCAAGTACTGGACCACGCGTGAAGGTACGGTTGGCTTGGTTGCAGGCATTTCTCATTTTTTTTAATGAGACCTATAGCAACCCTTACTCCCCCGTTTTCCACTGATAGCTTTAGTTATTTTATAAACTGTTTACCATCTTTGTGCCGTAGTATTTTAAATAAGTATATATTTAATTCTGTGGTGTTGTATTTCGCGCGCGGTTGATGTTATCCAAATCTATTCGAAAATGGCGTGGGTCCATGTTCATGAAATATAACACGTGGCCGGTACTAGAACTGGCATATTCAGTTATTACGTTTGTGTAAATGAAATTTAATGGTTAAGTATTTCCATATTGTTTGGGGTTCAGGAAACCTTCCATGAGCTTACGTAAATCCGACACGTAGTTGGTTTGAATAATATTTAATTGTGGCGCGATTTAGATTGTTATATTTATTAATTACGGTGCTGATGCCAAAATAGTTTATTTTAGTGTGGCGAGAGCTGCAATTTAATGTGTTACAGCTAACTAGAATAAGTCCTGTGCTTCTTCAGTAATATTAGACTGATAATGTGGTGTAAGTAATAGTAAGATCGGCTATAGCTAGTTGGTGTTAGCTTTCTTAGTTTCCTAGTCTTTTATACTGTGTAAAATCTCTGTTGGTTATTTGTACCACTTTATATAGCTTTGCTAAGCCATTATTTCTATAATAGTTAGTATTATAATGTAATGTTACTATAGAATGTACAACCACGCAGCTTAGCTGGGTGTTAGCGTGGCTGTATGCCGTTCTCGCAAGATGGCGTAGCATAGAGCGCGTGGTATGAATGGGTACCTGTAGCTGATTGATCATGGCTGACTATGGTGGGCGCATGTTTTCTGAATGGTAAGTGTTATTACTTATGCTTTTGATTTTCACTTAGACATTGTTTTTATATATTGTTTTTCAGAAAGTCTACGAACACTGTCTGGGTGTTCGGTAGTATTAAATGTTGATCTGTATAAGGCTTTGTGTTGCTTGAATTGCTAAGTCTGCTACTGAGAGGGTTGCAAGCAACCAATAATTGCAACCCCTGTCAAACGATCCTTAATAAATTTTCTTAGTGCATGGGTCTTGGGTGTGAGGTAGCCACATCGACATAAGTTCACCGCCACCACACCTAGCCACTGTCACATTACTTTCACGTCTTGTAGTGCATGTCTCCATCTGCCATTGATCATTATGTGATCTATCTGGTTTTTGTCTTGTCCGTTTGGTGATTCCCATGTTAACTTGTGCACTTCGTTGTGTTCAAAAAGTGTTCCTCCAATGACCAGGTTGTTAATACTGCAGAAGCTTATTAATTTGTCCCCATTCTCATTTACTGTTCCATTGCCGCATTTCCCCATTACTCTTTCGTTATAATTATTGTGTGTCCCAACTTTCGCATTTAGGTCTCCCATTACTATAATAAGATCGTACCTGGGTACAGTTTCCATTTCTTTTTGTACCTGTTGATAGAACTCGTCCTTGATCTCTTCATCGATGTCGTTTGTTGGTGCATAGCATTGTATAATTGTGGTGTTGGTGAATCTCCCTCTCAGTCTTGCTCTTATTAGTCTGTTGTTAATGGGTTTCCATTCCAGTAAAGACCTTTCCATTCCTTTCTTCAGGATAATGGCTACACCTTCGTTGTGCTGACCATCCTCTCTACCAGAATAAAGTACTGTTTCCCCTGTAGCTGTTTTTATTCTCCCCATCCCTGTCCATCTGCTCGTGCTTATTCCCAGGATACGTAGTTTGTAATTCCTCATCTCTGCTGTGATCTGTCTCAGCTTTCCTGTCTCATTCATAGTTCTGACATTCCAAAAACCAATTCTGGTTTCGTGTCTTGCGGTCTGGCCATCCGTTTTCATGCCAGTGGCTTCCTTTCGGCTTTCACCACTGTCAGTCATACGAGCCTGAGACTCAGGATGTCCGTCCCGCATCAAAGTTTTTTTCATTTATTGCCGTTTCCGTAACATGTGCGATTTTTTTTACATAGACAGGGGTGTCGGCCCTGTGCTAAAACCCCCAACCTGGAGGACCAGGGTACCAGCTTTTGTCTGACCCCTACCCACGCAGACCAGTCCAGCTTGGTTGAACCTACCAGGAGTAAAACTCCCACTGGCATAGCTCTGGGGATTGTCAGGGCACACAAGCTGCCATACCGCTACAAGGTATAGGTACCATTGATGGCAGATAACAAGTATACGTATACATATTTTCAATGCTTTGATTCTACGTTAAACTCTCCTCAGGCTCTCTTTCTCGTCGCTATTCCCTCCCACTCCTACTTCCTTATTGCGCGCGCTTTGTCTTTCGACCATTTCTGAGCTTGGAGGATTATTGGGAGTCATCCCCAAGTATTCAAAGAACACTACGCATGCGCAGAATGCCCATGTAAGGAAACTGTGTGTGTTCCCAAAAGAACTAGAGTCGTCTATACTTTATATTACTTTGTGTTTCTCTTTGATTTTGTTGGGGTTTTTTTTGGTTTTTTAAAACATTCAAGCATTATTGGTAATTGTGATTTTCCCTATTTACAATGATTTGACAAATGTGATGTCATTTTCTCATATCGGCAGTAGTTCATATTATTTGGAATTGAAAACAATATATATATATATATATATATATATATATATATATATATATATATATATATATATATATATATATATATATATATATATATCCTAATTATAACCCATCAGAGGTTGAACGGGATATTTTTCTTCATTAATTGTTAAAAAAAACTTGGTGTTACTATCACTCTCTCGTGCATGTTTGGCCTTCTGAGCGGCTCACGGACGAAGATGTCCTGTAATGTAGTTATTGTTAAAAAGATAACTTTGTTATTTAGCCCTCATTATTACATACACAGTCCGCTGGGATGACAAAATTAGACACTCTCTGAAGGCCTGAGTTTTAGATTGAGGCCAGGCCAGAAGGAAGAAAGCCGATAAGATAGTAAGTCGCTCTCTCTGGCAACTCTCTACACCGCAGTGAAGAAGAGGAACGACTAAGTAAGTAGTAAATAAGCATTACATATATTTTTTAAATAAAAAAACACGTTCAGCCCAGTGACTTTCAAACACAAATTTGAAGTAAAAAATTTAGAACCACGCCAACATCAGAGGCTTACTTATAGTTTCTCGACATTGGTATACTTTGAAGAATAATATTTTAATTAGGAATTTCAAAGATACTTCTTCTATACGCAAACAGATCATGGTTCCTAAAGGGTTTAGACCTTATACTCTGCGACATGCTCATGACTCATTCTGTTCAGGTCATATGGGCTCCACAAGAACTAAGTTCAGAGTCCTATCATCTTTTTATTGGCCAGGAGTGTCCAAGGATGTCGCATTATTCTCTTGCTTTTGCGTGACCTGCCAAGAGGTAAAGACAAAAGGTGCTTTTCATACGGCACCAATACAGGCTACTGATATTCCTGTACGACCATTTAAGAAAATGGCCGTGGATATTAAAAGTCCACTATCTGTCATGTCGGCCAGAGGACATAGGTATGCCCTGACCTGCATCGATATGTGCACGAGATGGCCAGAGGCTATACCTCTGAAAAACATCTCCACTACTGATGGGGTAATTGCTCTTTTTCTGATTTTTACTAGATTAGGTTATCCTAATAAACTTCTGTCTGACAGAGGGACACAGTTTGTGTCAGAGGCTATGTCAAGTGTCATGCAAATGTGTAAAATCGATAGATCTCTTAGCTCCGTGTATCACGCCATGTCGAACGGGAGGGTGGAGCGCCTAAATAGGAGACTTAAGCAGCTACTATGAAAGGTAACAGCCAAATATCCCCAAGATTGGGATCGGGTATTGCCCGCAGTTCTGTTCGCCTATCGAGAAGTACCAAATGACCAGACTGGTTTCTCTCCATTTGAGCTCGTTTCCAGTGCTCAACCTAGAGGACCCATGTCCTTGATAAAAGATTTACTCAGAGGATCTGAGATGACTCAGGAAGAAGTCCAGTCATCTTACGAATACGTTGTCAATTTGAGACGTAAACATATTGACGCTTGTCAATTGGCGACTGCATCATCAGAAAATGCTAAAGAAACATTTCGCTGGTTGCAAAATCGAATCAAGAAAATAAGAATTCTTTGGCCTGGTGATGATGCTTATGTTCTGTTACCTAGAAATGAAAATCGCTTGCTAATTGCTTGGAGTGGCCCATATAAGGTCATTTCCAAATTGACTGATGTTGACTATATTTTAGATGTCAAGGGAAAGAATAAGACATTCCATATTAACATGTTGAGAAAATTTTATGATAGACCTAATTATCTCAACTCTGTATTTGAAACTATTGACGAACCTGCTGATCGTCGTGCTTCGTATTCATCTCTATCTGTCGTTTTTGAAGAGAAATCTTAGTTTCCTGATTTACCTTTACAACTTCCAGTCATGCCTTTACATGCTATTGAATCTTGGAAGGATGTCTCTATCTGCCTTGATCTTTCATCCGGACAACAACATCATATCCATACTCTTCTCGAGTCATATCAGGAGATTCTAACAGACATACCGGGTCGAGCTTCCATTATCTCTCATGATATTGTTCTTACCGATCGACCCATTCGTTTACGACCGTATACTATTCCTCTGCACTTCCAGGAACAGGTCAAAAAAGAACTTGACGAAATGTTACGCCTTGATATCATTTTTCATTCAAACTCTCCATACTCTTTTCCGATTGTTATCATCAGAAAAAAGATAAGAGCATTAGACTTTTTATTGATTTTAGAAGACTTAACAGTATTACTGAGTCTGACGCAGAGCCAATGCGAGTTCTAGAAGATTTATTGTTAAAACTATCTAAAGCTACTTACTTTAGTAAATTTGACCTTTCAAAAGGACATTGGCAAGTTCCACTTACTGATAGAGCTAAACCTCTTACTGCTTTCTCAACTCCTAGAGGTCTCTTCCAGTGGAATTTCATGTGCTTCTGCTTGATGAATGCTCCTGCTACTTTCGTCCGTATAATGAGAAAAATTTTATCTCATAGGTCGGACATCATTACCTACATTGATGATATTTGTCTTTTAAGCAACTCATGGGCCGAACACTTGTCTGGTCTCTAATCTCTTCTTGAACCCCTTCTTTCCCATAATCTAACTGAAAAACCCTCAAAGATTCAGATCGGTTTTAAAGTAATCTCTTTCTTAGGCTATAGAGTAGGCTACGGTTTTCTTCAGACCGTGGAACATAATGTTTCTAAGATTCTTAACTTGTCCATTTTGAGGACTAAGAAACAAGTACGTAGTCTTCTGGGTATGGTTCAATTCTATGGCAAGTTCATACCAAACCTTTCTTCCATTACTTCTGATTTGTCTGCATTGTTAACGAAAAGCTCTCCCAACAAAGTGCGTTGGACTGAAGCTTGTCAGACCTCATTAGCATGTATTAAAAAACACGTTTCGTCAGCGCTTATCTTGAGATTGCCTGAAAAAAATATCCCTTTCGTCCTCAGAACAGATGCTTCTCTGAAGGGTATTGGAGGTGTGGCAGTTGATAGTATTAGAGGTTCGGACCACTGCCCTTTCAGTAGATAGTATGTTGTAAGGTAAATACGAAAACGTTCTTCTCTCAGACTGACTCTACATTTTCTCATACCCACTGTTGATCAATCGAATTCACCCGAAAAAAACAGGAGTGAAAATATCAAATGTCGAACTTTATTAACGTAAGTTGATAAATGGGTAAAAAGGGTATGCCCAACCTTCCTCTTCAAGGTTGGCAGTCTTGTATAATAAAAGCTTCAGTTTCAAACAATCTCAGTATCAATTTTTCACATACATTTGCTTTGTCTTCTTTGCTACTGCTTGTTCCAGCTATCAAAATGTCATCTAACACTTCAGGCGAAACCTCTTGTCTCTCTTCTGTACTGACTGTTTTTTTTCCATATATCTCTTGGTATATATCACTGAGAAAAAACTGGCCTTACCGCCAGGGCTGTCCCTTTGCCAAGACTACTTCTATTTTTCTTTTTGCATTTTTCCTCACAACTTTGTCTCAGAAAAGATGATATCACAAAATAATACTGTGTCGTACACCAATTTATGATAAGTAATGTACTGAGCGGTTTCTATCACTCTTTAACTCACAGCACATTTTTGCTGACCACCTACGCTGAGCGCGTCCGACATCCAACTTTAACACTTGGGAGAAAAAAACTCTTTTCTCTACACTACCTTGTCTAACATTTCTTCGCTGAGCTACACATGCTAGTAATAGATCAAAATTGTTCAACATACCTGGTTTTGTTTTTATAGAAATACACTTTTTCCTTTCACAACCATCTTGTCCTCAGAAAAGATGATATCACAAAAATACTGTCGTACACCAATTTATGATAAGTAATGTACTGAGCGGTTTCTATCACTCTTGAACTCACAGCACATTTTTGCTGACCACCTACGCTGAGCGCGTTTACCCACACAAGTCTTACGCTGAGCGCGTCCGACATCCAACTTTAACACTTGGGAGAAAAAACTCTTTTCTCTACCTACGCCTAGCGCGTCTCAATCTCAACTGCCTAATCCCCGTTCTAACATTTCTTCGTTCACCCCTAAAATGTGTTCACACATCCCAATGTTCCCGTGCGTACTTTTTTCCTCAACTCACTAAAACCTGCAAGGGACTTAATTCTACGTTATCTCCCTTTGATGATTTAACCCTCTATTGGGCCATTTATGAAATAGTTGGAAAAAAAATTCTTGGAGTGGTTTTTGTGGCTGTCCCATGTCTGAAAAGTGGTGTGAAGGTTAATTTTGGGCAAAAAAATGTTTAGTTAGTGTTTTATGGGTATGTTGCCAATTGGCAACAAATCACCATTAAGGTTGGGAACATTTATTGTTGCCATTTGGCAACATATATCTTTTAACTATGTTTTTATGTCTAACAACATCTATTTCACCTTTTTTTTACTCCCTACCTACATTTAATATTTAAACAGTAAATAGCAGACAACAAAATTTGTGAAACTTCATGAAGTTAAGTGTAATTTATACAGAAAATGCCACACATACAATGAAACATATAGTTACTGAAAAAAAAAAAAATCTTCTGTCTCGTGACTCAATCACAGCTCCACACTCATGTTTCATGAAATACTTTGAAACAGTTTGAATGTTTATTGAGGCACAAGTGTAGGTTACACTTCTCACAGACAGTTCTGGAGTACCCCTTGCATCCAGGAAGTTTGCATCTCCCTTTGTTGGTGACGGAATTGGGGCTGTGGCCAACATTGTCAGTTCTGACATGAAAAGGAGGTACATTTGCTGTTTGCCCTCTCTTCTTTTTAGCCACCAGCTGTGTCTCAGTGCTTCCTGATGGCCTTCCCCTTTTATTATTTTCACTTTTTCCTGCTTTTAGGAGACACAAAGCAATCTGCAACTTGAAATCAACTAATGGTAGTCTGTCCTTTTTTTCCATACCATCCTTACACACATCTGAACAATAAGTTAGCCAAGCTTGCACCACAGAAACATCCAGGAAATGAAACAATATTCTGTGGTACCATTTCTTGGATCTAATAGGTATACGATAGAGTGCCAGCAAGGAGTCCAGCAAATCTACCCCTCCCATGAACATGTTATATTCTTTCACAGCTGCAGGGCAAGAAATGTGTATTTCCTTCTTGGCTTTTCTGTCCCATCTTCTGACTACACATTCTGGTTCAACTGCTGCATAGGTGCTTAGCAGTGTGACTGCTTTATTGTCATACCATTTGATAGCTTTCAATGTGGCTCCGTTTGTTGCTGCAGTACAAACAACAGATGACCCTCTTCCTTTCGTTTTCAGTTCCTTATCGGAACACAGATTACACCCTTTCAGCCGGTTTGCGCGGACAGTGCCAAGACATGCAATGCCTTGTTTCCAGAGGCATGCCTGCAATGCTGGCGAATTAAACCAGTTGTCAAAATATACTTTATGCCACACATTTTTAGGGATACGTTGAAGAAGTCTCAGCACGATATTAGCTGATGCTCCTAAATCAGGTTGGCCAGGACACACGTCAATTTTTCCAGTGTAAATTTCAAAATCATGAATCAAACCAGAAATGCTTGAACAAACGAAGACTTTATAGCCCCACTTTTTGGGTTTCTTTGGGTTGTACTGACGCAGAGATGATTGACCTTTGAATGGGATAACTTGCTCATCAATGCTCAGCCTTTCTGCTGGTTTGAATGAATTGAATTTCACTTTCAGAGCGTCAACTAAAGGTCTTAATTTGAACAATTTGTCGCCTTCATTGTCTTGCTGCTTGTTGTTGTCATTGCAGTGAATGTTACTTTTGATTTCTTTAACCCTCTTGTTCGTCATAGTATCAGCAACAAGTCCATAGCGCGTTGTAGAGTCCCAGTACAATTTACAACTGGGCATTCTAACAATACTCATCATAAACGCAATTCCAAAAAAACTGTTCCAGTTCTGGCTGGCTCAATCTGAGAGGCTTCATGATGTTTTTCTGGATGCTGTACTTGTTTGATTCAGTGACCATATGTGCCATTGTATCATCATCAATGAATCTGCGGAAGTATTCTATTGGTTCTGAGGTAACTGATACGTGTGCCGAATCACCAGAGAAGGGCGGAGCTTCAGAAGATACATCTGAGGCTTCACGGTGTCTCCATAGCATCCGACGACGATCAAAGGTTACATCTGTGTCCTCCAGCTCTGATGCAGATGATTCTGAAAAAAAAGAAAACAAAGATATTAATTATCTGGCAACATAAACAATCATTTATTGGTATACTGGTGTACATGTTATTATTCTGATAATAGTAATAATGATAAAAATTATTCTAATCCACATTATGGTATAAAGCGTTCCACAAGTAAGTCTCCGTCAGCCGATATTTAGTACCTGATGGACTAGGCTGAAACTGTACATAGGTTGTACACTGATGGACAAGGCTACAACTGCAGTCTGAAATAAAGTGGGCACATTAAAAAAAAAAACATCAATTAAATTCAACAAACCTGAATCGGTTGTGTCCGAGGAAGGGCCGGGTTGCCACGTGTTATCCAGGATGTCTTCAGCCTCACTGTCTGACAGCTCACTATCGCTAGAAGCCTCAGGTATTGGTCTATAGATTGTAGTCTTTTGGCTGTAAAACTTTTGAGGATCCATTGTGTTTAACTGTAAAAAAAAATTTTTAAAAAAATGACAACATATACATTTTGTAATTCAAAAGTTTTTCATCACAAAATTGTTTAATCTCATCTGATGATACATTATGTTTTGTGATTACTGGCAATTTTAGTGGTTATCATGTGTAGTTTAGTTCTAAAAGTCAAGTCTAGATGAAGTAAATATGTTTTATTCATTTACAATATTATTAGTAATTTATACTGGTAATTCTACTATTTACATTGACCTTTTTAGGATACATAAAATTGCAAATAACAACTTTTTTTTTAAATGATGAAGTTTAATCAATTATAATGAGAATAAAATACTAATGTTGTTGATTACAGAGAAATACAACATTAAATATCATTTATTAGGTAAAAAGCAACTGTTGCCAATTGGCAACATGAAGTGGTTTTTATTCCTTAATCGACTTTTGTTGCCAAATGGGAACATACCTAAAATGTAAAATAAGAGTAACTTATTTTATTTATTTATAACTATTAAAGCATTTGTTACAAAGATAAGTGGTTTAAGTTACTCAACATATTTTTTATACACCGTTTTCATAAGGAATTTTAAAAAATAATGTGAAGTAAACTCACCTCTCAATTCGATCTTGCAAACCAGCTACCATGCCTTGACAAAAGAGTGCGTGAAAAAAAAGTATTTCTCCGACAAATGAGTTACCCGGTAATTTAAAATTGGGAATGTTTCTAGAACACAATAAAACAAAAAAATTATTAATTTCAACGCCGGATAGTGAAATAGATGACTTTAAACGGTATGTTGCCAAATGGCAACAAGGCCCAATAGAGGGTTAACTGAACACCATACTCTCGTCTTTAAAGCTTACTACCAAATCATTACATGCTAATTTTCTCAACCATAATTGAGAGCCCACTAAATCTGCTTAACCCTAATTCAACACTTTCATCTACCAACCGTAACATGCGGAGTTTCCTCCCTTTTCTCAAAGCATTCCTTCACTCATTTTATCTCCCTTCAACTAAGACAAATAGTCTGTATCCAAATCCATTCATATTTCCTAAACCACTTTTCTACACTCTTTTACTTTACTAAAACCAAACCACCGTTCACACATCTCTCCCCGTCCCCCCCACCACCCCCACCCCCCCCCCCCCGCCCCAGTAAAACCCCCCCCCCCCCCCCCCAAAAAAAAAAAAGTGTAAGAAAAACAAAATAAGGAATACAAATAAGTACAACACAAAGTGTAACCCCCCCCCCCCCCCCCCCCCACCCCCCCCCCCCCCCCCCCCCCCTTAAAAAAATTTCTCGCACAGAGATAATTTCCCAGAAAAAATCTCCACTCACTCTCTTCCTTCCCTCTTCCATTACCAGCTCCGTCCCTCTCTTCACCAACACCTGTCCCAATGAGCCAAACACCAACTGATCTTAATGCGACCCGCCATTTTCCACTTCCAATCAACCTCACACATCTTCCTGTCTACAATTTCCATTTCATAGTATACATTTTCATCATGGAACTGTTTTCATATTATACATTTTACTGAATACAACTCTCTTCATGTTACAACTTGCACATAATGCAATTCATTTCATATTACACCTTGTACCTAATACAACTCATTTCATAGTACACCTTATCGTTTGCTCCTTTACTACTCTTACTAATTTCTTTCTAACTTCATAAGCCAATTACCATCCCTTTTATATCTACTCCCAAGTTTATTATCCCGCCTACGCGAATTATCTTGAAATTCCGCCTATCTCATTAATCGTTCTTCTTAGTTGCATATTTTTCCTCCTTGTGCATTTACTTTTTCTTACCATCCATGTCTATCGTCCATCCTCATCTCCGATCCACTTTTACTGTGTATCTTGTCTTCCTCTTATAAATCTGGCATTTCCTATATGGCTTCGTTTCCCTCTTTTTCGTTCTCTCCAGAACGTTTACTTATTTCTTCTTCAAATATATATGCTGCCTTGTCTATGGCTTTTCCTACTTGTCATATGTCTTCTATATTTCATTTCCAACTTCCCTTGTGGTTAAAAGAAACCCATAACCATATACAAATGTGTACTGTTTCCTCAACATAATTACTCATCTCCTCTATTCTCATTTCCTTATTCTTTCTTGTCTTATTATTCTTTCTTATTGTCTCCCTATAACTCTCTATTTCTTATAACTCGGGGAAGCCTCGCTTCCCACAAAGTCTTCACAAGACTGGTAACTGCCGAAAAAAAAATCTGCATCTTCCTCAACTCCGTTATCAGCTCCCTCCAGATTATCACTTCTAATTACCCATTGTCTCTATATCTTCGCCATTTCTCTATGGCCCTCATCTACCGCCATATTCTCTATAGTTTCTCCATATGCTCCTTTAGTTATCTCGTAATTCTTTTCCGTCTCCTCTCTGTGACTACTCACTTTCTCCCATTCTCTACGTCTCTCTCCCTTAATCTTTGGCTTCCCTGCCTCTTTCCTCTTCTCTTCCACCACTGCAGTAGTCCATAGTTCGGACCTACTCAGCTCACGTTTATGTTCAGTGTAGAACGATTGCATCTAGTTTCCAAACAACTAGACTCCCGCTTCAATTTTCTACTTCTCTTCTTCTTTCATGAAAATCTCCGTCTCAATATTTCTCCATACTTCATTTTTCTCTATTCTTCCAATTTGTCCATATTTCTACCGTCCTGCTCCACGGCTTCCCAAAATCTCATTTTCCCTTTATTTCTCCATATTTCTCCCAGAAAACCCATAAAACCGCCGTCCTCCTCAACGGTTTCTCAAAATCTCTATTATTCCTTCCGTCCTACTCTACGACAGCTCAAAATCTGTAACTCCATAGTTCTCCCCATTTCACCATAATACTCCATGTTTCTGCCGTCCTCCTCTACGGCTTCCTCAAAATCTCTATCTTCATATTACTCCGTCATTCTGCATACCTCATTTTGCTCCATAATTGCCGTCTTCCTCTGCGGCTTCACCACAATCTCGGTCTCCAGTATTTTATGAGCAATTTGAGCATCTCCAATGCTAACTGTTGTTTGACCACACCTTGTGTCTCCTTTATTTCTCCCTTATTTTGTACGTCGTCACTCGCCTGTCTGTGCTCTTCTACTCTTCTGACTTCGTCAACAGTTTGTTTCCTCTCTACTTCTCTATCTATTAAATCTGTCTCGACCTCCCTACTTCTTACTTCTCTATCAACCGTTTGCCTCGGTTTTTCTCTATCAATCTCTTCCCTTTTCGTGCTCCCTGAGTTTCTTTCAGGTTCTATGTCGCTGCCTCGACCTCTACTTATAGTCCTAGTGTCTCTCCTGCTACTGCTCATTTTTCTTTCCTCCTTTCTAGCCTCTCGGCTCTTGGATCGGTACTCCCTTCGATCCGTATCCTTCATTGACTCCTTAGTATCTCTACTCTTAGATCGGTAGTCCCTTCGATCTGTACTTCTATTACCTTCATGTTTCTTAATTTCTTCCTGCTTCGCCTTCTCTGTGCCTTCCTTTCTATCATCACCTGCCCCAGGTGCTGTTACATCTTCCTTTTTCTCTGATGTCTGTCTATTCATTTGCTGTTTCCTTTCTAACTCTTCCAACTTCCTCTTTAAATCTGCACAAAGTGCAGTTAACTCTTCTATTTTTGTTCTATCTTTATTTCCTTCTTCGTCTTTATTCTTCCTCGACCTTCCATGGTCTACACTGTCTATTTCCCATTTACCCGTTGCCTTGGTCGTTTTATCTTGTTCCTCTTGTACTTCTCTATGACTACATTTCTCCTTTTTCAATTCTTCAAATTTCCTGTCCATATATTGATCAAATGCCTTTATGTCCTTCATCTCCGCTACACCACTATTTCTTACCTTACTCTTCCTCCTCAGTCTGACCTCTTCTACATGTCTCAACTTTGCTAGACGCCTTCTATAATCCGACGAATCGTCTGAAGACGACGACCTCTGTCTCTACTTTCCTCTTAAATTCCCCTCCTCCATCTCTTCCTGCGTATCTGAATCTTTAGCTGATGTGTCTTCCATGTTCTGAGTTTGACTTGCACCACTTTGTTGTTTAGTCTCTATCTGTTGCTCCATTTGTTTCAATAGCTGCTGCTCCTGTGCTCTGTTTCTTTGTTCTGCAGCTCTCGTATGTTTGTACGGTGCATCTATTTCTGTTTCAACATTATTCCATTGTTTCCTTATTCCTGTCGTATCTTCTACAATCTCATTGTACTGTTTACTCTCTGTATCCTGCCATACTTGTATCCTGTCTTCCTCTGGCCTATATGTGCCCATCTCCGCTTGTTCCCTGTATAAGATTTGGGGGTTTGGGGTTAACCGATCAGATGTTGTTCCCGGTTCTGCATCGACTTGTGCTCTCGTAACAATCTGTTCCCGCGCTAGTGTTGGTCTACCGCCGTCGCTATCTATGATCTCACTGGAAATAATATCTATTTCCTCGTCGCTCTTAGTCATTTGGACTACCCAGTTGTCTCCTCTCGTAGTTACACCCCAGTCACTGTCCTTCGGTTTTATACCTTTACCTATTCCTGATCTTTTCTGTGTACTATTGTTTGTAGCCTGTTTTTGTGAACTCTGTGGTGTGTTGCTGGGCGTCTGTATTTTTTCTCCCTCCCTCTCTCCTTGTATTTTAACAAAATGAGCTGTCCTCTTTGTAGGATCTCTCTGGGGAATAACGATTGGGTCATTTTCCTGTTTCCGGAGGTGTTGTACATGTACCCTTTTAATTTGCCTTCCTTTTCCAATCTGGTATGTTGTGTGTGAGAGCCTCTCTAACACCTTCCATCCGGTGTCCCATTAGTCTTTGAACTTGCCTGTTCTTACTTGCACCTTGTAGCACACTATATCTCCTGGGATGAACTTGCCTGTTCTTACTTGCACCTTGTAGCACACTATATCTCCTGGATTGAACACTTGTAGTGTCGCGTTTTTATTCGCATTATTCCGTCTCTTCTCTGCTGCTACTTCCGTGTTTCTGACTGCCATTTTGTGTGCTATATGCTTATGCATCATTAAATTCTCCATATGACTTTCACCGTAGTATTTCATTCTAGGTGTCAACAACGTGTCCATTAGTAGTACGGGTTCTCTGCCATATAGCATGTAGAAAGGCGCTAATCTGGTGGAGTCGTTCGTGTTAGACCGGATTGCTTGTAGTGCATGTGGAAGATGCACATCCCAATCGCCACCTCTGTCATGTATATACTTCGCTATTATATTATGTATTGTGGCATGGAGGCGTTCGTTTTTCCCGTTACTCTGAGGATGATTTGGAGAGGTTTTGATATGTTGTATATTCATCTCCCTGAGGAAACTTTGAAACTCATTCCCTGTAAACTGTGTCCCGTTGATCACTATGGCCAGTTTGGAGAGATCCCATTCAGATTATGAACGAGATGCAAGGTCCAAGAGATGAGACAAAGCTGTCCGTGACAATAGTGTACGGGCAAATTTATAAAAGGACAAGCCATGTCGAGGAAGTATAAAGTATGTCATGGATGGTGAGAGCATTATATTCACTGACGGTTTTTGAAGATGACATTTGGAAGAACTGAGGGCAGCACTAGAGAAAATCAAGATGGGCAAAGCAGCAGGGCATGATGGTATAACACCAGAAATGGTTAAGTACCTGGGAGCGTCAGGCGACCTAGTACTCTTAAAGGTCCTACAGGCAGCATGGTACAACAAGACCATACCAAAGGATTGGGAGATTGCCATCATAACACCAATTTTCAAAAAGGGTGACAATCGACAATGTGGAAACCATAGAGGCATATCCCTTCTCAGTGTCCCTGGTAAAATCTACTCTAGAATCCTAGAACAGAAACTCCGACGCCTAGCTGAGCCACAATTGGATGAGGTCCAGTGCGGATTCCGAGCAAACCGAAGTACTCAAGACCTAATCTTCACACTCAGACAGCTGAGTGAAAAGGCCCTTGAGTATAAGAGTGAGATCCATCTTTGTTTCATAGATCTGGAAAAGGCGTTGACAGGGTCCCCTGGAGCAAACTTTGGGACTGTTTGGCAAGGAAGAATATTCCAGCACCTCTGATTCATGCTATACAGAGCTTCTACAAGTCTTGCAGAAATTATGTGAGGACAGCAAACCATAAGTCAGAAGAGTTCAGGACCACCACTGGTGTAAGGCAAGGTGATATCCTATCACCTTACCTCTTCATACTCCTTATGGACGATGTCATCAAGATGTAAGGAGAGAACAAGAAAGTATTCAGTGGGGTACTGGAAGATGAGACAGGTCTATATTTCGGAGCTGGCATTTGCTGATGATGTTGCCCTGATTGCTAAATCAAAGGCACATCTCCAATCCAACCTGCAAGTCTGGAAGGAAGAGCTGGAGAAGAGAGGGATGGTCATAAGCAGCTCTAAAACAAAATCCATGGTGATATCACGAGAAGAAAGAAGACATCAGATTAAGTTGGGAGAACAGGTCCTGGCAGGTCGACCACTTTAAATATCTCGGAGCTATTATAGACCGAAAGGGAGGCATCAAAGAAGAGTTGGCCACTCGAAAAGCAGCAGGCACTTGGGATGACTTTTTCAGAGACATAAATTCGTGGATATCCTCAAAGAAGAAAGAGGTTGGTAAGAAAACGGCATGGCTGTATACCGCTCCTACTATTTGTTCCCAGTCTTGAGTTTGGAAAGCAAAGAGCGCGGCGGAGACTTGACTAAATCGTGATACCAGCAAGACAAAAGCTGTATACCGATCCAAACAATGTCCTCAGAAATGAGGTATTGAGGAAAGTGTTGAACCCACAAAAGCCAGAAATCATAAGTAACCCTCAAAATGAAGAGGAACAAGAAGAACATTGGTCCCGCGCAACCAGACGATCCGTCAAGGCCTAAAATCCCACCCGCTGCAGACCCCAATCGAACAGTCCCAACTAAGATGGTTTGGCCATGTCTGCAGAATGGGAGAAGATCGGCTACCACGACAAGCATGGGAAACAAAGAGCCAGGGATCCAGACCTCCAGGACGACTCAGAGTCCGCTGGGAGGACAACATTAGACAATCTTTGAAGGACCGAGGACTAGAATGGAACCAGGCCAGGAAGAAGACAGCTGATAGAATGGTCTGGCGCTCTCTCTTCCAAACCTCTACACCTCACGGTAGAAGGGGAACGACTAAGTAAGTAAGCATGTTAAACATCGTTGCACATGTTGTATAACATCCTTACATAGCGTCGGCCAATAATACCGTGTTTTAATTGCTTCTAGCGTTTTATCCCTTCCAAAATGGCCGTTATTATCATGTAACTCCTCCAACACCCTCTTAACCAGGTGGCTAGGAATGTATTTTTTTGGAACTCTATCCCCTTTAGGATCTACGAACTCCACTATTTTATCATATTCGTTAATGATAAAATGTCTTGCTTCCCTAGTTCCTTGTTCAATTTTCTTCATAAGATTGATTAATGTGGAATCCTTTGCTTGTTCTGTGAGGAGGTCAAACCCTTCGATGATATCAATTTGTTCTATTCCCTCTTCTTCTAGTTCTGCATCCATCTGTTGTTGGTTGCGATTCGAGTTATGACACTTATTTGTCTGAAGTGTTCGCTAATATCTGGTGTTACATCTTGTTCTGATTTTTCTGCACTATCGTTGTATGGTATACGGGATAAAAGGTCTGCACAAGAGTTATCTTTTCCTTTTATATATTCGATAAGCACGTCGTAGTTCTGTAGATTTAACGCCCATGTTTGCAACTTCCGGGGTTGTTCCGACACTTTGGTGAGCCATGTGCGCAATGGTTGATGATCTGTCCTGACTATTAAGGAAGTTCCTCTCAGATAATAGTCTAATTTTTGTATGGCATAGTATATTGCAAATGCTTCTCTTTCAATAGCGGCCCATTTCATCTGAGATTTGTTGAACTTATAGTGCTGTTTTTGCAAGCAATGACATTGGAGAATTTTTCAAAACAACTGTAGGAGTTCGCCAGGGATGTATCCTGTCACCAGTGCTCTTTAACATTTATCTAGAACATATTATGCAGGAGGCTCTCTACGATTATAAATCAACCATATCGATTGGAGGCCGACCTCTGTGTAATCTACGTTTTGCTGATGATATTGATCTGATAGCTGGAACAGAATCAGAACTTCAAGACCTTACCTCTAGACTGGAGAAAGTAACAAGAACATATGGGATGGAAATTAATATAGAAAAAAGCAAGATATTGGTGAATAGCCATAAGAAACAT
Source organism: Oreohelix idahoensis (assembly GCA_024509875.1). NCBI lineage: Eukaryota > Metazoa > Mollusca > Gastropoda > Stylommatophora > Oreohelicidae > Oreohelix > Oreohelix idahoensis. The sequence continues at coordinate 207,801 of JAMPIV010019777.1, read as the reverse complement.
GTTCCGACCAACATTACGTTAAATGGGCAAACGTTAGAAGAAGTTAACACCTTTAAATATCTCGGGTCCACTATATGTAGTGATGGAAGATCAAATAAAGAAATCAAGACAAGACTTGAGATGGCCTCAGCTGCCATGACAAGGTTGAATGTGATCTGGAAAAGTAACATCAGTTTTCCTGTGAAGATCAAATTATACAAATCACTTGTATTATCTATTCTCTTGTATGGGTGTGAGGGCTGGACACTCACTGCAGATACGGAGCGAAGGATTCAGGCTTTCGAGCATAAATGTTATAGAAGAATTTTGCGCATTTGCTATAAAGAGCACAAAACAAATGTCTATGTTAGAGAGAAGATAAACACCTATGCAGGCCATCAAGAACCACTTTTGTCAATAGTGAAACGTCGAAAGCTTGCCTGGTTTGGGCATGTAACTCGTCATGACTCCCTTTCGAAAACGATCCTCCAGGGAACAGTCGAAGGTAAACGGAGAAGAGGAAGGCAAAGAAAATCCTGGGCTGATAACATCAAAGAAAATGGGTGCAGGACACGGTTTCTCACCACACTTGTATCGCAAAGAATAGAGTGAGCAGCAGTGGGGACCTGTCTGCTGATACATCCACCATGGCACCCCTACGGACCCATGCCAACGTTAGGCATCATCTGTGGTTCTCCATCTTCTGCAGGCTGAACCAAACACGCTCCCAACGCTGTACCAAAAGCGTCTGTGTATAAGATGAATGACTTGTCCGGGTCTGGGTGTGCCAAAAACGGGAGTTCTGTTAAGGCTTCTTTGAGATATTCAAAAGCCCTTTGGCATTCCTCTGTCCTCTTGAATCGGGCATATTTCTTCACTAAGTTGATTAGAGGTTCTGCCGCTCGTGTAAAGTTAATCACGTGTTTCCTAAAATATCCACACGTTCCCAAGAACCCACGTACTTGTCTGGCATTCTCTGATGGAGGCATCTCCCTAATGGCCTTGACTTTGTCTTTGTCCGGTCTGATTCCATCCCTGTTTATCAGAAAACCTAGATACTTGGTTTCACGTTGAAGGAAATTACATTTTGTCAATTTCAATTTGACTTTATGACTTCTTAATCTGTCGAAGACTTTCTGCACGTGTTGTAGGTGATTCTGAACTGATCCCGACGTGTGTACAAGGATATCGTTTATATATGCCATGGCAAAATTCTGCATCCCACTAAGGACTTCGTCCATTAGCGCCATATAAGTTGCGGGACTACTTTTGAGCCCAAATGGCATAACATTCCAAGCGAACGTTCCCATATGCGTACAGAACGTGCTTTTCTTCTTAGCTTCTTCCGTCAATGGTATACACCAGAAACCAGATCTGGCGTCCAGGGTAGTGAACCATTCTGACTTTCCCAATAGCGCTAGAATGTCGTCTATTCTAGGGATGGGGTGTGTTACGGTCTTAGTGATGCTATTCAACGCTCTGTAGTCGCAGCAAAATCTGTGACCACCGTCTTTCTTTGTGACTATCACTATTAAGGACGCCCATTCTGACCGCGATCTCTGAATGACCCCAGCTTCTAACATCTCCTAGATTGCCTTCTCCACTATTTGTCTAGTTTTCACCGGAGTCCTGTATGGTTTCTTGTTTACGACTTTTCCTGGCTCTGTCTCGATGTCCATGTGTATCGTCTGCGTCCTTCCTCACTCCATGTCGGTGAGAGCAAACATGTCATGATTATGCAATATAAAATTCCGAAGAATTTTGTCATGTTGGGGATGTACTTTGATCTGCTTCTGTATTTCTCTTATTCTGTCCTGGTATTTTTCCCGACTGTTGTCTCTGTCCTGTGAATACCGATCTGGTGTCCATGATTTTCTTTCTCCTGTTTGTTTTTCCCGGTATGGTACACCTGCACTGTTTCCGTATACTGCGCTTCCCACGTGGTTTCTCGTTGATATTCCCCATTGTTGGCTTTTTATGTTCCTAAATGTTTGTGGTTTTGGATTTTGTCTCTGATGCGCGTCGTTATTTTTCATCGTTTCTTGTATTTGATGCTTTTCTTGGTGTCCATTATTTCCTTCCTGACCTTCCATCAGTCGTACCCTTCCTAATACAAATCCTCTTGGTATTCTAACTGTTCTTCCCGTGGTGTTTATAATCATCGTTGGAAATTGTTGTCTTTTTCCAATTTGTACTATTCCTTCTACCATTTCTAGTCCGGGCTCATCTAGTATATCTCCATCTTCCCAGTCGAGTGTTAAGACCGTTTGTCCTTGGTTGAAATATGGGGACCTTTTCAACTTGCCTTGAAGAATACCGACTTCATTCGGTGCAGCGTAACTGTTGTTCTGTTTCGGATTATGGACGCTATGTATATGTCGTCCTGTAACCTGATGCATTCGCCATTTATCTTCAGTTGGTGAGTATCAAAATGTAATTGAGCCCTATGTTTTAGCAGAAAATCACGTCCTAGTATGATATTTCTCGTCATACCCTTCACTATGGTGAACGTGTGTTCCACGATCATATTGCCAATTCTCATTTGCACCATAGCCATTCCCATCACTTTTAGGTTTTCTCCTGACACCGAGGTAAGTGTATTTTGTGACTTTCTGTATTGAGCTACGCCTTGTATCTGTTTGTAAAGCCCAAACCTGATAAGGCTTACAGTAGCCCCTGAGTCTACCAATGCTCTATATCTCCTTCCGTGTATTTCGACAATACATGAACAAGGGTCTGGTTTATGAGCCAGCTCGATTGCTGTTGCTACTTGTCTTCTTTTAGGGATACGGTGTTTTCTTTCTTGTTTTTAAATTTCATTTATTTGTATTTTCTTGTCTTTGACTCCTCTCCGCCTATGACCATGTGATTGTCTTCCACTAGATATATTTTTATGTATATCTGAGTTTATCCGCAGTTGTGTTCCACTACCATCGATATACTGTTTGTTTCTTCCCTTGTCGTCACTTCTCCAACTCCCGTATCGTAGCTGTCTGTGTTGTTGAGACCTTCTACTACCCTTTCTCACGTCAGTCTGTCTCCGTGAGTGGGTCTGGTGTTTCCCTGAGTGTAATTTCTTGTGTGTCGGCCTCTGCCACGAATGTTTGTGACATCCGGGTTGTGATTTTCAGTGTTGGGTCTTGGTGTACGGGTGTAATTATCATAGTCACCGGACAAGGTTTCTGTGTGTCTACTATGTCTCGGGTTAAAGGTCTCAACTCTCCTTACTGAGTGCTGCGGCTCTGGTGTCCTATAGTTGCACGCATAGGTTTTATGTCCCAGCCTATTGCAAGCATAACACACGATTGGCTTGCGGTCCACCTGTCTTGCCCTATAAAACGTTTCTATTCCTCTCCCTCGTCTTTCTATCCTTCTTTGTTGACAATGTCCTATCTCCATAGGTTCTTCCTGTGTTTCTTCACATGGGACTGCTCTACCAAGCCTGAGGTCCAATCTCCTTCTGAAGTTCTCTTCAGCTGTAGCCAGTGCAATGGCCTGTGACAAGTTTTGTGGGTCCTTCCTGAGTAGATGTAACTTAATTGGTGTACCATTCAGACCATCTACGAATATACCCACTAACTGTTTCTCCACCTCTTGTTGGTTGATTTGTTGTCCCAAGAAAGCTTCAGCTAGGTTTAACAACCTGTCACTAAACATTCGAATGGGTTCTCCTGCTTGCTGTTGTATGCTCCTCAGCAGAGTCCACGCGTATGATGCATCCGTAATTTGTGAATACCATTCGTAGATTTTTGATAGGAAAATTAAGACTTGGGTTGGTCCCTTTTGAATAGATTAGAATAAGTGATAGTCACAGGTTAGCAATAACTTGCATAAAGGAAGTTACAACGTGGGTGACTCAACAAAGAACATCCTTCAGTCTACTTTCACTCGGTTCTTTCATCAGGGCCCTGATATACTTACAATCGTGCTGTTGTTCGCCGTCTGGCGCAAACTTCGGGACACTCACACACTTTTTATCTGTTTCTATCGTTTAATGAAGCGGATCCCAGCTCTGCAGATTTGTTTGTTGGTTTCATCAAAATGGATCCGGGGAGCGTCTGCTTCATGCGATAGTTATTTCAGACTAAAGTTAGTGTCACTTGACTCACGAGGTAAGAATTAGGCTTAAGCGGGCACACAGTGTCAGAACACGAGGTTTCCCTTAATTAGGGAGATGACCGGTGGACAACTTCTCTCAACAGATAATCTAGGTTCACCACACACTTTGTCAACAATGTCGGAAAGTTAATGTTTTAGATTTCTGTAATTATTCTCGCCACAAAGTAGCCTCAACACAGAGTTCGAGGAGAATATGATCTGCCTCAAAGGCCCAGTATAAACATTTATTCTAAAAAAAAAAACCTGTTAGTGGGATTGGTATTCTGTCTATCTCTGAAGGCACACGCACTGTCAGACAGGTGGTACTTGAAAAACCCACGTGGTTAAAGATATAAAATGTTTATGTTTCTCACAGGTATGTCTCTGTACTAAACGCCGGCAAAATTTGGGTTACCCCAGTATTCACTGAATAAAGAAAAACACATATGAAATATTTTACATATTATGTACTCAATATAACTTACGTTTTGAACTGCAAGCATAAAGCTTGACTTGACGTTTAAACTTCCCGTGAAATAAGTTATATATATAAAAATCCATCATCATGAATTAGGAATACATACGTATTCCGTCAACACTCATGAGGCATCTAGCATTTATAAGTTAGTTTTAAAATATATTCTCTCGTCTGATTATTTAGAAGTTAAATTTATTTCATTAATAGCCGGCTGAGTTTAAGCTAGAAGAATTATAATTTTCTGTTTTCCACTGTAACTCGTCACTATAAAAAAAAACAGACTATATAAATAAAGCACTATCCACACAATCTAAATAAAAAAAAATGAAATAAGCGAGTATCACTTAATCACTCACAAAATATATATATATATATATATATATATATATATATATATATATATATATATATATATATATATATATATATATATATATATATATATATATATATATATATATATATATATATATTTACCTCAACACAGAACTACAGGTGGTCGCACAACTTTAGAATCATACGCTGATATATTTATTGAAGTCTAGAAGTTCGACAAATTGTCGAAACAAACTGAGAAACTTCGCTATACAGCTTATTCTATTCACGAGCAACCTGTCTACTGCGAATTTTGAGGACTGAATGAAAATAAAGTTTAACATTCTGGTTATATCTATTACCAGACAAAAGGGTCCCAACTTATTTCGCAAAACGAAATAATCTCCCCTTTTCCGTCTTAACACCTGCATTAGCTTAAACGCATGCCGTAACTGCCACCTACTGACCGAGAGTGCGCGTGTCAGTTGCGAGTCTCAGACGGCCTGTCTCCAATGCCGAGGCAGTTTTCACACTTCGCCGAGAACTCAGCCTGATGACCGATGTGGCAGGTGAAAATGCTAGACGGTAAGTCTCAATTACGCGCTGTGGAGATGTCAGTTTTGACACCACACCTGAGCGCTCAGCCGAAGAAAACGCGCGTGTCAGCTGAATGTGCAGACAAAAGTCTGCTCGTATGTCTGAGATTGATGCATATTCACACATCTCGTCCACTGACATCTACGTAATAGAATGCGTATCCCAGTATGAGAAAGAAAGCGGGTAAACGTTAGAATGGGAAAATAGTAATGTTTATAGTCGCAAACGTACGAATGCGAAAAACACAGGAAAAGGATAAAAGAGCGATAATAAAATAGAGGACACGGGTATAGAAAGAAGAGAAAAATAGAAAATTTATTGCTCATAATCTCTACGTGACAGAACGTCCCCCCTTTAAGATATGGAAGCACTCCATGTCTACGTTATGGAAATAAATTTCCTATATCCGTAGCTTCAGGGTGTCTGTCCTCTTCCCTCTCATCTCCCCCCTCCATCTCTCTCCAATTCCTACTCAAGTCTACTCCCTAAAGTTTCCTTTCTCTGGAATGTCTCCCATGCGCGCTTGAAAGAGCGTCGCCGCTTCTGACATTTTTGAAAGATTTCGTGTGTGTGCAGTGGAATTTCCCTGCCACTATCGTCATCTTCGTCAGTTTTGGCGATCGTCAGGAGATGGTCGGAGGTTGGCACCGGTCTTTCCAAGTATCTCTTTAACAGATTTAAATGGAAAACTTTCTCCTTTCCTTGAATAGAGATCTGGTAGTTAGCCTTAGAAATCTTTTTCAGGACGGTAAACGGCCCTTGCCATCCGATCCTCAGTTGGTTGTTTCCGGTAGGGAGTAACACCAAAACTTTCTTCTTCTGCTTCCAATTCTCTTTCTTTCGCGACTTTCCTGTATCGGTTAGCGTGCTTTGTGCGTGCTCGCTTAAAGTTAGTCGTTGCTAGGTCCCATCCTAGTTTCAACCTTTCCTTTAAATCCGACACATATTTACTTGCTGAGACCACTGTCTCATCAGCCTTCTGGTCTGTCAGCGACCAAAGTAAGGCTTCAAGCGGGCCCTTAATGGGTCTGCCGAATAGAAGCGTAGCTGGCGGAAATCCTGTGGAAGTATGAGGAGATTCTCTGTAGCCAAATAAAGCTGCCGGAATGCAACAATCCCAATCTTCAGGTTTCACTTGTGCCAGTTTACTTAACATCATGTTGAGGTTTCCGTTAACACGTTCTACTAACCCACTTCTGGCCAGAGTGTAAGGCTTAGTGTAGATGTGCTGGTCCCTCAAGATCTTAACGATCTCATCCATCAACAGGTTTCGGTATGGAGATCCGTTATCCGTCAACACTTGCTGAGGGAATCCCAACCGATTGAAAATCTGCTCGAGGGCTTCTGCGACATGCTTGGCATCTGCGCATGTTAGCGGGATAGCTTCTGCCCATAAAGTGCATGTATCAACTAAGGTCAGGATAAACCTGTTCCTTCTTTTAGTCCTTTCTAAGGGTCCTAAAATGTCGATCACAACCCGTTCGAATGGTTGTCCCACTATTGGCATTTCACCCAAAGAGACTGGGGGTGTCAGTTGCTTGGGTGGTACACGTTGGCACTAGGCACAGGATTTGACATACCTGATAATATCAGTATTTACTCCTGGCCACCAATAATGAGTGGTTATCCGTTGGTTTGTGGCATTCTGTCCCATATGTCCGCTGAAGGGAAGAGAGTGCCCCATTTCTAGGATTTGGCTTCTGTACTGTTTCGGTACTAGGAGCTGGTTGTAACCTTGGTCAGGCTTGCCCATTCTGCGATAAAGTACGCCATCCTTAGAAAAAATGTCCCCGTGCTGTCTGGGTTCCTTAGCCATGGGCAGTTTCCTAAAGCAGGGTGCCAAAGTAGGGTCCTTTTGTTGCGCTTCTTTAAGTTCCATAGGTAACAAATTAGGCGCAGGCTCCCGTTCCTTCTTGGTTTGCCCTCTTGTAGTTACTGCTGCCACAATCGGCTCTTCCGGTTTCCCAATAAACACGTATCTACCGCCAAGTATGACTGGGTAGATGGGGTCATCCATAACAGCCGCTTTGATCTCGCCTCTGACAAAATCAGAGTGGATCTCCACCAGTGCGATGGGAAGCGCTGTAGGTGCATCACTCTTAGAGACTCCACAAAGTTCGACGGTCTCTCCTGTCTCTTGACCGGGTTTAACCAGGTGTCTGGCAACAATGCAATCATAAGAAAGCCCCGTGTCAAATAAACAAGGAGTTTGAGAACCGTTCAAAGTAACAGTACCTCGCGTTGAGGGTCTATCCCCAACAGGTTGAGGATCACTGTCAATAATTCCGCCTTGCGAGACTGATAGCAAGCATCCGATGCGTTTAGGTTCGGTGTGCTCACTCTGATCATCTGTCCCGTGCGCAGGAGTTCTCCCTTTCTGGCTGCGCTGCCATGAAGGGCGGTCGGGTTGATCAGACTGTTTACTGTGGTTATTGGGGTACTTGGTTTTGTAGACCTTAGACTTTTCAGGAGGGGGGTTTTGAGGTCCAGTTTCTCTGTGGTTATTCTGATTAGAAGCATGAGAAGATTGGTCTAGATTATTCTTTCGAAAATGCTCTTCTGTCGGTTTACGTTTTGTGGCCGGCAGTTCGGCCAGCGCATTTTGATAACGCTCAGACTTTTGTAAGATGTCTTCAAGCTTTTCTGGCCCCTGCTCAGCTAGAAACCTCCGGGTATCAGCAGACAAAGTGTTCTTTATTTGTTCTGTTAAAACAAATTCCTCCAGACCTTCATAGGTAGAGGGGAGCTGTGAAAGCTCAAGGCACTTTGTCAAGTATCCCTTTAAACGAGACGAGAACTGCTGAAAAGTTTCAGAGCTTTCCTTCCTGCTGTTGTGAAACAGTTGCAAAAATTTGCGAGCATTCATTTCAAAGCGCTCCAGTAACGCTTTCTTCAACACATCATAGTTGTCTTGTTGGCTGCTTTCCAGTTTGGCGTAAACATCATACGCACTGCTTTTCAACGCCTGAGAAAGCTTCATATTCCAACGCGACCTCTCTAAACCGTACAAGGTAGCCATTTTCTCAAATTTTTCTAGATACGTGTCAATCTTCTCATTAGGACAAGGGAAAGATTCTAGCGCGAAAGACATAGTGATGAGGTGAAGAGATTGAGTGCCAGAAGGATCAGTTAAGGAAGAATGAGGAGAAGACTCTCCATTGCTGGAGGTAGAGGCAGCACCACGGCTTTGGAGTTCTAGAGTTTTAAGAGCCAACTCATGCTGTCTCTCTTCCCTCTCCTTCTCATGCTGTCTCTCCTTCTCTTTCTCTCTTTCCTCGTGCTGCATCCTGCGAATTTCCATTTCTTCCTCAATCTTCTTCTGCTGTAAAAGGCGGTCTTCCCTTTCCTTCTCTCTAGCCTCTGCTTCTTTCCTCTCCGCATCATATCTCTCAAGTTCGTCCCTGACGAAGGCTTTCGCTTCCTTTCCATCCAAACCTCTCGGCCATAGTAGATAGCTGACTGGGACTAGTCGAGAAAGAAAAAGAAGAAAAGGATACACTGGTTCCTACCACTTGCGAGAAATTACAAAAAATCAAAAAGATGATATTCTTTAACCTGGGATACCTCCTTCAAAATATAGAGTCTAACTATCGCTGCTATTAATCGGCAATAAAGCACCTAATGCAGACGACTACGCCAAATAAATGGTAGTTAAGATTACTCACTGAAAAATACGTTTCTACAGTGGAAACAAAATAATTATTGCAAAAATTTAAAGAGAAAAAAAAATTCCCTTAATTTTTAATCCACAATCAAGTTTACCCCTGAAGACAGTTAGGGTAAGGGAGGCAATTAATCTGGACAAATAGTCCGAAACGCACTCCTTAACTTAGTTCAAACACCCTCCTGCTTCAGAACCCTGTGAATGTTATACACTCACAAACTTTACCAGCGTTTAGTATTACAAAATCATCAGTTAACATATATTCCGACAAAATCAACCTTTAAATCAAATGTATATTATTAAAAAATGCTGTGGAAAAACTATTATTAGTTGTGTGGTCAGCACGCCCATAAACCGATCGTTACGTCTAGGGGATAAATTATTTTTAAGAGATACAAAACTCACAAGACATCACACTCTTACTCTATTACAGAATGCAGAATCTTAAGTTCAAAATCCTGATAGACGAGACCCATTCTGTCGTAGATTTTTGATAGGAAAATTAAGACTTGGGTTGGTCCCTTCTGAATAGATTAGAATAAGTGATAGTCACAGTGAGAGGTAGTAAATAGAAATAGATTTCCACGAGTGAGATGGTAGAAATTTATAGAGGCTGTCCCGGAAATCGAGAATCTCTCTCTCTTTCCGCCTATCTTCTACAACAGATCCAGAGGAGTCAGACAGTCTATAAAAAATTATGTATATATTAATATATCTCTATGCACTCACGTGCCCGCACATACAAGTGACGACAGTTAGACACACAGAGGTGGGAAAACTATAACAAGGATTATATAGATATTATGGGAACGAGCTGACCACCACATTGAAATAAATGTAGGTAAAGTTTAATTATCATAGTAAACTTACATCACAACATATAAAATACATCAAAAACATGTACACATAGTCATAAAAATCAAGGAATGCTACAATAGTGATAGACCCGTTGGTAGGATCCTTCCCCTGGATATATAGCTCACAGTCCCGTTAGAAGAAAGTGATAACCCCAAAGAGTTACAGATACATATGATTTAGTCTATGGTTTCCCCCTTTTAAGGTATGGACAGACTTGATACTCTGCTTTATTCTAAGGGTAAATATTGTTAGCAATAACTTGCATAAAGGAAGTTACAACGTGGGTGACTCAACAAAGAACATCCTTCAGTCTACTTTCACTCGGTTCTTTCATCAGGGCCCTGATATACTTACAATCGTGCTGTTGTTCGCCGTCTGGCGCAAACTTCGGGACACTCACACACTTTTTATCTGTTTCTTTCGTTTAATGAAGCGGATCCCAGCTCTGCAGATTTGTTTGTTGGTTTCATAAAAATGGATCCGGGGAGCGTCTGCTTCATGCGATAGTTATTTCAGACTAAAGTTAGTGTCACTTGACTCACGAGGTAAGAATTAGGCTTAAGCGGGCACACAGTGTCAGAACACGAGGTTTCCCGTAATTAGGGAGATGACCGGTGGACAACTTCTCTCAACAGATAATCTAGGTTCACCACACACTTTGTCAACAATGTCGGAAAGTTAATGTTTTAGATTTCTGTAATTATTCTCGCCACAAAGTAGCCTCAACACAGAGTTCGAGGAGAATATGATCTGCCTCAAAGGCCCAGTATAAACATTTATTCTTAAAAAAACCTGTTAGTGGGATTGGTATTCTGCCTATCTCTGAAGGCACATGCACTGTCAGACAGGTGGTACTTGAAAAACCACGTGGTTAAAGATATAAAATGTTTATGTTTCTCACAGGTATGTCTCTGTACTAAATGCCGGCAAAATTTGGGTTACCGCAGTATTCACTGAATAAAGAAAAACACATATGAAATATTTTACATATTATTTACTCAATATAACTTACGTTTTGAACTGCAAGCATAAAGCTTGACTTGACGTTTAAACTTCCCATGAAATAAGTTATATATATAAAAATCCATCATCATGAATTAGGAATACATACGTATTCCGTCAACACTCATGAGGCATCTAGCATTTATAAGTTAGTTTTAAAGTATATTCTTCTCATCTGATTATTTAGAAGTTAAATTTAATTCATTAATAGCCGACTGAGTTTAAGCTAGAAATTATAATTTCTGTTTTCCACTGTAACTCGTCACTATAAAATAATACAGACTATATAAATTAAGCACTCTGCACCAAATCTAACTAGTGAAATATGAAATAAGCGATTATCCCTTAATCACTCACAAAATCTATATATATATATATATATATATATATATATATATATATATATATATATATATATATATATATATATATATATATATATATATATATATATATATATATATATATATATATTTACCTCAACACAGAACTACAGGTGGTCGCACAACTTTAGAATCATACGCTGATATATAGAAGTTCGACAAATTGTCGATACAAACTGAGAATCTTCGCTATACAGCTTATTCTATTCACGAGCAACCTGTCTAATGCGAATTTTGAGGACTGAATGAAAATAAAGTTTAACATTCTGGTTATATCTATTACCAGACAAAGGGGTCCCATCTTATTTCGCAAAACGAAATAATCTCCCCTTTTCCGTCTTAACACCTGCATTAGCTTAAACGCATGCCGTAACTGCCACCTACTGACCGAGAATGCGCGTGTCAGTTGCGAGTCTCAGACGGCCTGTCTCCAATGCCGAGGCAGTTTTCACACTTCGCCGAGAACTCAGCCTGATGACCGATGTGGCAGGTGAAAATGCTAGACGGTAAGTCTCAATTACGCGCCGTGGAGATGTCAGTTTTGACACCACACCTGAGCGCTCAGCCGAAGAAAACGCGCGTGTCAGCTGATTGTGCAGACACAAGCCTGCTCGTATGTCTGAGATTGATGCATATTCACACATCTCGTCCACTGACATCTACGTAATAGAATGCGTATCCCAGTATGAGAAAGAAAGCGGGTAAACGTTAGAATGGGAAAATAGTAATGTTTATAGTCGCAAACGTACGAATGCGAAAAACACAGGAAAAGGATAAAAGAGCGATAATAAAATAGAGGACACGGGTATAGAAAGAAGAAAAAAATAGAAAATGTATTGCTCATAATCTCTACGTGACAATACCTTCTTATTAGTTCTTTCCTAAAGTCCTCCCATGACTCATCTGGGAAAGTTTCAAACCTTCGTCTTATAAAATCTACCACCAATCCATGCGAGGAAAGATATGCAACTTGTTTGTACTCAATTTGGTCCATATTTACCGACGTGCAATATCTCTGTATCTCAAGCAACCATTTTCTACATAAACTAGGATTACCTGAGTATGGCGTTATGCTGTTCCGGATATTCTGGAACTTACTTTCATTTCTAATAGCAGTCATAGCCTTGGCTACCTGCTCAAGAGCAACCACATTGGGATCTAAACCCACAGTAAGTTGTTGTTGCTGTTGCATCTTGACCTGACCTGTACGTGTTAATATTAGTAAAACACCTGGAAAAACAATATTAATATCCTGCTTGACCTGCAAAAGAAATACTAACAACTATCTATGCACAATACTTATAAATTTTGTGAACTACAAAACAACTTGTTTTTGGCAACATTGTGATTGTAAATATCAATCTAAATCTTATAATTTCAATGACTAAACTAATGAGTAACTTAACTTATCTCTAAATGTTCATGTGCTACTTCATCTGTGTTTCTTGCTAGGGATGAACACTTGCTGCTCCAGTATTTCAGAACTAACAGCACAATTTTTGACTTATACGGCTGTGTACTATGTTATTTTTGCGCGTTGGGCCTGTTAATAATTCAGATAGTTATCTCATGCATGAGTGCCTGTACTCTGACGGTTGTTGGGTGATGTAGACTGTTTTGTTCTTTATATTCTTCTTAGTGAACTTGACCTTCGTGATGCCTTGACTTGACTTCGTTGTTCTTGACTTCGTGATGCCTTGATTTGACCTCGTTGTTCTTGATTTCTATTCACTTTAATTTGACTTCTGTATTGTCTTGATTTGTTTCTTCAGCTCTCAGGATTCTTTTTGACTATTTTCTCCGCAGTCCAATTCTCGTTGGCCTTCAGTCTGCCTTTGATGCTCCTTCGTTCTTGTCTGCAGTATTTTGAACTATAATAGTGTAGGGCTGCTCACGTGCACCATTCTGGTTCTGTGGCCGTTGATAGTATTAGAGGTTCGGACCACTGCCCTTTCGGTAGATAGTATGTTGTAAGGTAAATACGAAAACTTCCTTCTCTCAGACTGACTCTACATTTTCTCATACCCACTGTTGATCAATCGAATTCACCCGAATTAAACTGCAGTGAAAATATCAAATGTCGAACTTTATTAACATAAGTTGATAAATGGGTAAAAATGGTATGCCCAAACTTCCTCTTCAAGGTTGGCAGTCTTGTATAATAAAAGCTTCAGTTTCAAACAATCTCAGTATCAATTTTTCACATACATTTGCTTTGTCTTCTTTGCTACTGCTTGTTCCAGCTATCAAAATGTCATCTAATTCTTCGGGCGAAACCTCTTGTCTCTCTTCTGTACTGACTGTTTTTTTTTAAAGTTTTTTTCCCATATATCTCTTGGTATATATCACTGAGAAAAAACTGGCCTTACCGCCAGGGCTGTCCCTTTGCCAAGACTACTTCTATTTTTCTTTTTGCATCTCACCTTGTCTGCTGAGCTACACATGCTAGTAATAGATCAAAATTGTTCAACATACCTGGTTTTGTTTTTATAGAAATACACTTTTTTCCTTTCACAACCATCTTATCCTCAGAAAAGATGCTATCACAAAAATACTGTCGTACACCAATTTATGATAAGTAATGTAGTGAGCGGTTTCTATCACTCTTGAACTCACAGCACATTTTTGCTGACCACCTACGCTGAGAGCGTCCGACATTCAACTTTAACACTTGGGAGAAAAAAAACCCTTTTTAAAAAAAAAAACAACCTTTATTAGGTCATGATTGAACATCAATATTTTACAAATTTTAAAATTATACATGGCATAAGATAAAGGATAACAGATAAGCCCACCCCCCCCCCCCCCCCTCCTCCCCCCCCCCCTTTCCAAAATTAGCATTCCAACAAATCAGTAACAAAGTATGCAAACATATCAAATCATATCAAAATTCCTAAAATTTCCAAACAAGAGTTAAATTTTAGATATTTCTCATTCATAATATTAAACAATATTAACAATATTACCTATCTAGATCGTCTCAAACATTTAAAAAATTTCCAAACATTCTAACAATATCCATATTAAAACAAAACTACAACAATATTTATATAAGATAACCCTACTTAAACAAAGGAGTAATAGTTGCAATAAACCCCGGATGATGAACAAAGGATAAAAAGTTGGAAGCATAAATGACTTATGGTACAATGAAAAGGTGAAAGGGATATTTACATAGTATTTACAATCAAAGCTACTTGCTTTGTATAAAGACCAAAGGGTCAATAAAGGTTAAAGTTGTTCTATTGTGTCTTGTGTCATGTGTTCATATATTAGTGAAAAAATTCTACTGTCGTAGTGTCTACCGTCATATACAGTTTTATTTCTACATGTCCATGCAAGATATCTGAAGTCAGCTAGTAAAGTCAGTAGTTTAAGTTCTGTCCGTCTCGACATCTGTGGTAATGTGTTAAGCATAACTGCTCTGTACAAATTCAGTGTTTGTTGTGTGTTGGAGGTTATTAATTTTCTTAATTTGTTTAAAGTAGGGACCACTGTCTTACATGTGTAAAACAAATGGTCCTCTGTCTCTATAATGTTGTCACTACATAGTTTACACTACACAGAATGGAACCAGGCCAGGAGGAAGACAACCGATAGGATAGTCTGGCGCTCTCTCTTCCAAACCTCTATACCTCACGGTAGAAGGAGAACGACTAAGTAAGTAAGTAAGTAAGCTAATCTGTTTGCCTTTGTTAAAGATTTGTTAGCAATCGGTGTTAAACTATGTAGTAGTCTGAAAGTGACTTCTTTAACTTGTGGTCTGACATCTATTGTGTGAATGTTTGTGAAACTCTGTATGTAGTCAGTTATGAAAAGGTTGTATCCCCTTCGTGTGCTCAGGGGTGATTCTTGTGCTGTGACTAGAAGTTTGTATATAAGCTTGGTGTCCTGCTTTATTAACTGTTTATTCCCTTCTAAATTTTGTAGACATACTGCGTAAAAGGGTGGTGGTGTACCCAAAAAAATGGGGTTGATTATTGTTCAGTTTACAAAAATTTGATAATCTTAAACCAATATAATAGTACGCCAGTGGGTATAGACCCGGGCTTTTTATAACTTCTATGTATTTAATTCTTAAGGCTTTTATTTTGGTGTTAATATCCTGTAAGGCTATCCCCCCTCTGTTTTTAGGTTGTATTAGAGTTACGTGCTTTATACTGTGCCAAGTGTTCCTGAAAATGAAGGCTCTAATTAGTTTATTTATTTCTGTTACAATCTTTTTAGGTACCATCTGTATGTTTGCTATATAAATTATTTTTGGCATAATGAAACAGTTAACTATAACGCTTCTTCCGAAGATGGTGGCCGTTTTATATTTGTAAGTCTCTAGCATATTTTGAATTTCCCCTAATAGTTTTGTCCATGTTTCTTTATTGGGGTCTTGCGGATTGAAAGAGTAGTTAATCCCATAAATCTTGATTTTTTTACTTGTGTTAATTGGAATGGGAAAACTGATCTATTACCCTATCTACCTATTCCCATTATACTAGACTTTTGGATGTTTAGGTTGGATTCGCTAGCGTATCCAAACTCTGTAAAAACCTCTAATATATTTTTTATAGAATCCTTTGTCGTTGGAAAGAATATCGCATCATCGGCGTAAGCCAACAATTTCCTCTCCCCTTTGCCGGGAACAAAAGTTCCCGCGATATTTGTGTCTTGTCTTATTCTTTCCAAAACAGGTTCTAATGTTATTACATATGACAGGGGCGATAATGGACACCCTTGTCTTACAGACCTCGATAATTTGAATGATTTGGTTAAACTGTGGTTAACCAATTTTCTACTTTCAGGTTTTTTATATAGAATTTTTATCCATGTTTTAAAATATTCCCCTATGTTATTTGCTTTAAGACTTTTATGTAGAAAAGGCATGTGATACTCTATCAAATACCTTTTCCTGGTCTAAAGATAATATGGCACTCTGGCACTGCCTATCATGTGTGTATGTGATTAAATCCCTTATGAAGTGTGTGTGTCTACAAATGTTTCTACCTTGTACACTGCCCTGTTGGTCTTCATGTATTATGTTATGCATATGTGGTTTAAGCTTCAGAGTAAGTGTTTGGCTAGAATTTTGTAATCGGTATTTAAAAGGGAGATGGGTCTAAAATTTGTAATTGACTTTTTGTCATTACTGTCCTTAGGTATCAAGGTGATATAGGACTGATTTAAACTATCCGGGAGTTCCCCTTTTTGGAATGCCTCTTCAAACATTTTAATTAGGATGGGGCCTAAACAGGGGAAGAAAGCCCTGTAAAATTCTGCAGTTAACCCATTTGGCCCGGGTGCTTTATCTTTTTGGAATGTACTAAGGGCCTCTTGTAAATTATCTAAAGTTAAAGGTTGGTCTAGCTTCTCACTTTCCTCATCACTTAAACACTTTGCGTATTGTAGAAATTTATCTTGTGTGTTTGCGTCAGTTCCTTCCTTAGTATATAATTCCTTGTAGTATTGGAAAAAACCGTGACTGATGTTGGTGTGGTTTGTTTGTTGTTGTCCGTTCATATCTATTATTTCATGTATCTGTCTACTGCGTTGAATGTTTTTTCTATTGCTAAATATTGTCTACTAGGGATTTCTTGCTTTACAGTGTTTAGTTTTGTCCTAAGTAGTGCTCCCTGGTAGGTATACTGTCTATATTGATTTAACTGTTCTTCTAAGGTACGGATGTGAGGGTTCGTGTTGTCTAAACTTTTGGTTAAACTTATTGCTTCTTCTAAAATCCCCTCTTCTTTTTTAAACTTCCTGTGTATAAGTGTCGCCAAAATCTGTGTTCTATCTCTTATTGTATTTTTTAACATGTCCCAATAATGTGCGATGTTATTTTTGGGAATGTCTTGTGCGTATCCCTGTATTAGTTGTGTTATTTGTTCTGTGTAGTAAGTGTTTTTAAGTAGATTGTTGTTAAATTTCCAATGCTGGGATCTCTTTACTTGTTTGTGCGTGTGTCCCGTGCTTAAGGATGTTTTAACTGCCTTGTGGTCTGTAAATTTAAGAGTACTTTCTATATGGTATGTTTTGTGTATATTGTAGATACTAGATGCATATATTCTGTCTAGTCTCGAGGCCTGTCCAAGATATGGGTTGGTTTTGTCGTAGTGTGTAAAGGTTTGTTTATGAGGTTCTATCTTTCTGTAAACGTCCGAGAGGTCATGTTCGTCTAACATAGTATGAATCTGTCGTAAAAGTGAAGACTTTTCTTGTGTCTGTGTTCCTACGGAACGATCCAAATTGGACAGGACACAGTTAAAATCTCCACCTAAAATTATTTTACTTCCTTTATAATGTCTCGTTAGTATGTCGTGTAAACTGTCATAAAAACTAGGTCGGTCAATTATCGTCGCTGGTGCGTATATGTTGACTAGTGTGTGTGTGTCTTGTTTGTTGTGTTTGTCTTGTATTTGTATTATGACAGTTCTGCCACAACTGTCTGTTCTACTGTGTACTGCTTCCCAACCTTCATTAATCTGTAGTATAGCTGTACCACCATGGCTGGAGCCTAGGGCAAACCAACCATGTTTAAGTCCTAATTTAGTTACTATCTGATTGGCATGAAAATTAGAAGTAACACCGGTCTGTTGTAAAAACAAGAAATCCGGTTTATCTTTTTTTTATCAGTTTGATGACATGCTCTAGTTTATTTCTCAAACTATTGATGTTGAGAGATATTATCACTAGACTGCATGACGAAGTGGTAACTGGAGGTTGGCCACTCGTTGCAAACTGTCTACTTAGCAAAGTGACAAATTATTCATTTGCCGCATCTAAACTATTCGACGAAGCGGGGACTGAGTGCAGACCGCTTGTTTTACCTGAATTACAAGGCAAAGTAGTGATCTGGGGCTGGCCACCTGCCATAGGCGAATTACTCAACAACGTGCTAGTTGATGATTTATCATGTGTTGTAATGGTTGTACCAGGCAAAGTGGTAGGCTGTTCACTTGTTACACATAGCTTACACGACAGAGCGGTGACTGTGGGCTGACCGTTTTCTGTCATAACTAAGCCACTCGACACATTCATGTTTACATTGCTTGACAAGGCGGTGCTTAAGGGCTAAACGCTTGACCTAATTTCTTGACTGCTTGACAAAATAGTGACTGGGGGCTGGCTATTCGTCGTTCTGCACTGATAATTGTGGCTAAGCGCAGATGAAACAGCGCCGCCTAGCATTCCCACCCCAGTAGGGGGGAGAGTTGACTGCTTAGGTGTGTTTGTGTACATTAAGGTGTGTTAGTGTGTGTGGTGTTTACATTATGCTGACATAAACACAAACTATTTACATTAAAAACACCAACTCTTAAAATATAAATCACACGTCCTAAACTATGGTTGTTTTTATGTTTTACTTTTAAATTTACAATTCTATTAGCGGGTTTCTGTTTGGTCGACTGGAAGGAAAACATCTTCATACGCACTGGTAGAATGATGTCCATCTTTTCGGCAAGCTCACAGAAGGGGATAACCTCGGGATGCACACATGCACCGTTCGTCATCAGGTTTCTGTAACGCACACCCATCACTTGCCTAAAGCTGGACAGTTTTTGTTTGCACTGGGCCCCAGTGCAGAGAAGAGGAAATCGTAAGGGTAAGCTCATCCGTCGCTTACGTCATCAAACACCTGCCCGTCAATAAATAAACTAGCTTGAGACATCATGGACTCCATGGCATCGTCTTCGCTCGCTGTCGTCCAGTTGGGGTACAGCATCTCTTGAGTGTGTAGTGCCCCTGGCACTTCTGGATCTTGCGTGAAGGCCCCTGACATAAAAGAAAGAACCGGTGTTTTGTCAGGACTGTTGGACTTAGACACCCTTCGCTCGTCGACGACAGGCGTCGACGATACCTCCCCATGGTAGGGCTCTTCTGTAGGCGCCTTAGGCGATGGCGGCAGATCTTTTTTGCTGGGGGAGCGCTTGCTTGGCGACCTGCTTTTGCTGCGTCTCACCTCTTTTGACCTCACAGGCTCCGTTGCCTGGTGCAGGAGTCTTTTCCTGTTCTTTTCCTTCTTGGAGAGGACCGTCATGAAGGGGACTCCTTCAACATCTTGGGGGCTTTCTGGCACGGGACCCTCTTCCCGGTGGTTTTGCTTTGTTGGTGTTGCCCTACTATGTTCTGCTGGTGGGGTATTCATAACTGCCTCATCCACAGCTGAGAGTTTGGCTTGGGTGGCCGCTCTCTTTTTGGAGCATTGACTGACCCAATGGTCGTCATGCCTACACACCGTGCACTGAATTCTTCTCCCCGGTAAGGACACCCATACTCTTAAGAATTTATTATCGGCCGCTGTTAGGTGAACAAAATGGGGTACCTGGTGCGACGAGGGTTTGAACATAAAGTTCCATTTATCGTTTGCCGTCCTTATTCTCGTCACTTCAGCGTCCTTGTCACCAGAGATGGCAGCCGCCACTCGCTGCACTGCTTCTGCCTTCGTGGTAGGCGGGATCCAATTAAGTGTACCTTTGGACTTTTCCTTTTCCTGGTGTTCTATGTAAACACTCATCTGTGAATTGGTCCACTCTAGTCTCTTTCCGTGGAGCCCTTGATAGTGTTTGACTTGGGCCGCTGCTGTTAGGGTGGCGAACCACTTAAAAGGCCCTGCAAACCGGTACAAAGTGGCAATCACACTCGTACCCACACCTGCAGGCCCTGCGAGAATGCTCGCTATTAATGAGTAGGATGCCCTATTGGCCTGTGGGCCGGTCACTGTTATTATTAGAGTACCTGGACGGTGCAACGCACTTCCTTCAAAGTCCTCTTCCATATTTATATTCACAACTGGCACAATTGGTGCGGACATTTCTATATTTACTTTCTTGGTTTTTAAACCACATTTAGCACAAAAACAAGTTACAAAGTTAGCCTAAGCTAACAGCTAAGGCTAACACACAAAGTCCTTTTTTTTATAATTTTTTTTTTAAAACCTTTATTCGGTCATGATTTCAACATCAATGTTATTTACAAGAGTTAAAATTTATACAAATTCCAAATAATATAAGATATATGGTGTAAGCTATTCCCCCCTCCCCCTCCCTCCCCCTATCCCCAAGTAAGTAATAACAACAAGCAAACAATATTATAACAAATCAAAAACAAAAGGACGCAGAAAATATTACACAACAAAGCTATATCAAATTCCAAAAATCCCAACCATATCCCAAACAATATCACAGTATTACTACAAATGCCAAAATATTTGGGTGATGAAACAGAATGTAAATGAGGCCATGAAGATTCTAGGTACATCGACACCCTAACATGAGATGATTGATGAAGACATATGTGATAAAGAGTATTTACATTGTATGTTATTTACAGAAGTATTTACATTCAAAGCTACTTGCTTTATATAAAGACCAAAGGTCTAAAGGATAATTTTAAAGCGTTAACACAAAGGGAACGTTTAAGGCTGTCTTGTTATATCATGTGTCATATGTTCATATATTTGTGTAAATATTCTACTGTCGTAATGTATGCCGTCATATACAGCTCTGTTCCTACACGTCCATACTAAGTATCTGAATTCTGCTAATAAGGTTAGGAGTATAAGCTCCGTCTGTCTCGGTAGCGTAGGTAAAGTATTCAACACTACCGCTTGGTACATGTTGAGCGATTGCGGTGTCTTGGAGGCTATAAGTGTTCTTTGTTTGTTTAGAGTAGGGACCACTGTCTTACATGTGTAAAACAAGTGGTCCTCTGTTTCTATTGTGTTGTTACTGCACAGTTTACACTTTGTTGGCACTTTGTCTGCTTTTTTTGCTGATTGTTTGCTCATAATAGGTGTTAAACTGTACAGTATCCTGTATGTAACTTCTTTGGCTTGTGGCTTAACGTCTAATGCGTGAATGTTTGTGAAGCTCTGCGTGTGATCTGTTATGAAGAGGTTGTACCCTCGTTTTATTCGTGTGCCTAAGTAAGGTTCCTGTGCTCCTACTAAAAGTTTGTATATAAGTTTGGTATCTTCTTTTACTAACTGTTCATTTCTTTTTAAATTTTGTAGGCATATCCTATAAAAGGGTGGTGGGGTGCCAAAGAAATGTGGTTGTTTGTTATCTAGTTTATGTAACTTAATTAATCTAAGTCCAATGTAGTAATGTGCTAATGGGTACAAACTTGGATTTTTTATAACCTCCCTTATATACTTAATTCTTAAAGCTTTAATCTTAGTGTTAATGTCTTGTAAGGCTATCCCCCCCCCCCCCCCCCCCCCCCCCCCCCCCCCCCCCCCCCCCCCCTTGTTTTTAGGTTGTATTAGGGTTGAATGTTTTATACTTCTCCAAGTGTTCCTAAAAATAAAATTCCTAATCAGCGCATTTATTTTGACTACAATTGATTTTGGCATGATTTGGATATTTGCTGTATATATTATTTTGGGCATAATGAAACAGTTTACTATGATGCTTCTTCCAAAAATGGTGGTTGTTTTATATTTATATCTTTCTAACATGCTCTGAATTTTTCCTAATAACTTTGCCCATGTTTCTGTGTTAGGGTCTTGTGGATTACAGGAATAATTTATTCCATAAATTTTAATTTTGTTAACTTGCGTTAACTGAAAAGGGAAATCTGTTTTGTTTGCCCATTTACCTAATCCCATTATACTAGATTTTTGAACATTTAGTTTGGATTCGTTAGCGTATCCAAACTCTGTAAAGACTTCTAATTTGTTTTTTTTATAGAATCTACTGTTCCTGGAAGAAATATTGTGTCATCAGCATACGCTAACAACTTTCTCTCCCCTTTCCCGGGAACAAAGGTTCCCGTGATGCTTATATCTCGCCTTATTTTTTCCAGAACAGGTTCTAATGTTAATACATATAACAGGGGCGATAAAGGACACCCCTGTCTCATTGACCTTGACAGCCTTATTGGTTCAGTTAAACTGTGGTTAATTAATATTCTACTGTGGGGTTTTTTGTATAAGATTTCTACCCATGTTCTAAAATATTTCCCTATGTTGTTTGCTTGTAAAGTTTTATGTAAGAAGGAATGCGATACTCTGTCAAAGGCTTTCTCCTGATCTAATGATAATATTGCACTTTGACACTGTCTATCGTGCGTGTATGTAATCAAATCTCTTATAAAGTGTGTATGTCTACAAATGTTCCTACCGTGTACACTGCATTGTTGATCTTCATGTATCATGCTTTGCATAAACGGTTTGAGCTTGGCCAGGATTTTATAATCAGTATTTAAAAGTGAAATGGGCCTGTAATTTTTAATTGACTTTTTGTCAGCATTATCTTTAGGTATTAAAGTAATAAAGGATTCATTTAAACTGTTGGGAAGCTCTCCTTTCTGGAAGGCTTCCTCAAATACTTTAATTAAAAGGGGGCCTAACATTGGAAAAAAGAAACCGTAAAATTCGGCAGTTAACCCATCTGGCGCGGGTGATTTATTTTTTTGGAAAGTACTGAAAGCTTCCCTTACATTTTTCAAAGTTAAAGTTTCATCTAATTTCTTGCTCTCATCTTCACTTAAACGCTTTGTATAGTGTAAAAATTTATCTTGTATGTTTACGTTGGTCTCTTCTTTAGTGTATAATTTTGTGTAATATTCCACAAAGGCGTATCTAATACTGGTATCTTCTGTATGTTGTTGTCCGTTCATATCAACTATTTCATTTATCTGTCTACTGCGTTGAACGTTTTGCTCTATCTCTATATATTGTCTGCTAGGTATCTCCTGTGTGATAGTGTTTAATTTAGTCCTAAGTAGAGCCCCTTGGTATGTGTACTGTTTGTAAAGGTCTAACTGCTCTTCTAAAGTATGAATGTGTGGGTTAGATTTATCTATCTGTTTAGTTAAACTAATGGCATCCTCTAATAAATTTTGTTCTTTTTTAAAAGTCCTGTGTATTGTTGTTGCTAAAATCTGTGTTCTGTCCCTTATTGTGCTTTTTAACAGGTCCCAATATTCTGCAATGTTGTTGTTGGGAATATCCTGTGTGTAACCCTGAATGAGTTATGTTATTGTATTCGTGAAGAAAGCATTGTTTAGCAAGTTGTTGTTGAATTTCCAATGTGGGGATCTCTTTAATTTTATATGTGTGTGTCCCATATTTAAAACTGTATGTACTGCTTGATGGTCTGTGTATTTAAGCGTATTGTTAATGTGATAAGTTTTGTGTATATTGTAACTATTTAATGCATAAAACCTGTCGAGTCTTGAGGCCTGTCAAAAATATGGGTTTGTCTTGTCGTGGAATGTAAAAGCTTGTGTGTGCGGTTGTAGTTTTCTGTAAACGTCTACTAGGTCATGTTTGTCAAGCATAGGTTGTAAGTGTCGTATTGATAAGGGTATTTGAATTTTCTTTCTCTGTGATTCGGGGCCAAAGGAACTGCTATCTAAATTGGTCAAAACGCAATTAAAATCTCCTCCAAACACTATTTTGGTTCCTTTGTAATACCTATCTATAGTGTCATACACTCCGTCATAAAATTTAGGTTGGTCAGTGTATACTGCAGGTGCGTATATATTAATGAGTGTGTGTGTGTCTTGTTTGTTGTGTTTGTTTTGTATTTGTATTATGATAGTTCTGCCACAACTGTCTGTTCTATAATGTACTGCCTCCCAATCTTCATAAATTTGCAAAATGGCTACACCACCATAGCTGGTGCCTAGGGCAAACCAACCATGTTTAAGTCCTAATTTAGTTACTATCTGACTGGCATGAAATTCAGAAGTAGTACCGGTCTGTTGCAAAAACAAGAAATCCGGTTTGTCTTTTTTAATCAGTTTGATAATATGCTCTAGTTTATTCCTCAAACCATTGATATCGAGGGATATTAGAACTAGGCTGCTTGACAAAGTGGTATATGAGGGCTGGCCACCTGTTGCAAACTGTCTACTTGGCAACGTGGCAGAGTGGTCACTTGCCGCATCTAAACTATCCGACGAAGCGGGGACTGAGTGCAGACCGCTTGTCCTACTTGAACTACTAGACGAAGTGGGGACTGTGGGCGGGCCACCTGTCATAGGTGAATCACTCAACGACGTGCTAGCTGATGATTTATCATGTACTATAATGGTTGTAACTGGCAAAGTGGTAGGCTGGTCACTTGTTATACATTGCCTACTCGGCAGGGCAGTGACTGTGAGCTGCCTGCCTGTCATGACTAAGCCACTTGATAAATTTATGTCTACACCTCTTGACAAAACGGTGCTTAAGGGCTGACCGCTTGACCTAATTTCTTGACTGCTTGACACAATAGTGACTGGGGGCTGGATATTCGTCGTTCCGCCCTGATGATTTGGGCTAAGCGCAGGCAAAGCCGCGCTGTCAGACCCTCCCGCCACGGGGGGGGGGGGGAGGGTTGGCTGCTTAATTAAAACTGTGCGCATGTTAAGTGTGCAGTGTGTACAAACAAACCATTAAAAAACTATTTACATTGAAAAAACACAAGACTCTTAAATCATAAGCAACACTTTCTAACCTATTGGTGTTGTTACATTTTACTTTGAATAAATACATTATTTTTATTATTTCAGACTGGTGCACTTGGGTCCACTGGAGGGGGGGGGGGCACATCTTCCTCCGCACTGGTAGTTTTCCATACAGACTTCCGGCAGGCTCACAGGGGGATAACAGTGGGGTGCCGCTTGGGCGTGCCCACACATGCACCGTTCGTCATCAGACCTCTCACTTGTCTCACCTGCTTGAAGCTTGAAACTTCTTGCACTAGGCCCCAGTGCAGGGAAGAAGAACTCGTAAGGGTAAGCTCATTCGTCGCTTACGTCTTCAAAGGGTTGCCCGTCTATGAACAGGCTGGCCTGTGACATCATGGAGTCGAGGTCATCATCAGCTGTAGTTGCCCTGTTGGGGTGGGGGTTCTCTTGCATTGGTGCTAACTCTTCTTCCATTCTGTAAGCCCCTGTCATGTCACGGTACCCTCTGTCTCCGGACTGGGTCGGCTCCTGTTCGTCAACTACAGGTGTTGACGCGCTCTTGGGGGAGTGTTCTGGCCTAGACGCCCTAGGCGATGGGGGGAGGTCTCTCTTGCTTGGGGATCGCTTGCTGGGGGACACACTCTCACTCCGCTTGACCTCCTTGGGATTACAAGGCCCCATTGACTGGTGAAGAAGTTTCTTCCTGTTCTTCTCACCTTTTTTACTTAGAACCGTCGTGAAATCGCTACCTTTAGTCTCATTGACCTCTGGGCTTTCCGGGGCGGGGAGCTCGCTTGCCTGGTTACTCTTAACTTGTTCTGCTGGCGTGATGTCAGCCTCAACAACTTCTTCTCTTGTTTGTTTTACCTGGGTGGAGGCCGCCCGCTTCCTTGGGCACTGGCTGACCCAGTGCGTATCTAGCCCGCAGATAGCACATTGTATCTTTCGCCCCGGAAGGGCCACCCATACTCTTTGGAACTTCTCTTCTAGCCCTTCCATCTTCAGGTGTACAAAGTGTGGGACTTGGTGTACCGAAGGCTTATATACGAAGTTCCACTTATCATAAGCGGATTTTATTCTGGATACTTCTGCATTTTTGTCCCCTGACACCGCTGCTGCAATACGTTGGACCGCCTCGGTCTTCATGGTCGGAGGCATCCAGTGTAGGATTCCTTTGGACCTCTCTTTATCCAGGTGTTCAACGTAAACGGACATGTGTGGGTTTGCCACTCGAATTTCTTCCCATGCAAACCCTGGTAATGTTTCATCTGGGCTGCCGATGTTAGTGTTGCGTACCACCTAAAAGGGCTCGCAAATCTATATAAAGTGGCCACGTCACTCGCTCCAACACCGGCTGGACCGGCCAAGATACTCGCAATTAAGGGGTACAAAGCACGATTGGCGTGTGGCCCTATTACAGAAATCACCAACGTACCTTGTCTGTGTAGTACGCCTCCTTCTAGGTCTTCTTCAATCTTGATCTGAATCACTGGCACAACTGGTGCTGCAATTATATATATTTCTTTCTTGGCTATAAAACCAAATTAGAACAACAAAAAGTCACAAAGTTAGCTAAAGCTAACGCCTAAGCTAACCATCACACAAAAGTCCAGGAAAGCACAAAAAATCCAGGAATGAGAACACAATGGCGAGAGAAAACCCTTTTTTTTTTAAGTATGCAAACATATCAAATCATATCAAAATTCCTAAAATTTCCAAACAAGAGTTAAATTTTAGATATTTCTCATTCATAATATTAAACAATATTAACAATATTACCTATCTAGATCGTCTCAAACATTTAAAAAATTTCCAAACATTCTAACAATATCCATATTAAAACAAAACTACAACAATATTTATATAAGATAACCCTACTTAAACAAAGGAGTAATAGTTGCAATAAACCCCGGATGATGAACAAAGGATAAAAAGATGGAAGCATAAATGACTTATGGTACAATGAAAAGGTTAAAGGGGTATTTACATAGTATTTACAATCAAAGCTACTTGCTTTGTATAAAGACCAAAGGGTCAATAAAGGTTAAAGTTGTTCTATTGTGTCTTGTGTCATGTGTTCATATATTAGTGAAAACATTCTACTGTCGTAATGTCTACCGTCATATACAGCTTTATTTCTACATGTCCATGCAAGATATCTGAAGTCAGCTAGTAAAGTCAGTAATTTAAGTTCTGTCCGTCTCGACATCTGTGGTAATGTGTTAAGCATAACTGCTCTGTACAAATTCAGTGTTTTGTGTGTGTTGGAGGTTATTAATTTTCTTAATTTGTTTAAAGTAGGGACCACTGTCTTACATGTGTAAAACAAATGGTCCTCTGTCTCTATAATGTTGTCACTACACAGTTTACATGTTGGTGCTAATCTTTTTGCCTTTGTTAAAGATTTGTTAGCAATCGGTGTTAAACTGTGTAGTAGTCTGAAAGTTACTTCTTTAACTTGTGGTCTGACATCCATTGTGTGAATGTTTGTGAAACTGTATGTAGTCAGTTATGAAAAGGTTGTATCCCCTTCGTGTACTCAGGGGTGATTCTTGTGCTGTGACTAGAAGTTTGTATATAAGCTTGGTGTCCTGCTTTATTAACTGTTTATTCCCTTCTAAATTTTGTAGACATACTGCGTAAAAGGGTGGTGGTGTACCAAAAAATGGGGTTGATTATTGTTCAGTTTACAAAAATTTGATAATCTTAAACCAATACAATAATGTGCCAGTGGGTATAGACCCGGACTTTTTATAACTTCTCCTATGTATTTAATTCTTAAGGCTTTTATTTTGGTGTTAATATCCTGTAAGGCTATCCCCCCTCTGTTTTTAGGTTGTATTAGAGTTACGTGCTTTATACTGTGCCAAGTGTTCCTGAAAATGAAGGCTCTAATTAGTTTATTTATTTCTGTTACAATCTTTTTATGTACCATCTGTATGTTTCCTATATAAATTATTGTTGGCATAATAAAACAGTTAACTATAACGCTTCTTCCGAAGATGGTGGCCGTTTTATATTTGTAAGTCTCTAGCATATTTTGAATTTCCCCTAATAGTTTTGTCCATGTTTCTTTATTGGGGTCTTGCAGATTGAAAGAATAGTTAATCCCATAAATCTTGATTTTATTTACTTGTGTTAATTGGAATGGGAAATCTGATCTATTGCCCCATCTACCTATTCCCATTATACTAGACTTTTGGATGTTTAGTTTGGATTCGCTAGCGTATCCAAACTCTGTAAAAACCTCTAATATATTTTTTAAAGAATCCTTTGTCGTTGGAAAGTATATCGCATCATAGGCGTAAGCCAACAATTTCCTCTCCCCTTTGCCGGGAACAATAGTTCCCGTGATGTTTGTGTCTTGTCTTATTCTTTCCAAAACAGGTTCTAATGTTATTACATATAACAGGGGCGATAATGGACACCCTTGTCTTACAGACCTCGATAATTTGAATGATTTGGTTAAACTGTGGTTAACCAATATTCTACTTTCAGGTTTTTTATATAGAATTTTTATCCATGTTTTAAAATATTCCCCTATGTTATTTGCTTTAAGACTTTTATGTAGAAAGGCATGTGATACTCTATCAAATACCTTTTCCTGGTCTAAAGATAATATGGCACTCTGGCACTGCCTATCATGTGTGTATGTGATTAAATCCCTTATGAAGTGTGTGTGTCTACAAATGTTTCTACCTTGTACACTGCCCTGTTGGTCTTCATGTATTATGTTATGCATATGTGGTTTAAGCTTCAGAGTAAGTGCTTTGGCTAGAATTTTGTAATCGGTATTTAAAAGGGAGATGGGTCTAAAATTTGTAATTGACTTTTTGTCATTACTGTCCTTAGGTATCAAGGTAATATAGGACTGATTTAAACTATCCGGGAGTTCCCCTTTTTGGAATGCCTCTTCAAACATTTTAATTAGGATGGGGCCTAAACAGGGGAAGAAAGCCCTGTAAAATTCTGCAGTTAACCCATTTGGCCCCGGTGCTTTATCTTTTTGGAATGTACAAAGGGCCTCTTGTAAATTATCTGAAGTTAAAGGTTGGTCTAGCTTCTCACTTTCCTCATCACTTAAACACTTTGCGTATTGTAGAAATTTATCTTGTGTGTTTGCGTCAGTTCCTTCCTTAGTATATAATTCCTTGTAGTATTGGAATTTAGTTTTGTCCTAAGTAGTGCTCCTTGGTAGGTATACTGTCTATATTGATCTAACTGTTCTTCTAACGTATGAATGTGAGGGTTTGTGTTATCTAATCTTTTAGTTAAACTAATTGCTTCTTCTAAAATCCCCTCTTCTTTTTTAAACTTCCTATTTATAAGTGTGGCCAAAATCTGTGTCCTATCTTTTATTGTATTTTTAAACATATCCCAATATTGTGCGATGTTATTTTTGGGAATGTCCTGTGCGTATCCCTGTATTAGTTGTGTTATTTGTTCTGTATAGTAAGTGTTTTTAAGTAGATTGTTGTTAAATTTCCAATGCGGGAATCTCTTTACCTGTTTGTGCGTGTGTCCCGTGCTTAAAGATGTATAAACTGCTTTGTGGTCTGTAAATTTAAGAGTACTTCCTATATGGTATGTTTTGTGTATATTGTAGGTACTAGCTGCATATATTCTGTCCAGTCTAGAAGCTCGTCTAAGATATGGGTTTATCTTGTCGTAGAATGTGAATGCTTGTGTGTGCGGTTGTAATTTTCTGTAAACGTCTACTAGGTCATGTTTGTCAATCATAGGTTGTAAGTGTCGTATTAATAAGGGTATTTGATTTTTCTTTCTCTGTGATTCGGGGCCAAAGGAACTACTGTCTAAATTGGTCAAAACGCAATTAAAATCTCCTCCTAACACTATTTTGGTTCCTTTGTAATACCTATCTATAGTGTCATACAGTCCGTCATAAAATTTAGGTTGGTCAGTGTATACTGCAGGTGCGTATATGTTAATGAGTGTGTGTTTGTCTTGTTTGTTGTGTTTGTTTTGTATTCGTATTATGACAGTTCTGCCACAACTGTCTGTTCTATAATGTACTGCTTCCCAATTTTCATTAATCTGTAGTATAGCTACACCGCCATAACTGGTGCCTAGAGCAAACCAGCCATGTTTAAGTCCTAATTTAGTTACTATCTGACTGGCATGGAAATCAGAAGTAATACCGTTTTCCTGTAAAAACAAGAAATCCGGTTTATCTTTTTTTTATCAGTTTGATAATATGCTCTAGTTTATTCCTCAAACCCTTGATATTGAGGGATATTAACACTAGGCTGCTTGACATAATGGTAGCTGGAGGTTGGCCATCTGTCGCAACTGATGTACTAGGCAAAGTGGCAGAGTGGTCACTTGCCGTATCTAAACTATTCGACGAAGCGGGGACTGAGTGCAGGCCGCTTGTCATACCTAGACTACTAGACGAAGTGGGGACTGTGGGCGGGCCACCTGTCATATCTAAACTGCACAATGAAGTGATAGCTAAAGATTTGTCACATGTTATAATAGATGTACCTGGCAAAGTGGTAGGCTGGTCACTTGTTACACATAGCCTACTCGACAGAGCGGTGACTGTGGGCTGAACGTTTTCTGTCATAACTAAGCCACTCGACAAATTCATGTCTACACTGCTTGACAAAGCGGTGCCAAGAGGCTTGCCGCTTGCCGTAATTTGACTGCTCGACAAAATAGTGACTGGGGGCTTGCTATTTGTCGTTCCGCCCTGATGATTTGGGCTAAGCTCAGGCAAAGCCGCGCTGTCAGACCCTCCCGCAACGGGGGGGGGGGGGGGGGGGGGGAGGGTTGGCTGCTTAATTATACCTGTGCGCATGTTAAGTGGGTGTGTGCGGTGTGTACATTATGCTAAAATAACACAAACTATTTACATTGAAAACACCAACTCTTAAAATATAAGTCACACATCCTAAACTATGGTAATTTGTACATTTTACTTTTAAATTTACAATACTGTTTGCGAGTTTCTGTTGACCCAACTGTAAGGAGTTGCATCTTCCCGCACACTGGTAGCATGATGTCCATCTCGTCAGTAAGCTCACAGGGGGGGGGGTGTGACAGCGGGATGCATCTTGGGCGTGCCCACACATGCACCATTCGTCATCCGACCTCGAAACACACACATCTTGCTTGCCTGGCGCTGGACATCTTCTGGTTGCACTGGGCCCCAGTGCAGGGAAGGAGGACTTGTAAAAGTAGGCTCATTCGCTTACACGCTTATTCAAAGTCCTGGCCGTCTATAAATAGACTGGTCTGGGACAACATGGCTTCCATGTCGTCCTCCTCCACCATTCTCGCCCAGCTGGAATAAACCTGGGTGTTTGCTGGCGTTGGCGACTCTGGAACCCCGGATTTAACTGGTGATCTTCTTACGGGGCTATTTGGCCGAGATGTTTCGCGTTCATCGACGACAGGTGTCGATGATACCCACCTCGGGGAGGGCTCTGGTGTGGGCACCCTAGGCGATGGCGGTAACACTAGCTTACACGGGGATCGCTTGGTCGGGGACATCTTCTCAGGTTGTTGGCGTCTGCCTTCTTTAGTTTTTCCTGGCCCCGTTGCCTGGAGCATCTTTCTTTTCTTGTCATTTATTACTTTCGTGAAACCGTCTGCGTCCATTATGGTCCGGGGGCTCTCTGGAGCAGGGAGCTCATTTGCCCTGCACTCTTCCGCCGGTGTCTTATCAATCACAACTGGTTCCTCCTCCCTCGTTTGCTTGACCTGGGGAAAGGGGGGGCCGCTCGCTTCCTGGGGCATTGACTCACTCAGTGAGTGTCTTGCCCACAAATGGCGCATTCAATTTTCCTCCCTGGCAGGGCCACCCACACCCGTTGGAATTTGTCAACTGGTCCTTCCATTTTTAGGTTTACACAGTGGGGTACCCGGTGTTCGGAAGGCTTATATAGAAAATTCCACTTGTCGTGGGCATTTCTGATCCTGGACACCTCCGCTTCCTTGTCCCCCAACACTGTCGCCACAATTCTTTGTACTGCCCCGGGCTTTATGGTAGGGGGCAACCAGTGCAAGACCCCTTTAGACTTTTCTTTGTCTTCATGCTCGATGTAGATGGACATCTGGGGATTTGTCCACTCAAACTTTTTCCCATGTAACCCAGTGTAATGTTTCATGTAGGCCGCCGTTGTCAAAGTTGCGTACCATTTAAATGATCCCGCGAATCTATATAGTGTGGCAATTCCATTTATTCCAACACCTGCTGGTCCAGCTAAAATGCTCGCGATTAACGAGTATGAGGCCCTATTTACTGTGATGACTATTGTCCCTTGTTTATGTAAAACTCCTCCCTCCAAATCTTCCTCCATATTAACTACAAAGATTGGCACAACTGGCGCTGGCATTTTGTAAATAAAGGAAAACAAAAAAAGTCACTGGTTAGCTAAGCTACGCTAAGCTAAACACAGCACAGCAAAGTCCAAGAAAGCACACAAAAAAATCCAGGAATGAGAACACAATGGCGAGAGAAAACCCTTTTCTCCTTCTACGCCTAACGCGTCTCAATATCAACTGCCTAATCCCCGTTCTAACATTTCTTCGTTCACCCCTAAAATGTGTTCACACATCCCAATTTTCCCGTGCGTACTTTTTTTCCTCAACTCACTAAAACCTGCAAGGGACTTAATTCTACGTTATCTCCCTTTGATGATTTAACTGAACACCATACTCTCGTCTTTAAAGCTTACTACCAAATCATTAATGCTAATTTTCTCAACCATAATTGAGAACCCACTAAATCTGCTTAACCCTAATTCAACACTTTCATCTACCAACCGTAATATGCGGAGTTTCCTCCCTTTTCTCAAAGCATTCCTTCACTCATTTTATCTCCCTTCAACTAAGACAAATAGTCTGTATCCAAATCCATTCATATTTCCTAAACCACTTTTCTACACTCTTTTACTTTACTAAAACCAAACCACCGTTCACAGAGGTTCGCTCATGCAAGAGGTGGATGGGATTCTTCATCCTATTGTTTATGTTTCTCGCAAATTATCAAAGACGGAACCAAACTACTCTATCGTGGATCGAGAACATCTCGCCATAATTTGGACGGTCTTGAAGCTACAACGTTATCTGCTCGGGTAACACTTCGTGATAGAATCTGACCAGAGAGCACTTTCATTTCCGAAGAAAGCAGATCATAAAAACCCAAAAGCAGCTAGATATGCCATTGCGATGCAATCGTTTGACTATGACGTCCGCGCCATAGAAAGGGAAGACAACATCCTAGCTGACGCCTTATCACGCTGCCCACAAGCTGATATCAAAGATGATTAAATCTACATAAGAACTACTTGTCATGCGCTGCTATACCAGACTGTTTACACATGTTACACGAAACCTGCCTACAAGGACTGGTAATCTTTCATTCGACAGATGTTTCACACATTGCTTGCTGGATCATGATAGAGGACTCAGATTGCAGATACATCAACGTATTCATGAACTTGGTAGACCTGGTGACAAATAGTGAACTTATTGCATTCTTGCTTCGGGTCATATACTTTGAAGTACTGAGGTCATCACTCGACAGCATTTATCTCTTGAACGTGATAACTCATCAGCAGTCATCTCTCAATTGAACTTTTCTTCACCACACTGCTCTAAAACAGGTGATAGAACAGGTCGGCTGAGTTGATCGCTTATTGGAGAATTTGACGTCTCTTGATTTTCGTTTGAACTTTCAATCACTCATTGACATAATTAATGGACTAATGAAAACAAAGATGAGGTATATGAAATATAGTCTAAGTATGAAATAATAAGTGGAAAGTGAAAAGACAAGATGATGTACACAAAGAATGACTGGCATTGAAAGAAAGCAAAGAAATGAGAATAAAATAAAAGAAAGCAATGATATATCATGGTAACCATTAAGTTAAACAATGCATATCTATACCAAGGAACAAATAACTAGTTATCATCTAAAAATAGCATAATATGCATGATAACCAAGTTAATAAACTTATAAAGTACCAATGATGAACTTGTTATAGACATCAACATTAATAATATCGCTATACCTAGTTACCCCCCAGCGCACAATCAAGCGCTAGGTAAAGAAAAAATACATCACAATGTCAGAAAAAACACCTTTTCAATGTACAATACCGAAATACATCATAATGATAATTTAAGTTTAAATAGCCTTTTCACTACAATTGTTACATATTCAACGATTATCCAAAACACAGTCATATAATAATAATATGGTCATGACATGGTGCATGAAAAGGAAATAATACAATGTCTTAAATTAAACATATACTATAAATATCAATAGTTGCAGTGATCTTGAAAACTCTTGTGAGCATGCAGATACAAAATCATCTAGTATGGCGTCAAAATTCAGACTGGCTTCACTGGAACAGGAAAAGGGGCGCAAGGCGACATATAGAACATGTTGATAAGAAACAGCTTAATCACGTAACATAGCAACTCTGATTCTCATGGGAAAGCCGTTGCTGTGAAAAAAATGAATAAAAATTTCTATTTTAATAACGGTTGGATTTTATGAAAGGCAACAATTAACTTTAAATTTAACCTATCAAATTTGGCTGTGTGAACTTTTGACCACTGTAAGATGTTAATCAAACCTTCCTCCGTTACGCGAGAAAAGGTAACAGAGAAAGTAGCACAGACTAAACAGAATCCTGAATTAAACAGGGTAAAAAAGTGTTCTACCAGTGTGCGATAATGTATAATAGAGTCGCAGATATATATATATGATACTGTAATCTATAAGCAAATCTAGGAGATGGTAGTTAATCAGAATTATGTGGACATCGAGACAATATGTCCGCCATCACATTATTCGAACCTCGAATAGCTCGTATAGAAAAGTGAAAAGGTTGTAGCGAAATAGCATAACGAGTGGATCTTGAGCTCTTCAAGTCCTTATTCTGTATAGCTGTGAGAGCTTTTTGATCAGTCTCTACTATAAAATGTGCGCCAAGAAGGAACCTTTGAAGCTTCAGAATCGCCCAGACCATTGCTAACAATTCGCGGTCTAGGACAGAATAGTTCCGTTCTGCCGCAGTCAATTTCCTAGAGACATACATCACTGGATGCAAAGTTTCAGAATACTCTTGCATTAATTGCGGCCCCAATCCCTGTCGATGAGGCGTCGCTGCGAAGAATAAAAGGCTTATCTGAATTGGGTAGTCGCAAGATGGGAGCAGATGAAAATAAAAGCTTAATTTTTTCTAAAGAGGTTTGGCATTCTGGGGACCAGTGTACTAAGTTAGGCGACCCCTTTCTCAATAGAGTAGAAAGAGGTGCAGTGATCGATGATAGGTGTGGAATTAATCTTCCATAAAATTGAATTAGACCGAGAAGACTACGAACCTGTTTTTTTTTTTTTTGGTCTTAGGAGTAGTAATATTGAGAATCTTCGAAGTGTTATGGTCCTCAGTCTGCAAGAGACCATGACCAACACGGTGGCCCAAAAAAGAGATGTCACTGAACCCGACATTGTCTTTAGACGGTTTAGCCGTCAAATTGTGGGACCGTAGTGTAGACAAAAGTTCAGAAAGACCTTTAAAGTGATCGTCCCAAGAATTACTAAAAAGGCAAATATCGTCAAGATATGCAATAACATTCGAACGATGAGAAAGAATTCGACGCATCATGCGGACAAAAGTAGCCGGGGCGTTGACGAGACCGAAAGGCATAAAGTTCCATTGGAACAAACCCCGAGGTGTTGAAAAAGCAGTAAGAGGTTTGGCGCGTTCAGTAAGTGGAACTTGCCAATATCCTTTAGACAAGTCGAGTTTAGAAAAGAAGACCGAATTAGAAAGTTTGATTAGCAGATCTTCCAACAAAGGCATTGGTTCCGCATCAAATTTAGTCACTTGATTTAATTTGCGATAGTCTATACAAAGACGAATGTTACTGTCTTTCTTCCTGACAATAACCATAGAGGAGGAGTATGCCGAAATAGATTGTTCAATTATATTTAAATGTAATATTTCATCCAATTCTTTTTCAACTTGAGTTTGAAAATGTAAAGGAATTGGGTAAGGTGTAACTCTAATAGGGTTATAATCAGTGAGAATTATGTCATGAGTAATGACTGATGTTTGACCAGGAATATCGGTAAGGACGTCCTGAAAAGTCTGCAATAAAGAAGAGACTTGCTGTTGTCTTTCTGTAGGTAACTCAGGAGAAATTGTCACGTTTTCCCATGATTCCATTGAATGTAATGGGAGAATCGGAAGAGGAAGATGTACATAGGAGAAAGTAGCCTCTTCCTCCTGAATAACGGACAAAGATGCATAGTGATTATGACGAACCGGAGGGTCGTCGGTCGCCTGAAAAACAGACTAGATAGTCTGGACGGGCATGAAATTCTTTCAGCATATTAATGTGGTAGGTTTTATGCTTCCCGTCAACATCGACAACATAGTCGACGTCAGAAATTCTTGAAACAATAGTATAAGGACCTTTCCAGGCAATAAGAAGTCGATTATCCCTACGAGGAAGCAATACAAATGCCTCGTCTCCAGGATAGAGTTGTCGTAGACACCTATATCTATTGGCAAAGAGCCTTGCCTCCTCCTTGGCAGACTCGGATGCTGAGGTAGCTAACCTACATGCATCAATAATTTTCTGTCTGAGAGCAATGACATATTTGTAAGAAGATTGAGTGTCATCATTAATATCATCAGCAGTTAATAGGTCGTGAAGTAACGACATGGGACCACGAGGTTGCGCACCAAAAACGAGCTCGAATGGTGAAAACCCGGTATGCTCATTGGGCACTTCCCGATATGTGAAAAGTGCAGCGGGTAAAACCCTGTCCCAATCCTGACGATAGTCGACAGTTATCTTCCGAAGTAGATTCTTAAGCGTTCTGTTTTGACGCTCAACTAAACCGTTTGACATAGGGTGAAACACACTGCTCAGGGACCTGTCAATTCGAAGCATGGCCATTACCTAAGACATAGAGTCTGACACAAATTGTGTGCCATGATCAGATAAGATTTGTTTGGGAAAACCTAGACGCGAGAAAATTAGCAAAAGAGCATCTGCTACATCAGCAGAAGAAATGTTCTTAAGAGGTATAGCCTCTGGCCAACGCGTACACATGTCAATACATGTAAGGATGTACTGGTGTCCCCTGGCAGATTTGACTTTAAAAGGACCAATAATGTCAATTGCCATTTTCTGAAAAGGACGAATAGGAACATCTGCTGCTTGGATAGGTGCTGCATGGCGTGGACCTCGTGACCTAACCTCCTGACATATCTTACAGGAGCGACAATAAATAGTTTTATCTCTATTTACGCCCGGCCAAAAGAAGGAAGAAAGAACCCTAGATTTAGTTCGGGAAAATCCCATATGTCCTGCACATTGAGAGTCGTGGGCATGTCAGTAGGTACTAAAATTTGCGAGCGTATGTACGAAGTAAAACCCCGTACCATTCGAACTAGCATTCCATTCTTAATCAAGAACCAATATTTAAGATTTGTGTTACAGTTTGCGTTATCTTGTTTAACTAGCAGAAAATTTTTTTGCAATGATGTATCATTTTGCTGAAGTTTGATAAAAAAAAAACTCCCGTGAAATTACAGAGTGAGGATCCTGATTATGTACCTCGTTAATTTCAGCAGGTGGGGTATGCAAAAGATTTTGAGCTTGTGCTCTAGTTGTGACTGCATAGGCAGCATGAATGTTTTGCTCTTCCCAGGTAGCAATCTGTTGTGGAGTACAATCCTTAACCCCATGTATACGTCCGACGATAAGGTCTGTAATAGGATTCGGGAGCATACATGCATAAATATGTCCCGTAAAAAAGGAAGTAGCTATGTGGACAATAGCAGTTGGAAATGTCTCAATTGTACAACCAAATGTCACACATTTCACTACATTACCATTGGCACAAGAAGGATGTATTAGAGACTGTTTAATCCCAACAGTCGTGCATCCAGAATCAAAGAGAACTGAGACTGGATTATTATTTACAAATCCTTTATTTAGGGTAAGAGACCCTCTTCCGTCATGCGCAGCTAAGGCAGGAAGAGTGGGTAGAGGATGACCACAACTCAGTGTAGTTATCGCTGTAGGCTGGAACAAAGTTGTGCACTCAGGGCACTGAGATGCTCTCTCGAAATCGAAAGCAGCGCAAGCAGTAGCATTAGAGACACTATTATTATTGTTACTTTGATTATTAATAACCTGGAGCTCCTGTTGAGCAGAGTTAGCATGGCGATGCGATCTATCATTTCGAGATCTACCGTCATATCGCGATCTATCGCGACTATTATCTCTATTAGGAGTATTGTTATTCGCTCTATTGAAATTATTGTTCTGATTTGAACCCCAGTTAGCATTGTTGCGATTACTATTTCCCCTTTGGTCAAAATATCTATTAGATGGATTTTGTTGTCTCCGAGAAAAATTATTGTAAGGTTGATAATTTCTAGTGTAGTTACCCCTTCCAAAATTTCCATAATTGTTGGAACCAAAATGTTGAGGTCCGTTAAATTGTCTCCAGTTTCTTGGAGAGGGAGAATTACTACGTGATGGACCTTCTTGGTAATGTCTAAAATCATGATTATCTCTCCTACCAAAGTTGCGATCAGCACTTTGTGATCTACGGTGCATATTAGGACCATATGGTATTGCCGAAGCCACAGGTAACCCTTCTCTCACTTGAGATTTGCTAAGTTACATTTGGATGTGCCGTGACGTATTGGCGACAGTATTGTTCCATATCTTTCAAGTTTGTAGGCTTTCGCTCATGTAGAAAAGAAAGAAAAGAAGCGTTTACAGACATGACTTTGTCACGAAGTAATAAGTCCATGAGGGCTTCATATGTATGTTCAATTTTTGAGAGCTGTACCCGACGTGAGAACGTAAGACGTATATTTGCTATGAACTCTGAAAAATCTTCCCCAGTCTCCGGTAATAGAGACTTAAAGCGCAGATGATAACCGTCTTCCTCAAGTTGGTATTTCCTTAACAAGACAGCCCTGACAGTATCATAGTTATTTTTGTCGGGCCCCTCCAACCTACTTACAACATTCATAGCTTCACCCGTAAGTAGTTCCATAAGTCGTGCACAATATTCCGACTTGTCTATTTTCTGAGATTCACATGTAAGTTCAAATCTATTCAGGTAAAATAAGACATCGTCAGAGGTAGGTTTAAAAGCAGGTAGTCTGAGCTTATAAGAATGACTATTTGTCTTATGAGAAGTAGTTTGAGTGTAGAATTTTGTGTATTAACACTTTTCACCACCTTTAATCTTTCCAGCTCTATAGACACCTTTTCCTCGTGCAGCGTCATATTTTCTTCAGCTTGCATCTGAAGTTTCCTCTCTTCCATTTGCTGTTGAATTTTTTTCTCTTCCAATTCCATTTGCTGTTGAATTTTTGTCTCTTCCATTTCCAATTGCTTTTGAATTTTTCTTTCTTCGGCCTCTAATTACTGTTTTTCAGCCTCCAGTTGAAATTTCCTATCTTCAGCCTCCATTTTAAACTTCCTACCTTCAGCTTCCATTTTTTGTTTTTCAATTTCCATTTGAAGTTTCCTCTCTTCGAATTTCTGAGCCTTGTCATATTCGACACGTGCGAATTCTTTTATTTCCTCAGTAGTCATACCAAGGGATTTCCCTTGGTTAATGAAGTAGTCTAAAGTAGACATTATGTCTAATTTTATGAGATAGGTAATTTATGTAAATATACCTGGAGAAACTCACTTTATCCCAACTCAGTGGGTGGCAAGTCCTTGCTTAAGAACTTGTATAATTACCTTTCCAACTATTAATAATGTTATTAATTACCAGCAAAATGCATTATAATATCAATAGAGCATGATAAAATAGACAGTACAAACCAGAGTTACAAAGACAAGATATAAAGGACAAATGACCTCGTTCGCAGGAATCAAATAAAGTAAAAAAGCGGAAATAAAAATAAGAACTTTTGCAAAGCTTGCAATGACAGCTGCGAATAGAGTGACAAGACACACGACAGCACAGTGTATAAACACAAAATTTGTATATAAATTAACGATAGCAAGAGAGAGGAAGACAGTCACAAACAAATTAATTAATGAACTAAGGCACAGAAAAAGACTACGACAACGACAATGAAACAGTTCGTCACACCTAAACAATGGTGTCACAGATTTCCAAACACAGAGGACTGAAATGCATCAGCAAAAAGAATTCGCTGGAATTTCCGCTGCGGGAAATCCGCAAGAATGTCCCTACAGAACGCTTACGTAGGCCCTGGGTGAACTGGGATATATCCTAACGTAAGTCACCTCCCAACCAAACCCACATAAACATGGAACATATAACATAGAATACGACATAGAGTAAATAGACTAAGGTCCGAGGAAGGCTCGATAACATATAACAGTGGTACAGTTTACAGACGAAACAACCACTTATCTTCAAAAGGAAAAACTCCCGGCCTCCATAACAACAACAAAGATGGACATCAGGTATCACACTAAAGCAGAACGTTGATGGCCACAGGATCTCCTGGCTTCTCAGGTCCTTGACACTGGATGACGTCTACTTGAAACTTGCACAGGAAACATGGACTGGAAACACTTGGCTTGACCAACTTGCGCATCAAAATTCAGCACTGTGAACACTGTAAATCAAATCCTGCTGAACTTGACATGATAAAGATCTTCTGTTAGTGGATGTTCTTGAGAATGCTGTTGAACTTGTTAGGTAATATTCTTCTGTAGAATTCTCCATCTGTAGTTGGTACCGCACCCCATGAAACTGGCTCACCATAAATATGTTAAGGATACATAAGTGGTGTAGGAAGACAATGCTAATATTACGGCTGATGAAGGCAATCAGCTTGTGGTCGGGCTTACGGATGGCCGACAGGTGTGTAGATATGTATAACTGTAAGTGCGAATGTCGTAATTAGGTTCAGAAAATGGCATATAACATTTATTATACACACTTCATGACACAGTTCACACAGAGCATAATATGAATCCATACTCATCCAAAAAAAGACTGCATATTGCATTCAACAGCAGCTTGCTCACAGCATTATAACAGTGAATCCATGCAATAAATCCATCTGAGCATATCCATTCCAATCACAGGGGAAAATCCATCATAGCAAATATGAATTATAATAATAATGGCCGGTACAATCCAACCTCTACACCTCACGGTAGAAGGGGAACGACTAAGTAAAGTAAAGTAAAGTAACAATCCATGGCCTCAAAAGAATCAATCTTGGAAGGAAACTCTTCCCTTCACTTTCAAAAATATATTCCCCTCGATAATAACTTCTGGACACACTAACGAGATGGAACAACCATCTCCAAGCTCTGCCAGGAACACACTGTCACGAGATTACTGCCTCTCAGAACAGCTCAGTAAAAATTACTCATGCGCGAACTAACCGCGTGAGAACTCAGCTCAGCTCAACCGTCTCTTTCCCCAAACTATCACTAAGAACATTCGAAAACTTTCTTTATCTTATTTTTAAAAAACAAACTAACAACTACTCAGTTGAGCTATGTTCAAAAATTACCGAGCACAAAGCCCCCAACTAAAAAATCATCTCATCACAAAAGCGTTCTAACTAACGTGTGTACAAAAAACCGACCCATACATACAAATCTTTAACACCTAACTCCCATTAATAAAACATGACTTAACAGAAGATACTGTACTAGATAGATTAAATCTGCTCTTAGAAGACTCTGAACTAGATTAAACATGCTTTTAGATGATGATGTACGGTGCTAGATAGAATAAGCTTGCTTTTATAAGGTAACTTTGGGAAAAGGAAAATAAATAAATCTCCAAGAAAGGATGAAATTAAAAATTAAATATTAAAATATAATGGAACACAAAATGAAAGAAAATTTCTTAAAATAATAAATGTAGGCTAGAAAGAATGTATTGTGCTACAAATATGGAAAGCAGCAGTTATGAATACAGCACTAAAGTATGGAAAAGACAGAATAAAAGATTTCAGCTAACGACCCTCATTGTAATTAGCTGTACAGTTAGATTGACGGAAAAAACTATTCAATACAAGACATGCAGCATCCAGAAAATAAGCAGTGGATTACACATCAAACGGGCTGGTTTTTCACTACACAGGTAAAAAAATATTAATATACAGTATTCCGCAGCCGAGTGTGTAAAAGCGAGAGTGATAAGTTACGCAAAGGAGAAAGAAATTAAAAGTGTATAAGAGATTAGATAAACAGACAGATCAGGCAGACACATAGACAGACAGATAGATAGAAATAATAGACAGGACGAACGAGCGAACGAACGAACTTTATTTTCAAAGGGTTGAGAATTGGGCACGCAGGCCCGTCTGACATTCTGCCCTTCCTTTCTCTCCCCTTTCATACTGAATTCATTTATTCCCATACGCATTTTACATATCAATGTCAAGGAATTCAACGTTGTAAAGTAAAATAAAATAGCACACTCATATTAACATTAACTACTTATAAACATGACATAAAATATGTTGAAAAGTACAAACATCGTCATTAGAACCTACAGTTGATATTATAAGAAAAGATAATCCGATTTGGGGGTGGGGGGGGGGGGGGGGGAGAGATGTAACCAGAACTAATAAAGTATTCGAAAAGTCTCCGATTGTATAAATAAGGACTGAGGTTGTTTCTTAGGTTCTGTGGAAGACAATTCCAAAGATGAGCAGCAGAGTACGCTAAGCTTTTCTTGAATAAGTTAAGCCTAGGCTTGGGCACTTGCAATTTGTTAAAACGTTGACTGCACTGCGTCTTTCGTTGTATTTGAACATTGGCCACAGATATGCTGGAGCATTATGTGACAGGATTTTTTGAACAAATTTAGCTTTGTTAAACAGAAGGCAGTATTTGAAGATTTTTATATAGATCTACACACTGAGTTAGGCAGTTGTCAGAGACTAGACGCACTGAACGCTTTTGCAGTGAACGGAGTCTCTTTGTGTTGGACATTGAGCAACCATCCCAGATTGTGGAGCAATATTCAAAGTTTGATTGTATGTGAGATATATAGAACAATTTTCGTGCGTCTTCATCTAGGAAATGTTTGATTTTAGCTAACTGGTAAACTTTCTGTGCCGTTTGCTTGGTCAATGCATGTACACGTGAGTTCCAATTTAGATGCTGGTCGACGATTATACCTAGAGTTTTATGTGCATTAACGTTTTCAATTACTGAGGTACCGGTACCAATGTAGATCTGAAGTGTTGTTTTCTCTGAATTTTGTAATTTGTGTCTAGTTGATATTATCATGCATTTTGCTTTGATGATATTTATTAACATGCGATTCAGACAGACAGACAGACAGACAGACAGACAGACAGACAGACAGACAGACAGACAGACAGACAGACAGACAGACAGACAGACAGACAGACAGACAGACAGACAGACAGACAGACAGACAGACAGATAGATAGATAGATAGATAGATAGATAGATAGATAGATAGATAGATAGATAGATAGATAGATAGATAGATAGATAGATAGATAGATAGATAGAAAGGAAATCTGTATGTATTCAGTCTAACACGGCTATTCAAAGAGTTATAGTTAAAATGAATCCACTTGCGAGTCTTACTTAGGCTAATAACTTCATATTTTGTTTACAGGTGGAAGCATCTAGAAAGCCTATTATACAGCTGCTGGCGGCTCCACATGACCCACTTGGATCCGTCTCTGCCCATAAGAGTTCTGAAAAATCTATTGTTGTCATTGAATTAGCCTAGTGATTTGATAAGAAGATCGCCTCATGTTGTGTTGTTTTCTGTAGTTTCATGTTACTAACTTTATTTTCATTATAATCATCTTTAATCTTCTTTTAAAATAAAATTTTACCTCGTTTTGACAAGGCGCACCGTTTCAACCTAGACACAGGATCCGTTGGTTATATTAGGGCGCATGCCCAAATATACAAGACCCTGCGATCCGGTTTAAAAAAAATATATATCATGCTGATATATTAGTTGCAACAGTAGGCCAATTCTTTTCTTGTCTCATACGAGACTTCTGGGAACTGGACGGGTCACTATTTCAATATACTGAATTGTATTGATGACAATAATTGACCAAGGTACGGTTTAAAAAAAAAATAAAAACTGCAACTCGAAGTTTTCGAAATCTTATACTTACTTTTTAATGTAAGTAAGCAAAAGAACAAAGCAAACATCAGTCAATATCACGATCAGAACTACGCGTGGAGATGGATACACA
Source organism: Oreohelix idahoensis (assembly GCA_024509875.1). Lineage (NCBI taxonomy): Eukaryota > Metazoa > Mollusca > Gastropoda > Stylommatophora > Oreohelicidae > Oreohelix > Oreohelix idahoensis. Next base: position 163,794 of record JAMPIV010019777.1, on the reverse strand, counting down.
TTATGCACGCAGAAGAACACATGTTTCCAGCAAAGCTACCCGAATAGAATCTCTACAATGAAAATGGTGGAGGAATTAAACAGTTCACGACCTAGCGGCTGACTATGCACATAAAGTTCACAGCCACCAGAATGACTTGGGAAATATATATATATATATTAGAACCACCGACTTGTAGCTGAATCTAGGCTTCAGCTCCAATGAAGATCCTACGCTACAGTAGGAGCGTAGAGAAGAATGTAAGTACCGGCAATTAAATAATGAGGTACAAATCCGAGTAATTCCATGCACGCTCATTCTGACGTTAATCTCTATGAATAAATTAAACACATAAGTGCTGTAGCCTGGGTTTCTTCTCAGCAATCTCATTTCAGTCTTAATATCTGTTACAGAACTGCGCCTATTACATTTTTCAACAGTTCGCACATGTTTCACAAGATAACAGACCTTGAGATTTCTGGAACAGCAAATTAATAAAACATGTTTGAATGACAAAATAACTAATTTCTGATTTTAACAGAATGTGTGCCAGGATCCTTTACTTAATGCATCAATTAAGGGGCTGCCGGCATAATTACTATCCATGAATCTCCACTGTCAGCATCGTTTTCATCGGAACTTTCCGGAGTGGACACAGTTGCTTCCTGGCTATCTTCTGTGCATTTGTTGCAGAGCTGAGAATTGCTATCCATTTTGCTTGCAATAGGATAATTCTTGAGTGTACTCTTATGGCTCCAATCGCTCGAATCGGAGGCTTTGTCTTGTGTATCTCTGGTGGCCGTTTTTCCAGCAGGGAAATGGAAAATGTGACTCTAGTCTTCGCTTTTGAAATTTATCTCTCCGTCTAGCTCGCTTGTGCCTGGATAACCGCTTCACAGGCAACGCTTTCTTGTTCAGCAATTTTGCCGGTGCTCTTAGTAGGCTCACCATGATGGTCTGTGTCAGAGGTGCCCGACCCACCCGAGGCTGACATAAATACGCTGCTTTGTTCGTCAGACAAGGGATAATCCTGGTTTCGTTCGAGGCTAGCGGTCATATCGATGGGGTGTATAAGTGCGATGTGATCACTTTGGATGGCAGAAGGTTCAAGCGGGTTAAAAAAAATCCGTTTCCGAACCGCTGTCCCTGAAACCGTTGAGCAAGGCCCGGATATGGGCAAAAACTCCGACGCTTTTGTTAGAAGGTGCATCAAATGTGTAGGTCAAAATCTTCCGCGTTGCATAAGTTTGTTGTTGATGGGATGTTTAACATTGGTCACACGTTTACTGCCATTAATACTACATAAACCTTCAGTATTCAGTAATATTTTCTGATGGTGTCCTTTTCGGTACATTTAAGGCAGAGAATCGTTCTAGACCTGGTTATCTTGGGAGACTTTTCGGTCAGCTTCGTCTGTGATCGGCGGATGTTGGGTAGGCTTTCAGAAAGTTTGCGCCTTGGGTTAGGGGGTGGGACCGCGTAGTTTGATGCAGGCTGCACAACCGATGTTTCCGTGATAAGGTTCGTCGTGGATGGTACCGGAATTTCGCTGACCATGAGCAAAGATGGTGACACTGAAGAGCCGGCTCTGATCTGTTTGGCCACACCGAGATTATCAAACCTGGTTGTCGATTAATATTTGCATCACCTGTCTACTATTCAGCCGTTCCTTGCAAAGCAGGGAGAAACGGGTAACCAACAGACATTGACGACTTATCAGTGAGAGGAGTGTAAGAATGTTTGAAAATACAATCTATTTACTACATAGCAGAGAAAGAAAAAGGTGGCGACCAGGAAATTCCAGGTAACCAGTCCTCACTTCAATTTAAAATGAGTACTGCGGTAGTGGAGGAGAGATCGAGAAGGGGTCGCCCCTTTTCCATCTTGTGACAGCAATACCAGATTTATAAATATTTTTTTACTCGAATATAAGCCGAGGGTACGCCTTAAAGGTCCAAAAAGAGAAACTATTGCTCGACGTATACTCGAGTTCATTATATATATATATAAAATATATATATATATATATTTTTTTTTCCTTAACCAGCGGCACTTGGGCTTTCAGCCCTTCGGCCCAATGACATGTCATTGCGAGGCTGGGGAACCTGAGGACTTTCGTTCCAACCCGGTCAGGAGCTTCGCTCCTTCCCATCCACAGAGGGTTTATCACAGGAGCCGTTCAGGCTATTCAGTCAAATTTCCGGCCGTAAACATTTCTTCAAACGCTGACGCCCGGGTTTGAACCATGAACACCTGGTCGCCAGTACAACGCCGAAGCCATTACACCAGCGCGGCTTCCATATATATATATATATATATATATATATATATATATATATATATATATATATATATATATATATATATAATAGATATATATATATATATATATATATATATATATATATATATATATATATATATATATATATATATATACTACTGGACAAAAGTTAAGGGCCGCCATTCAGTTTAGACAAGGTTTAAATAATTGATTGGCAAACTGTAAAGACAAGTGAAAATGTCATTAAAACTGAGCTCAGAGAAATGTGTATACATTTCTGTGTGCACTAGGTTAATTTTTTTTAAATGTCCAAAAACTGGGTCACTTTAACCCGCACGTGAAAATTGCCATTGTTGCTGCAAAAACTCGTGGTTTTTGCAACATGCCCCACTAATTCAAAAGGTGAAAAAGTGAGTTGAATTTGAATGCACGTGGAAAATGATCATCGGTAAAGAGTGTTCACCGTTGGTATGCAATAAATCAGTATGACAAGTGGTCGAAATGATCACTGCATTAGCCATGCCACCAAGGAGAAGTCTCAGCACTGTAGACCGTGGTCGAGCCATGGCATGGATTCTTCTTCTTCTTCTTCCTCGTTCGTCCTGAAAAGGACGGTGGTTGCGTTGTGTCTGTTTACGCCTAAGCTGTGATATCTGCACCTTTCGGTCGACACATCCGACTTATGCACGGCATTTTTTAGGACCGGGTTTGCCTTCCCATTGCGATCCACACTCGCTCAGCCAGACTGCACTGCTGCAGACTGTTTCCAGGACCACCACGTGGAGGTGGAGTGCATATATATATATATATATATATATATATATATATATATATATATATATATATACATACATATATACATACATACATACATACATACATACATACATAAATACAGGCATACCTCACTCTTTCGGCAGGTTAGGAACCAGAGCACTGACGAAAGTCGAAAATCGACGAAAGTCGAAGGATAGTCTTTATTTAGCTTGCAAATGCATTAGAGTTGCCAAAAAACGTAAAATACTAATTATATAACACTTGCGAATGTGTGCAACACCTAAATAAACAGAAATAAACAAAAGAATAAAGAAAATACAGTAATAAATTTAAAAAATACGTAAATAACATCTTACCTTAAAATCATTCTTGAGCAAGGAGACGATGAACATATACAGTATGTACAGTTTTGAATGTTGGTGATTTAGGGGGATTCTAGACTTAGAAAATCAGTTGCAGAAAATTGAGGAGGCTCATCTTCAGAGCTGGAGGAACTCAATTTAATTCTTTTAGGAGAAGTTGACTTTGAAAGAGATCTAACAGGGGTTAAGGCTGATGTTAATGGTTCGGAATCTGAAGGGTTTGGGGGAGAGGTGACTGAAGTTGGTTGTGGAGGTTGCGTCTTGAAAAAGGAGAACAAAGAAGTTTGCCTCATTGATGTCTGCTTCTTTTCCATAAGAAGTTCTCTGTAACAGGCTATTTGGTGTTCTAGCCCACTGTTGTAGTCGTATATTGGTAGTGATGACTAGTTGACTACTGTTGCTGATAACGCGAATGTTATTTGGTTATGTGGCGATCAGGCAAACAGGAATATCAACAGGGGCACTTTAACAAATGCCAGTGCCAAATTAAGCATACTGGAACTCTTGTATTGATTTATACAGTTTATTAGACAATCACGTTTGACGTACGATAAAACGGGCAAAGTATCCATCCTTTGACAATTTACGATTTGCATAGTAATACACATGGAGAAAATGTCAATATATTATCAATGTTCATATCGGATATTCTCATGATAGTCATATCAATGAACAATACAACAGGACATCGTAAGTAAAGCATCAATGTTCATGAATGATCAAGCAATTTAGATCATGAACTTGTATGACATCTATTATTATAACGGCCGATCTCTCAAGGGCAGACATACCCATTATGACCAAGGGTATGTGATACATCAAAGATTGTCCCATCTTTAAATGGCCTCGTAAACAATTTAACTGGCATATCTGAATATCCTATTTGAGGCATCAAAGTAAATAGTACATATATAATCCTAAGTCCTGAATCTGACTGACCTCTCATCATCTGCCATAATCCAAAGGACGGCGAAAATATAATTTATATTTGTATTCACGTTTGTGATATACTTCTTCCAAGCGGCACGTACTTGAAAATAATAAAATAATCGGCTGAATCCACTAACTTCACTTTATCTGTGATCCATGTCAGTACACCCTAATGGAGGGTCAATAATTCCCCATTGAATGTGCTGACTAGACTCAACATGGCGAAACTGCAATATATATATATATATATATATATACAGTACTTTGCAAAAAAAATGGCAGTCATATTGGTTAGCTAAATATGCTGAAATCTAATTAAATATGCATGTTCTGCCCAAAATTTGCACTCCACTTAAGTGAGCAAACACTACCAAACGTAAAAAAAAAATTAGCGGAGAGTAAAGTCCCTTGATAATAGAGCAGACGACAATTTCTAATGCTAGTGGCAGAAAATGGATACAAAGTCAAAGTGTATGTTAATTTCACAGCTTTGGAATGAAGGAAATCAAATATGTTCCAACATTTCTAAAACCTTGAACATTCCTGAGCAGACTGTCTACAGAGTTGTGAGTAAATTAAAAGCAGGTAATGAAATCGAGCGAAAGGAAGGTAGTGGGAGGCCAAGAATTTTGGACACAAAGGACCATCGGCATCTCGCCCAAATCGTTCGGGCTGGGCCAATGAAGAGTGTAGAAAACATACGGCAGCGCATGATTGATTTGGGAAGCCCAGAGGTATCTAATGCTACTGTCAACCGGAATCTACACAGGATGAATTACACAAAAAAGCGGGTAATTTTGTCACCATTGCTCACAGAGACTCACAAACAGATGCGCTTGAACTGGTGCCACGAACACCACAATTTGTCATGTGACAATGTGATTTTTTTCAGATGAATGTTCTGGTTGGTCTTATCCTGCTCAAATAAATATTTGGACGAAAGACTCTGTAACGCCTGTGTACCAGTGACCGAAACATACCCAGAAATTCCATCTTTGGGGAGGGGTGTCAGCAAGAGGTGCCACCCCACTGTGTGTTTTCACAGGAATTCTCACGAAAGAAAGGTACATCGACATACTAGGGGACACCTTCTGCCATTTATGCAGGTCATGTACCCCGATGGGTGCACATTTCAACATGACAATGACCCAAAGCATACAGCTCATACCACCAAAGCATGGCTGCAAGAGAAGAATGTGATAGTGCTGAAGTGGCCCAGCAACAGTCCCGACCTAAACCCAATTGAAAACGTTTGGGCACTACTCAAGAATCATTTAAAAAAGAGTGGACTCAGAGACGTTGAACAATTGAAGAAGGTAGCTGAAAAATACTGGGACAGTCTGACTCACAATTACCTACAAACATTTGTGGGAAGTATGCCTCGCCGCATCCAGGCTTGCCTTGCTGAAGAAGGCAACATTATATTGTACTGAAACCACTGTTAATAGATAGGGGAGATACCAATCTTCCTCTGGACATACAGTTTTTATTATTATTTGCTTCTATCAGTGTGCTGTGTTGCGAAAATATGACTGCCATTTTTTTTGCAAAGTACTGTGTATATATATATATATATATATATTATATATTTATATATATCTATATATATATATATATATATATATATAGATATATATATATATATATATATATATATATATATATATATATATATATATATATCTTTATTTTCATTAGCTTCAATGACAAACTTACTGTGAAATCCTCACGGCGATAGCTTCCATATGGAAGGCCGTATAACATAGACATTAACAGTAGTTTACACCCAATCTGGGGTTCGAATAAGCAGACCACCGTCTGACTTCCATTCCAGCCATGACATCTCTCTCTGAGGTCACTGCGTCATCTACTGTTTAGCAACAAAACGCAAAAATACCCACGCACAAATATGTGCGCTTCCGTGCGCGATGAATTTAACTTACAAATATATTCTTACATTTGTTGATGCGTACCCTCTTAACAGAAGTAAGACCCCTGTCTACTTTAATACTGTTAAGGACCCAAAAAGGACGTAACAACCACTTTTTACTTTTGAACTTCTGTTGAAATTCGGATCCACCCTTTGCCAGTATGCAATTGCGTCCTCTACTTATGGGTTCTTTTAACTTTGTCACTACACTTAGGACCCATTATGAATATATTAAAGCACAAAAATAAATAGTACAGGGCCTAATCTCATAAAAGTACACTATGAAAACTGTACACGTGTCTTATTATCACGATATGAACACTGCCATTATGCTGTTATAACAAAAATAAATATGAACTGTTTTCAGTATAATTACTAAAATAATATAGTAGAATAGTTTGGTTATTTTAATCACAAAAATAAGTAGTATTAATATGTTTAATCACAAATATAAGAGATTCAATGCGTACAACTTCAAAAAACAATGCACACCGAACGATTTCTATTCAAAGACTGAACGACGAAAGAAACAAGTTGACGCGCAGTTGTGACGAAATGCGACGAAAGAGCGAAGCAAGCGACGAAATTTGGAAACGTTGTTATAAATGAAAACCGACGAAAGAGCGAAGCGACGTAACTCGAAGCGACGAAAGTCGAGGTATGCCTGTATGTATGTATGTATGTATGTATGTATGTATGTGTGTGTGTGTGTGTGTGTGTGTGTGTGTGTGTGTGTGTGTGTGTGTGTGTGTGTGTGTGTGTGTGTGTGTGTGTATGTGTGTATGTGTGTATGTGTGTATGTGTGTATGTGTGTATGTATGTATGTATGTATGTATGTATGTATGTATGTATGTATGTATGTATGTATGTATGTATGTATGTATGTATGTATGTATGTATGTATGTATGTATGTATGTATGTATGTATGTATGTATGTATGTATGTATGTATGTATGTATGTATGTATGTATGTATGTATGTATGTATGTATGTATGTATGTATGTATGTATGTATGTATGTATGTATGTATGTATGTATGTATGTATGTATGTATGTATGTATGTATGTATGTATGTATGTATGTATGTATGTAATGTATGTATGTATGTATGTATGTTATGTATGTATGTATGTATGTATGTATGTATGTATGTATGTATGTATGTATGTATGTATGTATGTATGTATGTATGTATGTATGTATGTATGTATGTATGTATGTATGTATGTATGTATGTATGTATGTATGTATGTATGTATGTATGTATGTATGTATGTATGTATGTATGTATGTATGTATGTATGTATGTATGTATGTATGTATGTATGTATGTATGTATGTATGTATGTATGTATGTATGTATGTATGTATGTATTTATGTATGTATGTATGTATGTATGTATGTATGTATGTATGTATGTATGTATGTATGTATGTATGTATGTATGTATGTATGTATGTATGTATGTATGTATGTATGTATGTATGTATGTATGTATGTATGTATGTATGTATGTATGTATGTATGTATGTATGTATGTATGTATGTATGTATGTATGTATGTATGTATGTATGTATGTATGTATGTATGTATGTATGTATGTATGTATGTATGTATGTATGTATGTATGTATGTATGTATGTATGTATGTATGTATGTATGTATGTATGTATGTATGTATGTATGTATGTATGTATGTATGTATGTATGTATGTATGTATGTATGTATGTCCCGTGTTTTGCCGACACCTATTGGGTGAAGCTGGAGTGTCCTCTCCAGGGCGCGAGCTTGGGCACAGTTATATGGAGATCAAGCTGTTGCCCATGCAGCATGTTCCCCCTCTCCACACAGCCGGTAGATTCAAAGGAACGGCAGTAGCCGATACAGTTTGGCATCTCTCTTCTTAGTATTGTTGGTAAGGTTTTTGCCAAAGTCATCTTAATGCGACTACACAAGTTAGCTGAGCGCATATATCCAGAGGCACAGTGTGGATTCCGAGCTGGCAGATCAACAACAAACATGATCTTCTCTCTCCGCCAGCTTCAGGAAAAATCAAGAGAGCAGAAAAGACCATTATATATCGCCTTTATAGACCTCACAAAAGCATTCGACCTGGTTAGTAGGGATGGACTCTTTAAAATCCTCCTGAAAATAGGCTGCCCTTCTAAAATGCTGGAAATGATAAAGTCATTCCATGCAACATGAAGGGAACAGTCCAATATGCTGGAAGCACGTCACAGCCCTTTGATATACGAAGTGGCGTTAAACAAGGCTGTGTTCTGGCTCCGACCCTCTTCGGAATCTTCTTTGCCTTACTCTTGAAACATGCATTCAGAGATGCAACTGAAGGAATATGCCTTCACACTAGGTCAGATGGCCGTCTGTTTAATCTTTCAAGGCTGAAGGCAAAAACTAAAATCAGAAGGGTCACTATAAGAGACTTGTTGTTCGCTGATGATGCTGCAGTCGTCACTCAAAGCCAACAGGAGCTTCAGAGCTTGATGAATCGCTTCACTAAAGCATGCA
>JAMPIV010019777.1:0-150000 GCA_024509875.1 Oreohelix idahoensis | reverse complement strand
ATATATATATATATATATATATATATATATATATATATATATATATATATATATATATATATATATATATATTATTATTATCTGTTGCTATTGAGAAAGCACATTAAGAGTAACCATGGCAACCTTGAAAGATATAGTAAAGGTTGGAAAAGATTGTGGTCTGGAGGGACCTGCCTTGCAAGAATATATTGACAAGGAAATCAAAAGACAAGAAGAGAAAGAGAGAAGACAGGAGGAAATGGAAAATAGAAGAAGACAAGAAGAATTAGAAGAAAAAAGAAGACAAGAAGAAAGAGAAAATAGACGGGAAGAATCAGAAAAAGAAAGGAGAGCTCAGGAGTTAGTTTTTGAAAAGGAAAAATTAGCCTATGCTCAGGCTGAGCTAAAACATGCTCAAGAAATCAAGTTAGCTGAAATTGAACTTGAAAAATTAAGATTGCAACAACCTCAGGTAAATATCAGAAATATGGATGAGGATAGGAGAGGGCATAACAAATATGTTAAGGTAACTTTACCTAAATTTAACCCTGCCATTGATGATATCCAATGCTTTTTAAGTAGATTTGAGACCTTTTGTACTGAACATGAGATTGATAAAGCTACATGGCCTAGTAGGCTCATGAATTTGTTAGTGGGTGATGCTTTTACAGCTGTATGTACCATGGATGATGAATCCAGAAATAGCTATGATTCAGTTAGAATACTGTTACTAAAGAAATACCAACTAGATGAGGAAGGTTATAGACTAAAATTTAAGTCATTAATACCTGATTCTAGTAAGGATTTTATGGAGTTTATTTCCTCAATCAAAATGAATTTTTCGAGATGGATTGATCTCGCCAAAATAGAAAAGACTTTTGAAGGATTATCAGATTTAATCCTCAGAGATAAGGTGTTATCTTCTATCAGTGCAGAGTTTTTATCTTTCCTACAGGAGAGAAAACCAGATAAAATTATCCGTTGCTGAAGCTTTAGGTAGACAGTATCAGGTCGCACACCCAAACAAAAAGCTCAGTAAAGATAATTTTAGAGATTCACTTCCAGCTGCTTCAGCTAAAGTTACAAATTTTAACAACGATAAGCAGAGGTCAAATAGTGTTGACAGGAACTGCAAAATTAATCCTAACTTTCAGTATGGGAATAATAGAGGCAAATATAACTTCAACAGAAAATCTCAACAGCCTCAGAGATTTACCACCTATAATAATAACAATGATTATTTTGATCCACAACAATCATTTAGACAAAATGATTACAGTAATAAGGGCAGTTATAGTCCCAGATCTAACAGGGGAAATAGATCATTTCATAGGGGTAATGATAACAACCCTAATAATAGAGGTTCTTCCCATAACAATGGTTATAGACACTCAAGAAACCCAGAACGTGGTAATGCTGTCATGGATATTGATAACGATCACACAAATCACAATAACGGGCCTATTGCACATGCAAACTCCTGCAGTGTCGATTTGGCTAACAGTGCTAATTGTACTCAATGCAGATCCTTGTTTCAGCCACAGAGTGTTCCGAGACTTTTGTGCGGACACCCTCTTCCAGTCATGTCATCTGTTGCTACCACAGGATCCTTAGTATTAAATAGAGGATTTGTGAACAATAAGCTTGTGTCTTTGTTGCGGGACACAGGGGCTACCACCATTGGCATTCGTCGGTCGTTGGTGGACTCATCAGATTATACTGGAATGGAAATCAAATGTGTCACTTTTGGTGGAACAGTGGAGTTCTATCCCACTGCAGAGGTATTCCTCGATACACCTTATTACACTGGTCGAGTGCTCGCTTGTCTGTTGAACAGTCCCATTGCTGGCATTCAACTTGGAAATATCCCTGGGATCCGTGAATGTTCTCAACAGGACATTGAGAAATGGGAAAGAGAGCACTTGATATCAGCTAATGCTGTTACCACGAGAGCTCAAGCTCGTGAAGAAAGACTAAATCATGTTGGTGAAGATTTGATTTTAGAAGATAGTACCAATGATGATGAACTTACAAATGATATCAGTGATGATGATGATAATATCAGTAATTTTGATCCAGGTAATGTTGATGATCAAAGTATTCACACTAATGAAGATGATGATTTGAATGTAGAATTGATTGAAAAAAATTCGTTCATTCAAAAACAAAGAGAAGATGACTCTTTAAAAAAAATTCTTTGCCTTGGTTACGACAAGTAACGTAAGTAAATTGTACAAAACAAAACATTGGTATACTTTAAATAATAATATTTTGGTAAGGAATTTTGAAGATGGTAACTCAGTGAAAAAACAGATCATGGTGCCACTATGTTTTAGACCACTAGTATTGCGACATGCCCATGATATTAACGCTGCGGGTCACTTGGGTATAGCAAGAACTAAGCAGAGAGTTATCTCTCATTTCTTTTGGCCGGGTGTGACAAAAGATGTAAAAGTCTTTTGCCGCACATGTTTAATCTGCCAGAGGGTGGCAACTAAAAGGCCTCATCACAATGCACCCATCCAGGCAGCGGACATCTCGTTGCGTCCTTTCGCAAAGATGTCAATAGACCTTATTGGTCCTATTAAAACTTCAGCTAGGGGACATAGATATGTCTTAACGTGTATAGACATGTGTACACGTTGGCCCGAGGCCATCCCACTGAAGCATACCTCAAGCGATGACGTTGCGGACGCTCTATTTTTAGTTTTCACTAGATTGGGGTTTCCCGAAAACATTCATTCGGATAATGGCTCGCAATTTGTTTCTGAAGCCATGGTGAAAGTGATGAAGATGTTCGGTATTGAACGATCACTTAGTAGTTTGTACCATCCCCAAGCGTCTGGTAAGATTGAGAGATTTAATAGGACACTCAAGCAGATGCTTGATAGAGTAACAGCTAGTTATCCGCAAGACTGGGACAGAGTTCTCCCAGCTGTCCTGTTTGCGTACCGTGAAATACCAAATTCCAGTACAGGTTTTAGTCCGTTCGAGCTCGTTTATGGTGCAAGACCACGGGGACCAATGTCCATACTAAAACATTTACTAATAGGTACTAATATGGACGGGGAAGTTCAGTCGTCTTATGAATATGTCGTAAACCTAAGACGAAAAATAATTGACGCATGCAAAATAGCAGTGCAGTCTTCGGAAAAAGCAAAATCAAAGGCTCGACTGTTTTTCAATAAAAACAGAAAACTGCGCCAGCTGTGGCCAGGAGACGAAGCTTTTGTTTTGCTCCCGAATAAGGATAATAGACTGTTAATCTCATGGAGAGGCCCATATACTATTGTTAAGAAACTATCTGATGTAGATTATGTTGTTAACATAAAAGGTAAAGAAAAAAATTTTCCACATAAACATGTTGCAACAATTCTACACTAGGCCTCCACATCTTCGTCCTATTTTCGATTCTCTCGACGAATCCGTTATTCGTCGTTCTTCGTTGGCAGTCATCCAAGAAGATATCTCTGAATTCGATAGTGAGGGTGAACCTATACTATCATTACCTGATATTCACTCACTAGCGACAGAATCATGGAAAGATGTTTCCATTGATCCGTCGCTCGATACTAATCAGAAAAATCAGATAACTGAACTACTTCAGTTATTTTCTGATGTGCTGACAGATATTCCTGGGCACACTGATGTCATTGAACATGACATCATATTGACGGATTTCAGACCTATTAAACTGAAACCGTACCCAATTCCGATCCATCTGCATTCTCAAGTGCAAGATGAGATCAAACAGATGATTAGTCTAAATATTATCGAACCTTCCAATTCACCATATAGCTTTCCTATGGTGCTAATTAGGAAGAAAGACAAATCTATACGTGTTTGTATAGATTATAGAAAAAACTTAACGCAGTGTCTGTCCGAGACGCGGAACCTCTTCCCGTGCTCGATTCTCTTCTTGAGAGACTCTCTACTGCTATTTTCTTTACAAAATTCGATCTCTCAAAGGGCTATTGGCAAGTTCCGATGTCTAGGAAATCTAAACCTTACACAGCTTTTGCTACTCCGTTGGGTTTATTTCAATTCAATTATATGGCTTTCGGACTTGTAAATGCCCCTGCGACATTTGTGCGCATGATGAGAAGATTATTCTCAGACCGTGACGACTTGATCACATACATTGATGACATATGTCTCTTTCATCAATCTTGGAGTGATCATGTTCACGGGATTCACACTCTTTTAGCTACTTTACGTAATCATAACATCACAGCTAGACCTTCTAAGACGAGAATAGGATTCTCTGAAATCACTTTTCTCGGCCATAAGGTTGGAGGTGGGGTCTTGCGCCCTGAGGATTCCACTGTTTCCAAGATCTTAAACTTAGACATTCCACGAACAAAGAAGCAGGTTAGGAGTTTGTTAGGCCTAATTAACTTCTACAGAAGATTCCTGCCTAATTTCAGTGATGTTACCTCAGTGCTGTCCGCGTTGCTGAAAAAGGACGCGGCAAAGAAGGTAGTGTGGTCCCATGTCTGTAATGAGCCTCTAAACGTTATTAAAAATGCATTCTCAAAATTTCCTATACTACGTTTACCTGACATTCGCCTACCTTTTATCCTAAGGGTCGACGCCAGTGATGTTGGAATAGGAGGCGTATTAATGCAGGACTATCAAGGCCAGTTGCACCCAATCATCGATGTTAGCAGAAAACTTACCAGTGCTGAACAAAAGTACCCTATAGTCGAACGTGAATTACTCGCAATTATGTTCTGCTTCAACAAACTACAGAGATACTTACTGGGTGCACACTTCACTCTTGAGACAGATCAGCGAGCCCTAGGTTATCTTCAAACTGCGCGTTTCACTAACCCAAAAGCGGCTAGGGCAAGCCTTGCTTTACAGCCCTACGACTACTCAATCAGGGCGATCAAGGGTAACATTAACGTGGTTGCAGACGTATTGTCCCGATGTATTAAAGACAATCCGTCTCCCATGTAAATCACAGCTCCAATGTATCGACAGCATGCTGAACAGCCTTAGTTACACTCAGTTGACTTTTTGCTGATGACTTTTCATGTCAAGAAGCTGCGCTATAGGTTTTCAAAGAAAGTGCGTTTGTACGTGTCTTATCAGAACTACGCTACCCGCAAGGGACACATGATGATGCTGTTTGAAATACTTTTTGGATGAGTAGGATATCGTTTGTCTCATATCATTGTATAGACTCACATTACACCGACATTTGAACTGTCTGCTCTACGTCAGGTGTAATAGGAAACTTTTCTACAAACAGTTCCAGAACATTCAATTCGAGATCGGTTGTACAAGTTGTCCATCAATTTGGTTTCAAAAGGGACATAACTCATTATTTGAAACCCATACAAGATTTCCAAGGAGATAAACACACTATGTTTTTTTTCTGTGTGAATTTGCAAGTTGTCAAGATATAACTTTGCTGTAGAAAACTTCAACAGGACTTTGCACGTGAAATTTGGTTTAATTGTCTGCCTCATATATTTCTCTACTGATTAATATTGATTAATTCATGCACTTAGTATTAATGGTTATGTGATTAACATTATTTGACTAAGGGGACATGTACAGTAGGAGTTTATGACTTACTGGATGGTGAATGAATGTTGGTATATATGCATTGTTTGTGTTACATGTTGACTGACTACTGCTTATGACCTCTTTATTATGTTAAATTGTTTGGAGCTGGTTGGATAGACATTGGGTTAACAGTTATTCTGTTTCTCCACACCTTGTGTGTTAAATTGCCTCCCAGTTGGCACAAACATGGGTCTATGCATGGTCATAGCAGCAGTGACATAATATGTTACCTTTTTCTCAACTCAGTAGTAATTTCTCTCATACCCCAATAATGTCTACTCCGTTCGACATTATTGACCGGGGGGGGGGGGGAGGAGTTGTTATGACTCTTTTCATAACACCATTTTCGGTCGCCCTCAAACTTTGTTTGTTGGGCTGATTTCCTATTTATTAATCTTTGTTACGACAACACAGGAAGGACGTCACGATTGTATGGGTATTTTCCGAGCGGACGTGGTTTTGTGGGCTATGACGGTTCTGGGGACCTCGTCACTGTGTCTCCATTGTGAGAATGCTGTGTATTCTGTGCTCCTGGGTATGTACTTGAAGTACTGGTTTTATAAGTGTATGTCAGCTAGGTAGTCTACGAGATAGAACCTAGTCTGATTGTATGTTATATGGACACGTCAGAGCTGAAGGAATGTGGAAGGAAAGTATATGTTAATATTACATATTTCAGCATGATGACGGACATTGTTCCTAGTCTACAAGACGTTAGACTTACTTATAGACAGGCTGATGAGAGCTTATGTCTTATACATTGATGCATTTTAAAAGGAGCCAGTCATTGTAATTAAATTCTACATGTGTGAAACGTCCACCAGGCATTATTCAGTTTTATACTGTTTCAACTGTCAAGTACGTTTCTTAGAACTCTGCTGAATGGACTGTAGTTCAATAACCCTAGACGCCATGGACATCAGAGTCCAGTATCTCCTTCTACTCTGAAAAGGACCCGCTACACATACATACATACATACATACATACATACACACACACACACATATATCATCATCTCATCTCAACCCATAACCCGTCATGGGTCGTAGGGGTGCCATGGTGGAAGCATCAGCAGACAGGGTCCTCCACTGCTCTCTATTCTCAGCAATGCTTACAAGTGTGGAAAAACCGAGTCCTGCCCATTCTTTGATGTTATCAGCCCAGGATTTTCTTTGCCTTCCTCTTCTCCGTTTACCTTCGACTGTTCCCTGGAGGATCGTTTTCGAAAGGGAGTCATGACGAGTTACATGCCCAAACCAGGCAAGCTTTCGACGTTTCACAATTGACAAAAGTGGTTCTTGGTGGCCTGCATAGGTGTTTATCTTCTCTCTAACATAGACATTTGTTTTGTGCTCTTTATAGCAAATACGCAAAATTCTTCTATAACATTTATGCTCGAAAGCCTGAATCCTTCGCTCCGTATCTGCAGTGAGTGTCCAGCCCTCACACCCATACAAGAGAATAGATAATACAAGTGATTTGTATAATTTGATCTTCACAGGAAAACTGATGTTACTTTTCCAGATCACATTCAACCTTGTCATGGCAGCTGAGGCCATCTCAAGTCTTGTCTTGATTTCTTTATTTGATCTTCCATCACTACATATAGTGAACCCGAGATATTTAAAGGTGTTAACTTCTTCTAACGTTTGCCCATTTAATGTAATGTTGGTCGGAACATGTTTCTTATGGCTATTCACCAATATTTTGCTTTTTTCTATATTAATTTCCATCCCATACGTTCTTGTTACTTTCTCCAGTCTAGAGGTAAGGTCTTGAAGTTCTGATTCTGTTCCAGCTATCAGATCAATATCATCAGCAAAACGTAGATTACACAGAGGTCGGCCTCCAATCGATATGGTTGATTTATAATCGTAGAGAGCCTCCTGCATAATATGTTCTAGATATATATTAAAGAGCACTGGTGACAGGATATATCCCTGGCGAACTCCTACAGTTGTTTTGAAAAATTCTCCAATGTCGTTGCTTGCAAAAACAGCACTGCTTGCGTCCTTGTATAGTGCTTCAATAATATCTATGATGTTGGTATCAAAATTGAATTTTCTCATTATTTGCCATAATCCTTCATGCCAGACTCGATCGAAGGCTTTTGTGAAATCGATGAAGTTATGGTATAAATCATGTTGATGCTGGAGATGTTTTTCGATCAGTAATCTAATATTGAAGATTTGTTCTGAGGTACTTCTTTTTGGTCTAAAGCCAGCCTGTTCCTCTGACAAGATTTCTTCTGATTTCTGTTTTATTCTGTTCAAAAGTATCCTTAACATCACCTTACTTGGATGACTAATAAGGCTAATGGTTCTGTAGTTCTTGCACATTTTTAGATTTCCTTTCTTTGGAAGCGGTATTACTAATGACTGCGTCCATTCTTTTGGCCAATTTTTTGTACTCCATATCTTCTGGCAAATTGTTGTCATGATTTTTACTATATCTGGTCCTCCATATTTCAAGAGCTCTGCTGGTATATTATCCGCACCCGGTGACTTCCCTCCTTTCATCGAACATATAGCCTCTTCCACTTCTTCCCGTAGTATTGCTGCATTTCCGAGTTCTCTGTTTTCGCACTTTATATATATATATATATTTATATATATATATATATATATATATATATATCCCAACGGGCTGATCACCCGTTTGCCAGTCACTTTGATTATGGAAACAACGACAAACGGATTGATTTGTCGTTGCCCTAAAGACGCCATTAGGCGTGATGGGAACAACGGCAGAGAAAATCTATTCGCTGTTGCCCTTAAGACGCCACTAGGCGTAATGGCCACTGACTGCTTTGCCGGTCGTTGGCTAAGGACGGAAGAAGAAGAAGATATATATATATATATATATATATATATATATATATATATATATATATATATATATATATATATATATATATATAAAAAATATAAAATTCTTATTTTATAAAAACTCAGATTTTGTTAAGATAAGTGAGCGTGTCATTAAAATTTTGGTCTGTTTAATGTAGACATCTGGATCACAATCCTGTCCAATGTAACTGTGAAACCTTGGCACTAAGAGACTGGGAAAAATCTCAGGCACCAAGGAGAGTTAGTATTACCATGACATGTGCAAATGATGTCAACAGGACACAATTCACACAAGCGGAATCTTCTGTTTTTGGATCCTGCAACAGTAAGTTCTGAATTTTATGATTCCATTAAAATGCCACGTTCATTTAATGCTCATGTTTTATAAATCTTTTGGTAATTTCCTAAATAACTGCATATGCAATAAGTCACTGTTGATGGGGTCGTTTGTATAAATGTCTCTATGGTTACTTTAGGAAGAACGTTGGGCCTAAATAATGTGCAAGAGCTAAGAGGAGTGGCGTCACAACAAACAACCTGGAGAGCACTGGTTTCTGCCTTATGCGCCGTGTTTGGCGCTTAAAGAATTTATTATTATTATTATGGTTACTTTGTTTCCTACTAGAGTTACTTGCCCTTATGCTAACTTCCTTTTCCTGTTCTCTCCTTCTAATAACTTGGTTGATTAAACGTGTCGAGTTGTTTACCGGTCAGGCTTCGTGATTATGCTTTATTGTGTGAGAATGTTTGACAGCCAGCCACGCCTCATTACATTTAGCAACATTTACTATAAAAAAAGGTAAAGGAACCCGTTACACGCCCATTGAGGCATATTGGGAATATGGTGTTAGGCCCATATTATCTTGACCGTCGGCACACGAGGGGTGATGTGGTCGGCATCACGCCAGCCGCCTTAACCTTCCAAGAAGTTGCTCTGGTACCCATTTGGGGGTGGGTCGACCCAGGAGCCGTTTGTGGCCTAAAAAATTCCCGCCTCATTTGGGGATCGAACCATAGACCACTGTGCTAGGAAGCCAGTGCACTAACCACTATGCTACCGCGGCTCCACAAAACATTTACTATGCACAACAGTAAATATCAACAGTGACATATTGTGATATGATACCTAATTACTTACACAATGTGGATGACAGATGCATAGGCTATATATCACAGAAAAACACTACAAACTAACTTTCTGAAGCAAAAAACCTGATGAAAAGCAAAAAACGTGATGAAAACTGATGTGGCGATGGAGGAATGAATAGGCCTAAATGGT
Source organism: Oreohelix idahoensis (assembly GCA_024509875.1). Taxonomy (NCBI): domain Eukaryota; kingdom Metazoa; phylum Mollusca; class Gastropoda; order Stylommatophora; family Oreohelicidae; genus Oreohelix; species Oreohelix idahoensis. The sequence goes on along the minus strand of JAMPIV010019777.1, from coordinate 140,315 downwards.
TTTTGCGAAAGAATATATTAGTAGTGAGATACTTATCAGTTGGAAACCCACGTCGATATTCCGCGAAATGGCCGGAACAAGAAATTATAAAGGGAGATAACCAAGGTTGCCACTCAAGATCTAGAGATAAACCCAGATTTTCTTCTAAAAAAAACCCAGAAATACCCATATTATTTTATGCCTCAAATACACGGGATAGACGATGCTTACACAACCTTTTAGTGCAACTTTAGCACAAATAAGCTTTGTGCTACCAATTTTTATGTATTTTTTTATTTTATTTTTTTTTTAATTACCAAAAATTCACAATTATATAAAAATGATTTTGTTAACACCCCAATATATGAACTCTTGAAAATGAGATATTTTAACACTAACATACTTACAGTAGTTACATTAACAAAATGTTCCTCAAATCAAATATAAAATGTTAGTTGTAACTTGTTACTGTTGAAAATTGTCACTTGTCAGCGACTCGGCATCCATGTCGACAACTTCTCCTTCGTCAAGATCATATGCATGAATTGACAACGTGGAATCTTGATTTTGGAGTTCCAAAATCTTTGCATATCTCTGCCGACAATGTCCTTCATGCACATCTTCCAACCATGCTTTTACTGGGATTAAACCTATGACAAACTCCAATCCTTCAGCTCGCTGTCTGTTAGCCATTCCTTACAAAAAAACCTGCTGATACCATGACTTCACTTTTTTACGCGGTTGCGTGTGTGTAGCCACGCTGCTACAACTACCTAGCGTACCTTCTTCATCGCTCATTTTATAATCTTATAATAACAAAACAAAAAAAAAAAAGCAATATGCTTTTTATCTGATTGAGTCTAAAATTTAAAAAGAAAACTTTAAAACACATTGCAAAAATGAGTAAGTATTGTAAATGACAGCCATTAACAGAATAACAGGAAATAGATATTTGATGTAAACGAGTCAAAAAAAAAAAAAACAGCGTCATTGATATGGTTAAAAACAAGAATTAAATTTAAGTGGAAAAAAATATAGCACATAATTTTTTACATTTAATTATAAATATACTACTCGTCAAAAGTCAAGGGCCACTTAGAAAAACCTTGGTTGAAACCATAAAACAAATCTGATATAAACGTAATTGGTATCAGTCAAAATGGCATTTATTGAATACCAAATTGACATGTCACGTAAAGAAATGAAAACACACATTCAAACGCTGTGAAGTGTGTCACCCACCTTTTCAAAAGTCACACAATGGATATTGGACAAATAGACATTTCAAAATCGGGTATGACCACCGTTTGCAGCAAGGCATTCAAGACAGCGCAGACGCATCGAGTCCACAAGGGTCCGAAGAGTATCCTGAGGAACAGCTTGCCATTCCTGAAGCAGAAATGCAGTCAGCTGTGCAACATCTATTGGCAGGGGGTGATTTGTTGACAATCTTCGACCATCCCAGAGGTGCTCAATCGGAGAAAGGTCAGGTGAATGAGCTGGCCACGCCATCCTGATGATCCCATGTTGCTGAATAAACTCATTCACCACACGAGCTCGATGGGGTCGAGCGTTATCATCTTGGAGGATGGCATTACCACCTATGGCCTCCAGAGCAGGCTGAACAATTGGTCTCAAGATTTCGTTCTGGTATCTTGGGCCGGTCAAGTTGCCTTGGATGATGTAGAGTGGGGTCCTGCCGTGTCTGTAGAAGCCTCCCCAGACCATGACAGAATCCCTACCATAACGATCCACCTCTCGAATTGTGTCATCAGTAAATCGCTCTCCTGTTCATCTCCAAACTCGAATCCTGCCATCATTGAATGTCACAGTGAAGCGAGATTCATCAGTAAAGAGAACGTGACTCCATTGTTGCCTTGTCCATCGGATGTGCTCGTGACACCAAGCAACACGGGCTCTGCGATGAGCAGGAGTAAGAGGGATTCTGACTGCAGGACGTCAAGCAGCCAGTCCAGATTCATGTAAACATCTGCTAATGGTGCTTTGACTGACATTAACGTTTACAGTTTGTCTCAGCTGATATCTTAGAGTGGAACAAGAGGTACCGGTCATCATGTCTATTGGTGCATCTAGGGCGACCTGGCCGGTGGCGATCCTCCACACTTCCTGTGGCCTGAAATCTCTCCAACATTCTTTGGATAGTAGAGTGTGACACTGCAAGCCGTCTAGCAACCTCACGGACAGATAAACCACTTTCAACCCACGCTATAGCCCTCATTCTTTGTAAGGTGTCAAGACTTCTTCTCGGTGGCATGGTTTTTGCAAGTGATGAAACTACCCTAAGTCTGCTGATTGTAAAACAAATTAAGAGTGAACTCTGTTCACGAAAAGTCGCCATTGCACATGGAATGTCAATCAGCACGATTACTTCACCTGTTTGGTTGTACGGAAGTTTGAAAAAACAGATTAAAAATGGGAATTTATGGTCAGCAAACCAAATTGCACGTGATCACCATGGTTGTCGGTGAGTTGATTTTATGCTTAACGTGCATAGAGGACTGTCAGAGGAAGATATTGCACCCATTTTTACTAAAAACTTCCTTCATTTAATCATTCTATGCGCTTATATAAAAGTGTATTGAAAATAATAGGGTGGCCCTTGACTTTTGACGAGTTGTATATAATGTATAATGCTCAGTGCACAGAATATACATACGTTGTAAATGTCAATTGTCAAATATACCCAGATTAATGCAGATTTGGAAAAACAATCAGAGTGCATTACAAATTTGAAAGGAACACATACAAAGAAGCTGCCCTTCAAGGCTCCAACAAGAAAATGGCAGATATCTAGGGAATTGAAAATTATCGGAGGGAAGAGGCTTGAAAATTATCGGTCTTCACCAATATAGAGCATTTCTTGTTATGATGTATGAACAACTGACTAGAAAATCCCAATATTAGGTTATTTGCAGGCTTCTAATCCACCCATAACCATTGAACAAACGTTAAGAATAGACATCTATTGGGAAATACAATGTGTTGTCAAACAGTACTTAACTGGTAATATAGTGATGATTGGCTGGTATATGGCAGGGGAAGTGAAGTTCTAGTGATGTTTTTATAAAACATATTACTTATGACTAATGAAAGGCATAAGTTTTTTTAAAACAGAAAAAAACATTTATGTATTTCTATGCAAACTGCAGCTCTGCTGTCAATGTTTAACAGCGGTTATTGTGTTCAGTCCTTTACTTAAAGAAATAAAGAAAATCATAAAGCTTCTGAAGGATGGAAAAGCAGCTGGCCCAGATGGCATTCCAGCAGAGGCAATCAAATAGATATAGGATATTATACAAACTACTTGGCAAAATCTGGGAGAGAGAAGAAATACCAGCAGAATGGAAGGAAGGTTATTTGGTCAAGTTGCCTAAGAAGGGAAATTTACAAGAGTGTACAAAATTATAGAGGAATAATAATACAATCGGTGCCAGGAAAAGTATTAAACACAATCATCCTTGAGAGATTAAAAGAGTCAATAGACAAGAAACTGAGAGATGAGCAGATTTTCAACAAAACAGATCATGTACAGACCAGATAGCCACATTGAGAATAATAGTTGAACAAAGTCTGGAATGGAATTCACCACTATACTTTGGATTTGGGGACTATGAAAAGGCAGTTGACAGTTTAGACAAAGAATCACTTTGGAAACTGATGAGGCACTATGGAGTTTCCGTGAAGATCATTAACTTAATAAGGAGACCTATGAAGACATGACATGCAGAGTTCTTCATGAAGGATAACTTACAGAATCGTTTGGGATTAGAATCTGAGTGCGACAGGAATGCCTCTTGTCTCCATTTCCTTTCTTACTAGCAATAGATTAGGTTATGAAAACATCGACATCACACAACAGAAATGGAATCCAGTGTAATCTAACTAAACAGTTTGATGATCTAGATTTTGCAGATGATTTGGCTCTTCTGTCCCACAACAATAGTCGGTTGCAAGACAAAATGAAAATACTTGATGAGAGGTAACAAGTGGGTCTGAAAATATGCAGGGAAAAGACAAAGATAATGAGAATAAATGCAAGAAATGGTAACAAGGTTGAACTTGAAGAAACACCACTAAAAGATGTAGAATCATCCACATATCTTGGCAGCAATATAAACAATGTTGGAGGAAAAGACATTGATGTCAAAATAAGAATACAAAAAGAAAGAGGAGCTTTCATTGAATTGGGAAACATATGGAGATCCAGAAAAATCAAGTCCTACACGAATATAAGAATCTTCAACTCAAATGTCTAGTCAGTCCTATTGTATGGCTCTGAAACATGGAGAACAACAAAAACTACAACCAAAAAGCTACAGACTTTCTTAAATGGGTGGTTGTGTAGATTAGAAGGATTGAAATGGTATGACAAATTCACAAATGTGGAACTGATGACAATAACCAGACACAAGTGCCAGTGGAACAAGAGATGAGAAGAAGGCTTTGGCGATGGATAGGACACACATTGAGGAAACCTGTTGATAGCATTACAAGGCCGTCCTTGTTCTGGAATCCCCAGTGAAAGAGAGGCAGAGGTAGACCAAAAACACATGGAGAAGAGAACAAGATACAGAAGTGAAAATGATGAAAAAAACATGGAATGAACTTGAACGGATGGCATGTGACATGAGGACTTGGCATGTGTTTGCTGAAGGCCTATGCTCCCTGGGGAACTAAAGGGTATTGATTGATTGTGTTCAGTTGCAAGTTTAGGAGCTACTTTATATTTGATTTGTCTGAAATATTTTTAATTTATATAATACACTTTATGGATATATTTAGATTGTACTTTTAGATTACTTGTCATGATATTTTTAATTTCTGTAATACAGTGTTTGGGTATATTTACACTGCACTTTTAGAATACTTGGCTGCAATGAATCTCCAATGTCTTCTGTCACTTGTCTTGATGGCGCACTCTGATAGACTCTTTCCTGTCCATGTCCCGATGTTATCTTCTCACTTATAGCGCTGTATTCCTCTTGCACGTTTGCCTTCAACTCTGCCTTCTATTATGGTCTTTAACTCTTACTATCCGGCAAGCCCCGTGAAGTGGCGCGGGTTTAGTACCAATTTTACGGCTCGCCAGTTGAAGTGGCGCGCGACGGTAACGATAGCTAAACTAGTGCGTAAAAATGCGGTTTTTAGCTCACGTATAGTAAGAGTTAATAAGGTGTAACGTCTTTCTGTATGGCCAAAATATTTTAGCTGTCTAAGTTTGATCCCCTTCATTGATTCTCTTTTCATACCTAGGTTTTCTAGCACCTCTTTATTTGTTTTCTTCCCTTTTGCATGAGAAGCACCTCATTCTTCAGTATGTCCACATCTCAGGGGCCTCAATTCTTTCTTCTAATTGCTTGTTCATTGTCCATATATATATATATATATATATATATATATATATATATAACTTTTGATGATTCACGGGTTTTAATTTGCAAGTTCATTGTTTAGATATTAGTATTTATATCATGTTGTTGAATGTAGCTTTGGCCATTCTTATTCTTTTATTGATATCTGTTTCACATCTGCCATCTTCTGTTATTATATGACCAAGATATGAGAAACTCTTGACTTGTTCCAGGATTTGTCCATTTATTCTGATCTTTAATGTTGTCTTAACGCTGCATCGCTAATTATCATAGTTTTTGTTTTCTCAGTGTTATTGTCCAGTTCATATTCATGACTTATGCTGTTTACTTGCTTCACTAGTTCTCGTTCACTCTCAGCTAACAAAACTGAATCATCCGCATATCTAAGGTTGTTTATTGATCTCCCACTGATGTTAAGTCCTGGCATTTCCTGTAGTGGTTTGAAAGATTTTTCGTTCTTGATATTAAATTGGCAAGGGAACTTTATGCAGCCTTGTCTCATCTTATGGAATACATATGGAAGTACAACAATTCATATCTTTTCACCACTGCTGGAACTCACAAGTTTAGAGAATACATATGAAAACAGAATCAACCACCACCATACAGCAAGGTCTTTTATATTTGGACATGCGCCCTAATATAAGCAACAAACCCTGTGTCTAGGTTGAACGAGCCACGCCTTGTCAAAATGAAGCAAAATTGAATTTAAAAAACAAAGCAGAATTCTTGACTTTTCACCCGGCTGGAACTCCTCAGTTTATAGAATACACAGGGAAGCGGGATTCTTATCTTTTTACAACTGTTGGAGCTCATCAGTTTATAGAATACACAGGGAAGCAGGATTCTTATCTTTTTACAACTTTTGGAGCTCATCAGTTTATAGAATACAGAGGGAAGCAGTATTCTAATCTTTTTACAACTGTTAGAGCTCATCAGTTTATAGAATACACAGGATTCTTATCTTTTCACCCCTGTTGGAGCTCATCAGTTTATAGAATACACAGGGAAGCAGGATTCTTATCTTTTCACTACTGTTGGAGCTCATCAGTTTATAAAATGCACAGGGAAGCAGGATTCTTATCTTTTCACTACTGTTGGAGCTCATCAGTTTATAGAATACACAGGGAAGCAGGATTCTATCTTTTCACCCATGTTGGAGCTCATCAGTTTATAGAATACACAGGGAAGCAGGATTCTTATCTCTTTACAACTGTTGGAGCTCATCAGTTTATAGAATACACAGGGAAGCGGGATTCTTATCTTTTCACCACTGTTGGAGCTCATCAGTTTATAGAATACACAGGGAAGCAGGATTCTTATCTTTTTACAACTGTTGGAGCTCATCAGTTTATAGAACACACAGGGAAGCAGGATTCTTATCTTTTCACCCCTGTTGGAGCTCATCAGTTTATAGAATACACAGGGAAGCAGGATTCTTATCTTTTCACCACTGTTGGAGCTCATTAGTTTATAGAATACACAGGGAAGCAGTAGACGAAAGGATGTGGCTATTTGTTAAGAGTGCAGCCATACCAATCAGTAGCAAGAATCCTTTACTCTGGGATAACTGAAATGGTGTTGAACCACAGCTGTAAATTTGTTCGCCACTTTTTGCCTACAGACTCGTTTGAGTTATGTATTTTGTGTCTCTTTGTAATTTTCTTGTAATGATCTCTTCTCATTTTTATGATTATTTGTGGGGTTGGAAATTGTGTATTTAGCTTATAAGTAATTTTCTTCTTATTTTAGGTTTTACTTCTCCGTTTTTGATATCCTTGATACGTCTTTGTACTCTCTACGTTTTTTGTTGTTATAAAACATAATGTGGATGCTCAACTAAACCTTTTGTTTCTTTTGTTCACACTATTCATAGCTTTAGCTATTTTGTTGGATATTTGTCATTTTTGATTGGGTACAGCTGTTATTGGAAGGCAGAAGCAGTTGCAATGTGACGATGACATGAAAAAAGTTGGACAAGCTTAAAGATTACATTATTTTTAAATGTTTTTGGCTGTGGGTTGGCTTTATGTATTGATTATGTCATTCTGCATGATTCTCACAGATTCGCAAGTTTCATTTAACAAATGTCGCACCTGTAAAGAGGAGAGAACAAACTACAAGTGCAACTTGCTCCAAATGTCAGAATGTAGGAAAGATGAGGTTTGTCTGCATTCATACACTCTCTGAAAGTGAATATTTGTAATATTCTTAGTACTTATAAATATAAACCCTTGGTTTTTTTGTGTGGAATCAATCTCAAGTTTAACATTATTTAATGAAACTTTGACACAAGTAAGAATTTAAGCTATTGATAAGCTTACTTTACATTTAAATGATTATTTATTGTTTAAAATTAAATAAGCCAAAATGAGCGATATTTTAAATAAGTTTAGCAACATTTAACAAGCAAAGTTGTCTTTGTGAACGCCTGATTAATTCTGCACTATTTTACTATAAAAAAAAAAAAGATCGTTATTTTATCAGCACTATTTACATGTTATTTCATTCTTTATTTTCAGTATTACAAAAAATGGGAGAAGAGAGATGGGGTTAAGAGATTTGTGACTTCCTACAAGAAATGGGGGGGGGGGGGGGGGGGGGTGGGGGGGGGGGGGGGGGGGGTCTGGGTCTTGCAATGAAATGTGACAAGGGGGATGATTCCCCCAAGCTTAGTGTGCAGTGCTGTGTTCTCAACATGTTTCACCATAGGGTTAATCATGGCTAGTTGATACCTGAAGCGTTAGCCAGGCAATTCAAAACGTGCCTGTTGCCAGGATCACAATGAGTAGGTACTTCAGGGTCTTAATTCACCCAAGGGCAGCGTACGTTCAGAGATAGATCTAACTCTGGAACACACACAAGAGCAGCGAGCATTCCTTTGCATCCCAATTGCACAGCAAGGTTCTTATATTCTAAAACAACCCATTCCCAGTTGTATTCTAAGTAGTTTCTTATTTGTGGGAATGTTTAGTTCCCTAATCCTTGACATGTTCTTATTGGAGCCTTGAACATCTTATATGCCTGTCTGCCTTTATACTTCAGTCCCACTCATTTGTCCATTGATCTGTTACTGCTCTTTTAATTAAGCCTCTGATCTGTTTAACTCACAGGGCTAAGTCATCAGCAAATGAGGTGTTATGGGTTCTTCTTGGAATTTTGGCTGTATTATCATTCATGTATGCAAGGACAGCAGCTCCAAAACAAAAACTATGGTGATATAACGAGAGGAAAGAAGGCATCAGATTAAGCTGGGTGAACAGGTCCTGGAGTGGGTCAACCACTTTAATTACCTCGGAGCTGTCATAGACTGGAAGGGGTGCATCAAAGAAGATTTGGCTACCCGAAGAGCTGCAGCTGGGAGACTTTTTCAGGCCATAAATCGAAGATTCCTCACCAAAAGAGAAGTTGGGCAAGAAAACAAAGATGACTGTATACAGCCCACCTATGTCCAAGTCTTGACGTATGGATGTGAGTCATAGGCAATGACTACAAGCCACAAAAGTCAGATCCAAACCTCAGAAATGAGGTATCTGAGAAAGGTGGTTGAAGTAACAAGAAAAGACATGGTCTGAAACCAGACGATACGTCAAGGTTTAAAAACCCAACCCCTGCAGACCCAAGTAGAACAGCACCGACTAAGATGGTTTGGCCATGTCTGCAGAACGGGAGAAGATCAGCTGCCAAGGCAGGTATGGCAGGCTAAGAGTCAGGGATCCAGACCTCCAGGATGACCCAGAGTCCACTGGGAGGACAACATTAGAAAATCTCTGAAGCACTGAGGACTAGAATGGAATTAGGCCAGGAGGAAGACAGCCGAAAGGATAGTATGGTGCTCTCTCTTCCAAACCTCTACACCTCACAGTAGAAGTGGTACAACTAAGTAAGTAAGTAAGTATGCAGAAACAGTGTAGGCAACAGGACTCCCCCCTTAGGAGACATCCTGCTTTAATATAAACTTCTTACCAGTCTGTTATTATTGCTGTACTCTGGCAGTTTTATTTTCAAGGTAGTGGCTAATCCATTTTTACATTTTCCTGCATACTCCTCTTCTTTGCTGCTAGACTTGCAATCTCTCTTTCCATATTTTGCATACTATCGAACACTTTCTCCAAATCCACCCAAAACCATTAGTATGTGCTTTTTCTTTTGGAAGGCATCTTCAATTTCCTGAGCTATATATATGTGATCTGATCTTCATTGGATCTGTGTTGTCTGAATCCTACTTGTTGTGGGGTTAAAGGGTGTTTTTCTTCCAGGTGCCACATCAGTCTGGTATTTTTCATGCACTTCATCAGTTTACCTACACAGCAAAGTAGGCTGAATGGTATGTAGCCATTTGGTTCTATCAGGTCATTGTCTTTCTTCAGAATAGGTATCAGTATGGCTTCCTTCCATCTCTGCGGTACAATTCTTCTTTTCCAGGTGCAGTTTAGGACTGCCAGAAGTTTCCCTTTTGCCTTTGTGCCCAGACTTGTTAACATTTCACTGGTTATTCCATAATTTCCTAGTAATGTCTTTTTCTTTAGTGACCTCATTGTGCTCTTCTGGTGCAATCTTTGTGTTGTAATGACCCAACTGTTCATCTGCATGACTTTTTCCTTTTCTGTAGGGACATCATTGTGATTAGCAATGGCCAAGTGTTCCAAAGGTTGTGTATCGTCTCCCTGCCGATTTAATATCTACACCGAGAACATTTTCAGACAGATACCAGAACAGCCAAGACTGAACATCGGTGAAAGATCAATAAATAACCTTAGATATATGGATTATACAGTTTTGTTAGTTGAAAGTGAACAGGAGTTGCAAGAGCTTGTGAAGAAAATAACCAGCATAAGTCATGAATATGGATTGGACATTAACACTGAGAAAACGAAAACTATGATAATTATCAAAGCAAGCAATAAACTCAACATTAAAGATAAGAATAAATGGGAACATCCTGGAACAAGTCAAAAGATTATCATAACTTGGTCATATAATAACAGAAGATGACAGATGCAAAACAGAAATCAAGAAGATAATAGGAATGGTCAAAGCTACATTCAACAACATGAGACATATACTGACATCTAAACAACATGAGACAGAAACTAACATCTAAACAACTAACTCACAAACTCAAACAGAGAATCATCAAATGCTACATACCTGCATATTCTTCATTACTATATGGTGTAGAAACATGGACAATGAACAAGCAATTAGAAGAAAGAATTGAGGCCCTTGAAATGTGGATATAAAGACGAGTGGGGCACATCTCATAGAAAGAGAAGAAAACAAATAAAGAGGTCCTAGAAAACCTAGGAATGAAAAGAGAATTAATGAAGGAGATCAAAATTAGACAGCTAAAATATTTTGGCCATGTAAAAAGACATAAAACCTTACTGAAGACCATAACAGAAGGGAGAGTTGAAGGCAAATGTGCAAGGGTAAGGTAGCGCTATAAGTGAGAAGATAACATAAAGACATGGACAGGAAAGAGTCTATCAGAGTGCGCCATCAAGACAAGAGACTTGAAGAAACAGAAGACATTGGAGATCCATAGCAGGTGACCTTCAATGTGTAGATGGCACCTGATGATGATGAGTAAATAAATTAAGGGGCTGCAGTAAAACTGGTAAGGAATATAATGATGATGAGTAGTTCCATAAGCACATTTGCTGCTTTGTTTGCCTGTAAGGATGTTGTCTCTTTGTCTGTCTCCTTTGTTCCTTTCATGTCTGTCTCCAGTTTTCTTCTCCATATGTTTTTCAGTCTCCATCAACCTCTGGAGATCCCAGACCAAGAAGTTCTTTGAAGTGACATCAATGGGTTTCCCCAGTGTATGTCCTATCCCACGATAATGTCTTCATCGCACCTCTTGTTCTGAGGGCGCTAATGATGATACTCAGTGTGATTTATGCCACAGAATGATTTATGGCACAGTGATTTATGTCACAGAGTGATTTATGTCACAGAGTGATTTATGTCACAGTGATTTATGCCACAGTGATTTATGTCACAGAGTAATTTATGCCACAGTGATTTATGTCACAGAGTGATTTATGTCACAGAGTGATTTTATGAATTACATTTACAATACATTAAACGGGCCTAACACCGTATTCCCAATATGCCTCAATAGGCATGTAATGGGATCCTTTACCAGTTGTTGATAATTCTTCGAATCTTTTGGTCGAATACCATCACCAACCAAAAACTGCTTACTCGGAGCAACCAAGAAGACATGCACACTGCCATAGCTGGCAGATGCTGGATTTGGGTTGGTTTCATCCTCAGAAGAGACCCATTTGCCATCACAAGAACAGCTATGCTATACGCCCCAGAAGGAACGCGAAAGAGAGGCCGACCAAAAACAACTTGGCGGAGAACTGTGGAGGCTGAGATGAAAATAATGAACCAGAGATAAGGTCCTGCATGGAGGATGGTCACCAACTGAGCAAAGTGGAAGCAGTTTGCTGCTACCCTACAAGACGCCACCAGGCGGAATGGCCATTGACTGCTTTGACAGCCATCGGCTATGGATCCCAGAAGAATATTGTCAGCTATTAATTTGAAGATTTACGTTTCCGTAATTAGTACTTTTACCGAAACTGTGCCTATGTGTGTTTTTTTTTAAATATAAAAGGTGAAGGTAGTTCCAACGCAGACTACCACAGGGGAGTGAAGTGTTAGAGATTTCACAATACTAAGTCTCTATTTTATGAGGTAAAGGGATCATTTCCCTTCCTCACTGTGTTTGCCTTCGCTAGCTAAAGAGCAGAGTCAGGTACCTATTTACAGCTGGGTATACAGGAATATGATGCTACCAGGAATTGAACCTGGAAGCCAGTAACATTGTCTGTGAGAAGCATGTGCTCTAACCACTCTGCAAATAATATGCTCGTGTTATTTTTTAAACTTACTTACTTAGTCGTTCCCCTTCTACCGTGAGGTGTAGAGGTTTGGAAGAGAGAGAGCGCCAGACTATCCTATCGGCTGTCTTCCTCCTGGCCTGGTTCCATTCTAGTCCTCGGTCCTTCAAAGATTGTCTAATGTTGTCCTCCCAGCGGGCTCTGGGTTGTCCTGGGGGGGGGGGTCTGGATCCCTGGCTCTTTGTTTCCCATGCTTGTCGTGGTAGCCGATCTTCTCCCATTCTGCAGACATGGCCAAACAATCTTAGTTGGGACTGTTTTTTTAAAACAACTATCTAAATTTCTAGCCATTTGACAGTAATTCCATAGGCAGTGGTTGGGTTCCACAGGTTATGAAAATTTACGGGTTCTGCCACAGTAAAAAAAATGGCGAACATTGTTGTATAACATACTGACAATGTACCAGACCTGCTAGCTCTGATTACAGTAAGCAATAATCTGTTTCTTCTAGATATAATGTCCATCTTTTCTAAATCACAATAATAAAATTCATGACAACAATCCTAGGCTAGGGGTCAGCAACTCAGGAGCTTTAGGGATCTATTTTAGTAACACTGAGCCCTGTAAAGATCTACCATATGTGCGTGTGGTGCTTGCATGTGTGTGCGCGTATGCATGTGCGTGTCATGCAGTTCACGAATATAATTTAGTAACCAGCTCAAGAGTGTTCATTGGGAATGTGGAAAAAGTACCTTTGATCCTGGGGACACAGCATTTTTAAATGCCGGCGGGAGAGGTCTGTTTCCCTAGTTTAAAAAGTCTTTCTTCTTTCTTCCCCAAGTAGTCACATAAAGATCTACCAAATCATCCTCTGGATTCTACCGGTAGATAGGGATCAAATGGTTGCTAACCCTGCCCTAGGCCTGCTTCTTTGATAACCAGCAACAACTGTTTAGACAGTAACTAAGGGATACAACTTGTTTAGGTTTATTATTCATTCATCACACATGCTCCCCAAGGAGCATAGTCCTTGAACAAACGTAGACCAAGTCTTCTTGTCATGTGACATCATTTCAAGGCCTTGAACAAACGTAGACCAAGTCTTCTTGTCATGTGACATCATTTCAAGGCCTTGAACAAACGTAGACCAAGTCTTCTTGTCATGTGACATCATTTCAAGGCCTTTTCATATCTTCTTCATGTCTGTCTCCAGTTCTCTTCTCCATGTGTTCCTTGGTCTCCCTCTACCTCTCTAACCCTGAGGATTTCAGCAAGGGCTGCCTTGTAATACTATCAGCAGGTTTCTTCAATATGTGCCCTATCCATTGCCAGCATCTTTTTCTCTTCTCTTGCTCCACTAGAACTTGTCTGGTTCTTGATATCAGTTCCCCATTACAATTCTTGTCATACCACTTCAATCCTTCTATTTTATGCAAGCACCCATTTATGAAAGTCTGTAGCTTTTTGGTTGTTGTTTTTGTTGCTCTCCATGTTTCAGACCCATACAATAGGACTGACCTGAGCTGAAGATTCTGAATTGTGTGTTGGACTTGATTTCTCTTGATCTCCATATATTTCCAAATACAATGAAAGCACCCCTTGTATTTTTATTCTTTTTTTTTTTTTTTTATATCAATGTCTGGCCCTTTTAACTATTGTCTATATTGCTGCCAAGATCAAATGTATGATTCTACATCATGTAGCGGTGTGTCTTCAAGTGCAATAATGTTTTGCATTTATTCTCATTATCCGTCTATTTTCCCTTTGCATTTTGATTCCCAATTGCTGTGACCTCTTATCAAGTATTTTAATTTTCTCTTGAGTATGATTATGGTTATAGAACAGAAGAGCCAGGGCATCGGCACAATCTAGATCGTCCAGCTGTTTAATCAGTCCAGTGGAGTCCATTCCTATCGAGTGAAGCCTATGTTTTGATAACCCAGTCTATAGCCAGTAAGAAGAGAAATAGTGGCAAGAGTTATCCCTGTCAAACTCACAGTTCTTATCTCCGACGGTTCTGTATGTCATGGGGCTCCACAATGCTCATCAATTTCCAAAGTGATTCTCTGTCTACACTGTTAAATGCCTTTTCAAAAGATGAGATAAATTCCAGGCTTGGAAAACCCAAAAAGCCCACCTATTTTTTTCCTGTCCAAGGGATCCTCTACTTAAGGAATGTTGCCATCACTTGTTACATAAATATGGTTTTGAATTTGAGACAACAACAATAATATTTATAATTCACATTACAAAAATAAAAAGAATAAACTCTATGCATTTTAACAGTTATTCTTAATATAAAACATTAAATTTCAGTAATTAATATTAATTTATTGAAAAAAAAAATGTTGATTCTGCAGGTATGCAAAAAGACTGCGGCATGGGATAATTCTAATAAGATTATGTCAATATCAAGCAAATGTACAGACAGCAAGTCTTGTTTTAGGAATGAAGAAAAAAATTCTAAGACTTGTGGTCTAAGATACCAGAATGGCGGCAATGTTACTTGCAATTTCTGCTGTAAAGGACAATCTTGTACGAATAAATCTATTGGAGGTAAGTGCTTAACTCAAATATAGTATTTCTCACACTTTTTAGGAAGGCAGATCTCTTTAGAAATGCTGCTAATTCTGTAGACCCTGCCAGTGATAGAAAACTATATAAAGAGCATTGTAACTGAAAGAAACCTGAACATCAGAATAGGTACCTGTTTAGACGTTAGTTCAGCCCTTTAGCTTTTAGCTGTTCATGGAATGTGGGGCTGTGTGGGTCATGACTCCAAAGTATCCCCCTCCTGTATTTTTTATATATTAAATGTAGTCTTGCCTTCCGTGGTCCTGTAGTCTAGGTTGTCAATGGGGTAACATTGTTATCATCTTTTCTCTTTTCATGCCTTATGGAACATGGAACTGCTTTTGCAGTTAATTCCTTGAGAAAGCCTACATCAGAGCACATACCCCTGCTGTAGTAGTTTCTATAGCAATGTGTTTTACATAATGAAGTTGTCAGCCATAATAAAGCACAACCTGATAATGGCCATCTCTTAAGACATGCATAAAAGAGCAGTGGTTTTATTCTTCCTTTGTTTCCTCAGAGACACCCCACCCCCCCGTGAACTAAACAGGGAACTAGATATTGTCATCAGGTCATATATTATTTGTGTGTGCTGTTGTCTGTCTTGTGCTAATATATGTTACCGGAAAGAAAAAATAGATCTTCCCTGTCCTTTTTAAAAAAATACTGAATAGATAATTGAATATAGATAAACAAAAGAAAAATAAAATAAAAAAAGAAAGGTAAAGGATCCTGTTACACGCCCATTTGAGGCGTATTGGGAATATGGTGTTAGGCCCATATTTTCTTGACCATCGGCACACTAGGGGTGATGTGGTCAACATCACGCCGGCCGCCTCAACCTTCCCAGAGTTGCTCTGGTACCCAATTCATGAGGCGGGGTCGACCCCATAGCCATTTGCGGTCTAAAAATCCCACCTCAACTCTATGCATTTTAAATAAATTGTCACATATATTGGTATAGTGTCATCAGAATCACACCCATTTGTTACCAGGCCGGGATTGGGGGGGGGGGGGGGGGGGGGCACCGGCACAGAATTGCAACACTGTAACTTACCACAGAATATCAAACTTCAACAAAATTAACAGACTCCTAAATCAAGCATTGAGAATTATAATGGCAAGCATTTACACAACACCTATTAAAAAACTCAAAAAGATTACATACCTCTAACCAATAGAGGATAGAAGAGATAGCAGGACCCAGAAACAAGCCAAGAAATTCGGGAAGCTGAAAGACCACCCAATGTAAAGAATAAATGATCTTGGAACTCAAGCGAAGCAACTTTATAGAATCAACCAAAACAAAGATGAGAGTAGATCCTATAAATGCTGTATCACCAACTAAGCCCATCTACGCTGCACACAAGCTCTCAGCTTGGAAACAACAGTGCTTCCCTGAAATGATTGAAAACACTCCTGGTATTAAGAGAAAGAAGAGCCAGACTGCAACAGAGAGAAGAGCCATAACCACAAAATATGAAGAGAAACATTACCCAAGCAACACCAGGACCCATGCATACACAGATGGCTCATCAATAAATGAAATAAAAAATACATGAGGACGAGGTTTTTTTCTGAGCTTAAGCACTGGTACACAAAAAAGCTGTAATTGGCAACAGAAAAATCTCAAGTAACTTCAAAGCAGAGGCAGAGGCCTTAAAAACTGCAGAAGAGGTTCAAATAACGGAAGACAGCACAGAGAGACAAGTTGCTTTCTTCGCAGATGCACCATCAGTAATTGCAATGCTGAAGAGCCAGAACAATGCAGATCTTGATGACCTAAGAGTAGTACTCCACAAACTGAGTCATTGATTCAAACAAGTTGTAGTTCAGTGGATTCCATCTCATTGCAACATCTCCGGCAATGAAGAAGCTGACAGACTGGCAAAGGAAGGTGGAAAGCTACCTCATCCTAATACAAGTATAACTTTTGAAGAGGCAAAGAGTTTTATCAGAAGCAGATACGGGAAAAAATGGGACGCAGAACATCCAGGTCACTCAAAAATTATGTACAATACCAGCTCAACAGAAGAGAACAAGTGATAATCTTCAGACTCCGCACGGGCCACAACAGATTGGAATACCACCTATTCAACAAGCTAAAGATAGGAGCTACCGGTGTGGCACCAAAAAATGACTGCTGAACTTTTGCTTCAGAAATGCCCAACATATGAGGAACAGATAAAGCACATGTGGCCA
Organism: Oreohelix idahoensis; assembly: GCA_024509875.1. Lineage (NCBI taxonomy): Eukaryota > Metazoa > Mollusca > Gastropoda > Stylommatophora > Oreohelicidae > Oreohelix > Oreohelix idahoensis. The sequence continues at coordinate 123,310 of JAMPIV010019777.1, read as the reverse complement.
TCACCAGTACCAGAATGGAGATAGAAATAGCCTCAAGTTGACCACTGCTTTTTTTGAAAAACTTCAAGTTGACGTCTGAAAGTGTACGAAGAAAAAGAAACCTCTGAAATGAGGTATTTGAGGCAGGTGGACCAAATGACATGAAGGGACAATGTCTGCAACTAGAAGATGCATCACAGCTTCGAAACTCAGCCCCTGCAGATCCGAGTGGAACAGTCCCAGTTGTTGTGGTTTGGCCATGTCTGCAGAATGAAAGAAGACACACTACCACAACAAACATGGGAAACCAAGAGCCAAGGAAGCAGACCTCCAGGACAATCCAAAGTTCATGGGAGGACAACATCAGACAATCAAAGGACCAATGATTAAACTGGAACCAAGCCACAAGGAAGACAGCTGATAGGATATCATGCTGTTCTCTCGCTAACTTCTACACCCCAGAGTAGAAGAAAAACAACTAAGTAAGCAATATAAAATAACAAGTGACCAGATGGACATAACATTTTGAGGAACTTCTCATTAAACCAGCTCTATTGTAGGCTGAGAATCACTGTGAAAATCGATGAGGCATTATGTTCCCCCTAAAGATCATTAACTTCATAAAGAAAACTTAATGAAGAATGACTTGCAAAGTTCTTCACGAAGGACAACTTACAGAACCGTAAGAACTAGAGTGTGACAGGGATGCCTTGTGTCATTATTTCTCTTCCTGTTGGCTATAGATTGGGTTATGAAAACATCGACCGCAATTAACAGAAATGGAATCCAGTGGACCAAACAGCTTGACGATCTAGAATTTGTCGATGATCTGGCACTTCTGTGCAGTAACCGTAATCAGATGCAAGATAAAACTAAAACACTTGATGTGAGATCACAGCAAGTGGGTCTGAAAACACTCAAGGAGAAAACTAAGATAAATGCAAGAAACGATCACAACATTGCACTGGAAGAAACACCACTACAAGATGTAGAATCTTACACATTCCTTGGCAGCAATATAGACATAGTTGGAAGTACAGTCATTAATATCAAAACAAGAATACAAAGGGCTAGAGGAGCTTTCATTGCATTGTGGAATATTTGCAAATCAAAAGGAATCAGGTCCAAAACAAAAATCATAATTTTCAATTCAAATATCAAGTAAGTCCTATTGTGTGGCTCTGAAACAACGAGAAGAACAATCACTAAGCTTCAGACTTTCATAAATGGATGCTTGTGAGAATAGAATGATTGAAGTGGTATCACGAGATCACTAGTGTGGAACTGATGATATGAACCAGACAAGTGCCAATGGAACAAGAAATGAGAAGAAGACACTGGAGTTGGATAGAACACATGCTAAGAAAACCTGTTGATAGCATTAACAGACAGTCCCTAGCCTGGAATCCCTAGGGTAAGAGAGGAAGACTAAAGAATACATGGAAAAGAGAACTGGAGACAGACGTGAAGGTGATCAAGAGCTGATGGCACGGGATAACAGGACTTGGCGTAAGTTTGTTGAAGGCCTACGCTCATTGGAAGTTGAAAGGTCAAGACGAAGATGAATGTGACTAGTTAGTTGTTGTGATTTTTAGTAACCAGTCATTCATTTAAAAGTTTTTTTTTAATGTAACAAATAAAATGTTGAAACCAAAGCTATTCTGCATTAGTCTGATTATGTTAACCATTTCTGAGAACAAAAATATTAATAATAAAATGAACAATAAAATATTGCAGCCTTAATAAGTTTTTCTGGTACGTTTCTACACATCGTCTAATTTTCTTGGTTTGTCTGTAATGAACGAAATGCTGTCTGAGGAAGACAATCATTAAAATATACAAATCCAAGCAGTAGAAAACTATTGCATCCCTTGACAACTGGAACTCCATATAAATATTTTCCATATAACAAATAGAACATCCTCAGACATCAACTTGCATGTGTTTGAAGGAATCAGCGGTCAGCCAAATGATGTACTGATCAATGTGTTTTGACATTTTTCTAAACATATATCTCGATTATTGCTATATTGTGGCTAATAATAATAATAATAATAGCCCCTTCAGTCATAACTGACTATGGGAATGCACCCCTGAGGTGACAGCCCTCAGCTGCTTATTTTCCTGGTGTTCCTTTTTACGTTTTCTCCTCCCTTCTGCTTGTTGTGTGAGATTCTTTTCGCCCAATCTGAGGTGGCGCCACATATAGCATCGCCATTTAGTGCTATCAGCAGCTTCGTCCTCCCAGGCTGCTGGATTTATGTCCAGTGCCCTCATGTCTCTCTTGTACACATCTTTGAATTTCAGCTGCGGTCGCCCAACTGTTCTTTTGCCATCTGCCAGTTGTCCGTAGAAGATATTTTTGTGGTTATATTGTAGCTATAAGAATACATTCATATTGCTCGCTTGTATTAGCCACTTGTAAACAAAAATACAAGATTAACAACACAACATAGACCGATGCACATCAGTAGTTTAATGGTTATAGTGGTTACCTTCCAAACAAATGTTCTGTGTTTCTTCTTCTTTCGCCCTCAGACTTCCACATTAATAACTCTAATAAAGGCATTAGTCAGCTCAAGGTCCATGACATCTCCAAACAGTTTTCTTTTATGGACAGAAGTAGGTTGTTGCCCTATGCTATTCCATTGATGTTCTGTGTTTGATTCCCATCAGTTACAATAATTTATTAAACATTCAAGTCATGTCTTCAGTTTTCACAAGTGGAGTTTTGTTAATTATAGTTTCCAAAAGTAATAGTGTGTTGACTGGCTTACATGCTCAGTGGAGGGTGAAAAGTGCAAGAAAGAAGAAACGGAATACAGTAGAAATTGAGCTATCTTTAGGACTTGAGATAGAAATCGCACACCATAATTTTGTGCCATTTTTCTTAATGGAATATTTGCGAGTAATTAAATATTATTATAGTAATGATGGTAGTTTATGCTAATTTTCTTCAACTGCAATAATCACTTGATGAGAGTTCATAATGTCTAAAAGCATTCAGTCTGCGCATAAGTGATTTATAACAACATATTGTAACATAACCTGATACGTTTGGTACAAAAACCTGATAGTTCATTTGCAACAGCAAACATGCTAGTTAATTTTCAACAGCAAACCTGATAGTTCATTTGCAACAGCAAACCTGATAGTTCATTTGCAACAGCAAACCTGATAGTTCATCTGGTACAGCTAACCTGATAGTTCATCTGGTACAGCCAACCTGATAGTTCATTTGGTACAGCTAACCTGATAGTTCATCTGATACACCTAACCTGATAGTTCATCTGATACAGCTAACCTGATAGTTCATCTAGTACAGCAAACCTGATAGTTCATCTGGTACAGCTAATCTGATAGTTCATCTGGTACAGCTAACCTGATAGTTCATTTGCAACAGCAAACCTGATAGTTCACTTGCAACAGCAAACCTGAAAGTTCATTTGCCACAGCACGCTTGATAGTTCATCTGGTACAGCCAACATAATAGTTCATTTGATACAGTTAGCCTGATAGTTCATCTGATAGAGCTAGATAGTTCATCTGGTACAACCCAATGATTTATTTGAGGCAGTAAACCTGCTAGTTCATTTGATTAAGCAGTCCATTTTTAATTAATAGGATGCAGCTATCTGCGTGGGTGCATTCATGAGTGTGTGTGTGTGTGTGTGTGAGTGAGGGAAAAAAAAGGGGGGGGGGGAGAGATTGGGAGGGTAAATATATTTTTAATGATTTCTTATAATGACAGAAAAGACACAAGATTTCACCTTCTTCTTGAGTTACATAACAACGCAGAATCTTAGTCTGCACAACGAGATAATTACTGAGGTAAGTGTGGTTACATTTCTGATTTCCTGAATGTGTGAAATTTAATTTGAACAGAGAGTGAACATACGATAATATTGTGCTTAGTACTTCCCCGCATAGTTCTGTTTCACTATAGAGCACTTTTGTCGTAGGTGCCTTAAACAAAAACGAACAAACAAAAAGTAAGTAAAAGCGGTAACGGTGTCATTTCATTTTCTTTTGTGCTCCTTATGGGGCATGTAGCCACCACTGCAGGTGGTCCCCTTAGAGCAGGGGTTCTCAATTAGGATTACATGAAACCACTAGCACAGAAGATCTTATCTTTTCATACTCCTCACGGATGATGTCATCAAGGCATGTGGGGAGAGGACAAGAAAGTATTCCGTGGAGTACGGGAAGATGAGACGGGTCTGTATTTCAGAGCTGGCATTTGCCAATGATGTTGTCCTGATTGCTAAATCAGAGGCACATCTTCAACTCAGCCTGCAAGTCTGGAAGGAAGAGCTGGAGAAGAGAGGAATGGTCATCAGCAGCTCTAAAAAAAACCATGATGATATCACGAGAGGAAAGAAGACATCAGATTAAGCTGTGAGAACAGGTCCTGGAGCAGGTGAACCACTTTAATTATCTTGGAGCTGTCATAGACTGGAAGGGAGGCATCAAAGAAGAGGATTCCTCAGCAAAAGAGAAGTTGGCAAAAAGACGAAGATGGCTGTATACAGCTCCACCTATGTCCCAATCTTGATGTATGGATGCGAGTCATGGACAATGACTACAACCCACAAAAGCCAGATCCAAACCTCGGAAATGAGGTATCTGAGGAAGGTAATTGAAGTAACAAGAAGAGGCATGGTCCGCAACCAGGCGATATGTCAAGGCCTAAAAATCTATGTTAAGGCTTAAAAACCTATGCCCTGCAGACCCAAGTAGAATAGTGCCAACTAAGATGGTTTGGCCATGTCTGCAGAATGTGAGAAGATTGGCTACCACGACAAGCATGGGAAACAAAGAGCCAGGGATCCAGACTTTCAGGATGACCCAGAGTCTGCTGGGAGGACAACATTAGACAATCTTTGAAGGACCGAGGACTAGAATGGAACCAGGCCAGGAGGAAGACAGCCGATAGGATAGTATGGCGCTCTCTCTTCCAAATCTCTACACCTCACAGTAGAAGAGGAACAACTAAATAAGTAAGTAAGTAAAGTCTTTTGCCAGAGTCATCTTAATGCGACTACATACGTTAGCTGAGTGTATATATCTAGAGTCACAGTGTGAATTCTGAGCTGGCAGATGAACAATAGATGTGACTTTTCCCTCCGCCAACTTGAGGAAATGTCAAAAGAGCAGGAAAAAAATCTTTACACACTGCCTTCGTCGACCTCGCGAGGGTATTTGACCTGGTTGGCAGGGATAACTCTTCAGAATCCTTCTAAAAAAAGACAACTAGCAGATGGCAAAAGATGCCAGGTTACTACAGCTGAGGTTCAAAGATGTGTGCAAGAGAGACATGAGGGCACTGGACATAAATCCAGCATCCTGGGAGGATGAAGCTGCCAATCACACCTAGTGTAGGTGCTCCCTAAGGCACCACTTCAGATTGGGTGAAAAGATGCTCTTAAAACATGCAGAAGAGAAAAGTAAATGTAGTGATCACCAGGCAAAACACAGCTAAGGGTTATCACTTCAAGGGCGCATCATTCCCATAGTCAGTTATGACTGGAGAAGGCTACTATTACTACCTATCTAAGACTACTGGGATTGAGGATGTAAATCCAAGGTACCGTGGTGCTTGTACGTTCCCAAGGGTTAAAAGGCCCACAAAGGTAGACATATAGAGAATGTCTATAGAGAGTTAGCTCAAGAGTTTTGTTCCTTGGCTGAAAAGTATCTTTAGGCACGGGTGAGGAAGGAGAAAACAAAAAGCACATGATAGACAATTATAGAATGAGAGAACATCAAGGAGACAACGAGCACGATTGTTCCGCGACAGTCATGTTGTTAGAATGTCCATTACCTTCTCTCTCTGTAATTTTTCTTTTATTTTGGTGTTTCTCGTTTCATGAGTTTGCCATTTATCACAGTGTTTTAGCTTGACTTATCTCAGAATGTGAGGAGTGTAAATGAATAGGAATATTTAAGCTTAGTTCTGATCTTTGCATTTATTTTTTTTTTGATCCATTATAAAATTATGGAATTTCCTAAAACGAAAGAGACGTTCTAGTAGTACCATTTGAATTCAGATTAAATAAGCAGCAGGTATTCAAGATGGCCGATGTAATGATCTGGTCATGTAGCTGAGACATGAGGGGTTCACAGCAGACGTTATAGCTGTAGAAGTAGGTGCAAGAGGTCTTGTGGCTGCTCCGTTTGAGCCTGAAGGACAGTCAAAAATATGGACAATGAAAAGTCTTGGCTAAACCGTGGAAAAGGCACCATACTAGTTGTGAAATTCAGGACAGCAAATTACTTGTATGTACAAAACTAAATTGTTACTTTTCACACCTGCTTGATGTTTTCAGAATGGATGAAACCAGGAGTGAATTTGGAAAGTGAAACCAAGGTGGAGTTGGTTCATATTCCCAGTGCAGGAGGAAAAATAAACAGCAGGATGACACTTGGGAATCATGACCCAAGTGGGCTCGCCCCCTTAGAATAGAAAGCAGATACAATGGCAGAAACATCCGTCTGACTGGTAGACTCCTTCTGACAATCATTTCGCTTCCTCTTGCCCACACTGTATTAAGTTTCCTATCACTTAGCTAGATACTCACACGATGTTGCTGATGGGAATGTAATTATGCAGATCTAAATTAAACAACACAACAGACAAAGAGCATTTATATTTCTGCCTTAGCAAATTCATTGAAACCCTTGTCATTTTGTTGGTGAATGTTTGAAGTTTGATGTTCTAGGTGACATGCCACATTTCTGAGCTACAGAATAGGACACATTTTACATTTTTGTTGAACAGCCTATTTTTACTTTTCTGTAAAGAGCTGCAGAGTTCCATACTGGTTGGAGAGAGTTGAAGTCATTATGTCTTTAACAGTTTTCTCATTGATAACCTGATCTGTTCCTCCTTCTTTGTCAATTTTACTCCCACGTAGGTAACATAGTGCATTTCTTTAATCATCTGATCATTGATTGTTATTTGTTTGCCTATTATTTATTCTCAGTAGTTTTGGTGACATCATTGTATAGCTCTGTTTTTGCTGCTACTACAGTTAGACTGTTGTCTTTTCTGAAGACTGACATAATTAGAGACTTCTTCTTCTTCTTTGTACACTCTCAGACGTCTACTTGAATGTTTTCAAAGACAGCAGTAGTCAGTTTGAGGCTATTTGAATCTCCGTAGAGCTTTTCCATGAATGGTACTGGTGTTGGCCATATGCGCTTTCTCTGTTCCGCATATGTTGGGCAACTTTGAAGCAGATGTTCAGCAGTCATTTTATTAGTGCCACAGTTTCACTGATCGGTAGTTCCTTTCTTTAGCTTGTTTTCAATCTGTTGTGGCCAGAGCGGAGTCTGCAGATTACCACTTGTTCTCTTCTGCTGAGCTGGTTGTATGCTTCATTTTTTGTGTGACCTGGATGCTCTACATCCCATTTGTTTCTGTATCTGATTCTGATAAAACTCTTTGCCTCCTCGAAAGTTACACTTGCCTCAGGCTGAGGTAGATTTCCACCTTCCTTTGCCAATCTGTCAACCTCTTCGTTGCCAGTGATGTTACCATGAGATGGGATCCATTGGATCACAACACTTTTGAATATTTGACATAGTTTGTGGAGCACTATTCTGAGGTCATTATTTTGGCTTTTCAACGCTGCAATTACTAACTGTGCATCGTTAAAGAAAGCAACTTGTCTGTCTGTGCTTTCCTCTGTCATTATAACCTCTGCTGCAGTTTTCAAGGCCTCTGCATCTTCTCTGAAGTTACTTGAGAATTGCCCTGTTGCCACTGACGGCTTTTATTGTGCACCACTGCTTAAGGTCAGAAACACACCTCCACCTCCATTATCTGTTACAATTGTTGCTGATCCATCTGTGTATGCATGGGTACAGGTGTTGCGTGGGTAATGTTTCTCTATGTATTTTTTTGCTATGGATTTTCTCTCTGTTGCAGTCTGGCTCTGTTTTCTTTCAATTCCAGGAATGTTTCAGAGAAAAGATGTGTTTTCCAAACTGGAAGCTTGTGTGCAGTGTAGATGGGTTTAATAGTTGATATTTTTATATATTTTTATTTAATAGTTGATACTACTTTTGCTATATAAATGTAATAAATACTGTATAAAACTTGGCATCTGCAATGCTGACAAGTTGGATGATAAATTACCTGTAGTTTCTATATCATTAAATGACACAAAGACTAACTACTATTGTTTGCCTCACCCAAATCAGAGCATGCAGTATTTTTTGACATATTTATATGTAATTTAATTGTCTGATATGTTATATATTTTCATTGTCATAAAACATTTGTGAGCTTCTATTAATAAGAGGCCAATGAACATGGTAAAATGCATGATTATCACTTCTTTTATTTCCACTATAAACTTAGATTTGACTAGCTATCCTGAAAAAATATGATTTGATTGGCTGTCTTGACAAACCTCTTCATTCATTCCTCTTTGAAGAGATAAAATCAATTTCTTTTATATTTTTAAAGTACTCTCATTTTCAGCAGATATTGCTTAATAACAACATTCCTTTAATTTTTCTTTGTTTGTTTGTTTCTTGTAATAACTGTTTTAGTGCTTTACCTTAAACATAATAACTTCTGTCCATGCAGACCTCAAAACAGTCAACAAAACAAAGTTGTGCTGCTGATACATGTGACGACACTCAACAATGTCAATGAAGATTCAGTTAAACATGCCATTTATGAAGGTTTGAATAAAAGCATTGCAAACCTAGTAAATAAGATAATGTTATGGCGAATACATAAGCTGAACAAGATAAAATATATTGTTACATGACAGAATGAAAGAGAGCAGGAGAAATTTGTTCACAAGACAATGATTTCAGCATATTGCTTACTAGATTAAATACTTGCATATTTTGTTCAAGTTAGGATGGACATGTTGAAATATGCACAGTCGTGAATAGTGTAGATATGACCTAACAGTGGAAATGGCTTTGACACCCCTCACTGAAAGCATATGTAAAATATCTAACACTTGTCATGTCTAATTATAATAACACTTAAACAAAAATAGTTACAACTCCTGGTAAATGTGAAAGGATGAAATCTCGCCAACAAAAATGTATCTAGATTTATCAGAAATTGGGTAATTTGGACACAGCCCTATGAAACTGAGAATTATAATAACTGGGACACTGTTCGCACCCTCTAGGTGTAGCCTGAGGTTCTGGATATAGAGACAAATAAAGTGAGTGGCTTACATTGTTGTCTTAGTGAGGGTGTAAACGGAAGTGTGCTCATTTTGTTGTCTTAGTGAGGGTGTAAATGGTAGTGTGCCCAGCACATAGTTAATGAGACAGTATGGAAAACTGGGAAAGGATTATGTCATGTTAAAAAAGCATAGACCGTTCTTCATTAAATTTCTCAGAGCTGCAAGGAGCAGAATAAATTCAGTGTTCAATATTATGGGATTTTGATGAACTACTTTCTGTTATGTTTTTTTCACAACGTCATCTTAGTTGCTTGACAAACTCTGGACCCTGTGGTTCAGGCAGCTACTCTTTGATTTCAAAGGAGATATCCTGTTATTATAAATTTAGAGGCATCTGAAAGCAGAGCTTTGATCCGATGAAAGTCTCCAAATGAACTTACTGTTTTGCAAGAGTTCTGTGCTGCCATGCTGGCAGAGTTTTAAAGAAAGCAAGCCTTTCAAAGTTCTCTGAATAATTTTTCTCAGCTCAAGTTCTCTGCTCAAGATTTATGATTCCCATAGGATTTATTTAGTTTACCTAATATTGAGACTTCATTATAACTTAGAAGAAATTCTTGCAGGTAAACATGTGTTCTAGATACATGTTTGAATGCCTTTGTTTAAGGACAAATATAGAGAGAGTCCTGTTGATGAGATAGACTCTTGTTGCAGTGTTCTGTATAGTTCCTATGATCAGGTGAAGAAATATATTACCATGAAGTCTTCTAACAAATGTGCACAATATATGGCAAGATTTAAACACCTGAATCACACAGTCTGAAGTAGCCTTCTATAAAATAACAAAAAACGTACTAATAAACAAGCCTCTAATAATGGAAGTGCAAAATAAAATCATTTTGTATTATATAGAACATATAATGTTCATTAATGTGAATCTTGGGTGATAAATAAACAGAAAAATGAATTACAGCAAGAAAAAAGTGGCAGTTCCTGGAGAAACATGCTACGAATAACATAGCACTCAAAACATGGCTAAAATATCTGTGCTACCAACAGCAAAAACGTACAGGCACAATTCATTGGTCAATGCACTGTACTTAAAACAGAGACTGTGTTATCATCGTCATTATCCTCAAGCTGCCAAAGGATCATAGATTGCCCTGTGCCACTCATTCAAGGTCTTTCCATGTCCTCTTTATCTCCTTCATTTCTGTCGTAAGTTACTCTCCATGTCCTCTTTAACTCCTTCATTTCTGTCTTAAGTTAATCTCCATGTCCTCTTTATCTCCTTCATTTCTGTCTTAAGTTACTCTCCATGTCCTCTTTATCTCCTTCATTTCTGTCTTAAGTTAATCTCCATGTCCTCTTTAACTCCTTCATTTCTGTCTTAAGTTAATCTCCATGTCCTCTTTATCTCCTTCATTTCTGTCTTAAGTTACTCTCCATGTCCTCTTTATCTCCTTCATTTCTGTCTTAAGTTACTCTCCATGTCCTCTTTATCTCCTTCATTTCTGTCGTAAGTTACTCTCCATGTGTTTATTTTTAACTCGGATTCATGTCATACACATGTTATTTGTTCCTGGGGGTCTCTGAGGGGACAAACAAAGAATAGGACAACTGTTGCCCTCAGATATGTTGTACAAGGTGACTTATATGATGTTGTACAAGGTGACTGAATATGATGTTGTACAAGGTGACTTATATGATGTTGTACAGGGTGACTTATATGATGTTGTACAAGGTGACTTATATGATGTTGTACAAGGTGACATATGTTGTTGTACAAGGTGACTTATATGATGTTGTACAAGGTGACTTATATGATGTTGTACAGGGTGACTTATATGATGTTGTACAAGGTGACTTATATGATGTTGTACAAGGTGACTTATATGATGTTGTACAAGGTGACTTATATGATGTTGTACAATGTGACTTATATGATGTTGTACAAGGTGAATTATATGATGTTGTACAAGGTGACTTATATGATGTTGTACAAGGTGACTTATATGATGTTGTACAAGGTGACTTACTTATATGATGTTGTACAAGGTGACTTATATGACCTTGTGCATGGTGAGGGCAATAAATGGCTATAGACACACTATGCTGCAAGAGGTTGTGATTCAGTGCAGGCTTCCTGATAGGGAGTCTTGTACGGAGCTGAAACATAGAGGAATTAATCAGTGAATCTCCATATTAAAATATACATGGTACTTGTAGTATAACTGTGTCACTTATAACTGACTTTCTGCTGTTAGAAGCTATTTTGTCACTTACAGATAAAAGTTTTTAAAACAAATGTTAAAACTGTCATTTTATCTTCCTTGTGTCAAAGGACTGGAATGCAATGAATCAACTAAAATATGCCCAGAAAATCTTCGCTGTAGTCAAAGCCAAGATGGTACCAACCGATGTCTGTGTGATGATTCTTCTTTTTATAAGGCCTTTGAACATGCCTGTTCACCTTGTAAGTAAATATTAAAAGGTTGGCAGAGATTGTTTGTTGCAGATATTGAGAAGTACACAGGATTTTTGCTATAAATGCGCAAGGGGACCAAGAATTTGGTTACTTAAAAGAATCCGCTTTTTGCAAGTAGGGTTGAAATGCAACTGAGTAAATTCTCTTATGTCTGCCTTATTCTAAACTAATAAATTTTACAAAATTAAGATAAAATCATAAATAAAACATTACTTTAAAAGGTTATGTTCAAACCAATGTACAAATAAGAGACATTTAGCAATCCATTTATGTAACTGACATTAGAAAATGTTGCTTTACTCTAATAACTGCCTTACTAAGGGAAATAAATAAGCTAGCCATGATTTAATGTCTCCTGTTTGGTGATGGAAGATAAGCATCATTCATTCACTATTTTTGATTAATCATCATCATCATCATCATCATCATTTTACTTTGGCTCCTCACAGTGCAGGTAGCCACCACTGCAGCTTGTCCCCTTTTTTTTAATCTAGGTATTTTCTACTTTTCTTTGTAGCAGACCCTTTCAACCACTATTGGTTATATCTGTTGTCACAAAATATGGAAACTGCCAGATTATAGAGGCTAACCCTTAAATGTCCTGGCCAACACTAAATAGTCTATTCACCTGCCAGTTGGTTCAACAATTATGGAATCTTTGGCTGCTAAAGAGATAAATATACAAGTAATAATTTAAAAAAACTAAAGTTCCCATTGAAGAAGTTATTCTAAGGTCAGACAAAAGCCACAAGGAAGCCAGACTATCACCAAATCTTCTGATGATGAAAACAAAAACCAGGATAAGTAGCTGGAATAACTTGAGATTAAAGAGGTGAATTCTCCGTTTAGTTCCCAAGGGAGACAAAGACAGATGAGGACTAATGCACCCTAAGGTGTGTTGTAATAGGCAACTGATGTCAGTTTGTGCACGGGGCTGGCAACCTACTCATGTACAAGAACCTGTCACAGAAACAACCACTGCAAAAGCAAGTAAAGAGAGCAAGGGAAAATGATGATGGTGAAAGGAGTGAATATATCCTTAGTGAAGCGAAGAAAGCAGAAAAAAATAACATACAGAGGAAGAATTTTCTAGAAGCCCTATTTACCACTAGGAGCTAGATGGACTTTATGAAGTAAGTCAAGGACCTGGCTTCAAAGGCACTGAAACAGTGTGAATATGCATAAAGTAAAAGAGAAGTAAGGTTAAAAATAAGGTAAGGATCCCGTTACATGCTCATTATGGCATATTGAGAATATGGTGTTAGGTTCATATTTTCTTGACCATATGACACACTAGAGGTGATCAGGTCAGCATTATGCCAGCCCCTTTAACCTTCCCAGAGTTGCTGTGCTATCCAATACATGAGGCTGGGTCATTAAAAAAAATCCCACCTCAGCTGGGGATCAAACCATGACTGTCGAGCTGGGAAGCCAGTGCACCAACCAATTCTCTACCAAGGCTTCCCAAAAGAGAAGTGCACTCTTGTTAAAATCTGACAACAATGAAAGAGTTCTAACAACAAATTAATTGTTTTCATTTTGCCTTCTTACTTACTTACTTAGTCGTTCCCCTTCTACCGTGAGGGGTAGAGGTTTGGAAGAGACAGCGCCAGACTATCCTATCGGCTGTCTTCCACCTGGCCTGGTTCCATTCTAGTCCTCGGTCCTTCAAAGATTGTCTAATGTTGTCCTCCCAGCGGACTCTGTGTCGTCCTGGGGGTCTGGATCACTGGCTCTTTGTTTCTCATGCTTGTCGTGGTAGCCGATCTTCTCCCATTCTGCAGACATGGCCAAACCATCTTAGTTGGAACTTGCCTTTTTAATAACAGATAATATTCATTCATTGTCTTTTATAGTTACAAATTACTTGTTTTAGCATCAAAGTACTAATATGTCTTTTATAGTAACAAATTACTTGTTTTAGCAATGAAGTGCCGATATTATGTCTTTTATTGTAACAAATTACTTGTTTTAGCAATGAAGTGCTGATATTATGTCTTTTACTGTAACAAATTACTTGTTTTAGCAATGAACTTCTGATATTATGTCTTTTATTGTAACAAATTACTTGTTTTAGTACTAAAGTGCTGATTTAATGTCTTTTATAGTAACAAATACTATTTCCACATAAGTTATCAAGAAGAACAACGTGGCATGCCCTGAAAACTGACATTCATGGCCAAATTGATTGTATTCTTGTATCCAAAAGATTCAAGTCCAGTATTAATAAAGCCAAGGCTAGGACTTTTCCTGTCTCCGACATTGGTAGTGATCATGACATGGTATTGATGATGCTCAAGCTTAACTTCAAAAAGAATTATAATCAAAACAGATGTTCTCAATTAATATTCAATTTAGACAAACTGAAAGATCCAGAAATCGCGGGAATCTTTGAGGCAACTGTTGGAGGAAAATTTGCAGCTCTCAACTTTCTGGAGGAAGATATCAACTCAATCACAGAGAACATGAAAGACGTGCTCATGGAATCAGCAACAGAAATACTTGGTAAAAGAAAGAAAATAAACAAACCGTGGGTTACAGATGACATTCTGAAGTTATGTGTTACACAGCGGGAAATGAAAAAGGTTAAGAAAGAGGTTCCTGAAGCAGCATGGCAATACAGTATGGTGAATAAAAATATTAGAAAGAAAATGAAACAGGCCAAAGAAAAATGGCTAGCTAATCAATGTGAGTCCATTAATACGGGGCTAATAAAAGGTAACAGCAAGGCAGCTTTCGACACATTAAAATGACAATCAAAACCCCAACAGCCCAGGGTAACTGTCATAGAAGATAGCAATGGAGCTCTGCTCAATGAAAAAACAGCTGTAATGAGAAGGTAGACAGAATATTGTAAAGAATTATATAACTGTAAACTCGACCCTGACTATAGCATATTAAACGACATTAAGTGTGAAAACAAGGAACTCAGAAATGCAGCAATATTACGGGAATGAACGAACGAACGAACTTTATTTTCGAAGGGTAAAGAATTGGGCGCGCAGGCCCGTCTAACATTCTGCCCTTCCACTCTCATTAATCTTGCATACTATATCCTTTCATTCCCACATGAAGAAGTGAAAGAGGCTATATGTTCGATGAAAGGAGGGAAGTCACAGGGTGTGGATAATATCCCAGCAGAGCTCTTGAAATTTGGAGGACCAGATATAGTAAAAATCATGACAACAATTTGCAAGAAGATATGGAGTACAAAAAAATGGCCAAAAGATTGGATGCTGTCATTAGTAATACCGCTTCCACAGAAAGGAAATCTAAAAATGTGCACGAATTACAGAACCATTAGCCTTATTAGTCATCCAAGTAAAGTGATGTCAAGGGGAGGAGCTACACTGAAATGCTATTTTCGTTATTGATTGCTGGATTTCAATGAAAATGCACAGACTTAACCTATATCAATACTTCTTCTTCTTCCATCCTTAGCCACCGACCGTCAAAGCAGTCAGTGGCCATTACGCCTAGTGGCGTCTTAGGGCAACAGCAGATGGGTTTTCTTTGCCATTGTTTCCCATCACGCCTAGTGGCGTCTTTAGGGCAACGGCAAATCAATCCATTTGCTGTTGTTTCCGTAATCGAAGTGACTGGCAAACGGGTGATCAGCCCGTTGTGCTATATCAATACTAGATACGAAAAATGAAGAGTTTTATGGCACTGCGCTACTGGTTGCCATAGAAATGGCGGCCATATTGGATTATATTGTTCTTTTTCAATTTGCTAAGGCTTTTTTATTTATTAAGCTATGAATACCAAATATGAACACAACGTTTATCATTATATTTTAAAAAACTTTTCGATTGGTGGATTTTTGATAACTTTAAAAAAAAGTTGTAGGACTTTGAATATAGTGTCTAAAAAAGTAACAAATTTTGATAAATTTTACATTACTTTTTGCAATAAATCAAAAGTTTGATCAGATACTCAAAATCCAGCAATATGAAAGTTTTAAAAGATTATGGGCAATATATGTGCCAATTTTTATGTCAATTAACACATAAGTGTGGAAGTTTTAAGGAAATTAGGATGAGAAAATTAGATTTTGAGAAAATCGCATTTTTCTCCATAAATAGACTACAATTAAATAAGTCTGTAATATTGCCCCTGAAAAATTGCTTACTTGTCATTTAGAACATACTGGTAGCATAGCCAGCTTCCTCTGCAGCTTCCTATCTGGCTTTCTGTTGAAATTTGTGCCTAATTTCCTTCCTTGTTTTAGCGCAGTTTTCTGCCGTTTTAGAGCTGAGCAATATTGGATTCTTTGTTCTATTTCAATTTGCTAAAGCTTTTTTATTTATTAAGCTATGAATACCAAATATGAACACAATGTTTATCATTATATGTTAAAACTTTTCCAGTGATGGATTTTTTATAACTTTAATACAAAAAAAAGTTGTAGGACTTTGAAAATAGCATCTAAAATAGTAACAAATTTTACTAAATTTTACATTACTTTTGTCAATTAACCAAACGTTTGATCAGATACTCAAAATCCATCACATAAACAGTTTTAAAAGATTATGGGCAATATATGTGCCAATTCTTATGTCAATTAAAACTTAAGTGTGGAAGTTATAAGAGAATTAGTATGAGAATAATGATTTCTTTAAAATCACATTTTTCGCTATAATTAGAATATAATTAAATAAGTATGTAATACTGCAGCAAAATAAAATAACTTACTAGTCATGCAGAACATACCGGCAGCATATCCAGCTTCCTCTGCAGTTTCTTGTCTGGCTTTCTGTTGAGATTTGTGCTAAATGTCCTTCATTTTCTTAGTGCAGTTTTCTGCCATTTTACAGCTGAGCACCAGACGTTTAACGCTTTCTTGCTCCTGCCAGTCGACAAGCCTCTTTTCCACTGTTCAGCCCCAGGACTTTCTTGAAAAATATAGCAGCCTCAGGTCCTTGATTAAATTCAGCAATATTAGGGCCATATGGTTTAATTGCTATGATCTGATTGAATGCTTTGCTATCACAATCACTTTACACAGTGTAGCAAAATTTCTGTCGCGTCAGAGAACAGCTTCACAAATCACTACCTGCCTCAGCTTCCAAGACACTTGAACTTCCTAGAAAGAGGCAAATGTTTACATTAGTAAAATTTCAAATAAAGATGTAAACAAGCATTAATAAACTGTGCCTTAAAGTACAATGGAAGCAAAACAATACATGCAAGTAATGAAATATGATTCTAAACTTGATATTTATGGAGATCAAAATAAATTACATGAATGTCTTTGCTTAGGCAAGGGGAAACATAAAGTAGGTTTCAAAAGTAAATACCTTCAAAATGTATATGACAGCCTTGCTTCACTTTCCACTTGATGAAGTTTCCAATCTTTCTTCTGGTACGTACCAAGAACCAGCTGTTGCACATGTCTGGCAGGCATTTTTTTAAATAACACATAAGCATTTGTGACATGTCAATAAAAATACACAAGAAACAAACATTAAATTGAGGAAACAAATATGCACTATGCTTACAAGAATCATGATAATGTACTGAATTATGAGAAGTCACCCTTTATTCTGTAAACTCAGGAAAACGTGATAGTTTTTAATTGACTGTCTACTACTCGTAATAGCTAGTTCATGTAACTCCCTGGTGGTTGAAATGAAGCACAGTGGGCCGCCTTCTTTGATGTCATTCCAGTAAGTAGCCAACGTCGTAAGGTTTAGGGTTAGGTTAAGATTCTTAAACCTGGTTGAAATGAGTCACTGTGGGCCGTCTTCTTAGATATCATCCCAGTAAGTCGCCAACGTCGTTAGGGTTAGGTTTAGGATACATTTACGTAACCATTAGCCCTTTTTACTGCATCTCTGAATTCTAATTTAAGGAACTATCGTACAGACGGTCCTGTCTGCTTCATTTCAACCACTAAGCCTAACCCTTACTCCTGTTTACTGCGTCTCTAAATTCTTGTCAAAGGCCACATCGAACAAACGGTCCGCTGTGCTTTATTTCAACCTTCCTTGCCTGAGTACTAATGTCCCATCTCTAACTCTGGCCTATTCCAGTTGGAGGTAACGAGAGCATCTCGTTTTTTTAGGCATTGTCACATCAATAACAAATCAAAACTGAGATTCCGTAAACACGCGGCCATATTGTCGTTGCCGGTCACGTGAACGCGCACAGCCAATTAAAAATTTAGAATCGAGGGGAAACCCTAAATGTTGACTTTGAAATTATAAATTTCCTATCTGGCATTTGGAATCCCGAAATAAGTGACCTGCTTACAGTAAAGTGTAGATTTGGACGAATCCAACGATGCATAATATGTAGGGGTGTAAGCTTGGTTGCTATGAAAGAAGCTAGGTCTAAATTAGACATATTTTGTCGAGTTTGAGAAAATCTGTCCGTACCATATCTTTTTCAAAGTCAAAATACATATTGTTAGAATGCATTTTGACATTTAATTCTGTTATATTTGTTGTTGTTGTTGTTGTTGTTGTTGTTGTTGTTTTCGTCTACTATGTTGCTGTAATACCCTGTTCAACCTGAAAGTTGGTTATAATTGGGGTATATTGTGTGTTATGTTATATTTAGATTCGGGAGATGCTAAAGTATCAGAAAATGGACTAATCCCAAATGAGAAATGCCTGGCGCTCCTCCCCTTAAAGGATACTTCTGAATAGAATAAAACAGAAATCAGAAGAAATCTTGTCCGAGGAATAGGCTGGCTTTAGACCAAAAAGAAGTACCTCAGAACAAATCTTCAGTATTAGATTACTGATCGAAAAACATCTCTAGCATCAACGCGATTTATACCATAACTTCATTGATTTCACAAAAGCCTTCGATCGAGTCTGGCATGAAGGCATATGACAAATAATGAGAAAATTCAATTTTGATACCAACATCATAGATATCATTGAAGCACTATACAAGGACGCAAGCAGTGCTGTTTTTGCAAGCAATGACATTGGAGAATTTTTCAAAACAACTGTAGGAGTTCGTCAGGGATGTATCCTGTCCCCAATACTTTTTAATATATACTGTTCAAAAAAAAAAAGAAACGCATAGCTACTGAAGGCACACACATAGCATAATTTTGACATTCAATAACTTTTTTTAATTTAATGAGTTAATTGTTCAAATTGCAAACAAGAATACCTTAGGGTTCAACCAATCAATTGACAGTTGTTTTGCATGTGGGTCACGAGAGTCTTTTGGCGTACGGGCTTTCCCGTTAGTCTGGTGTGTGGCCTCCTCTTGCATCGATCAGCGACTGGCATCTCCTGGGCATGGATGCGATCAGACGTCTGATGTGGGCCTGTGGAATGGCTGCCCCTCTTCCTGGAGTGCCTAGAACAGATCACGACGATTGGCTGGAGCAACGTCTCGGCGACAAACACGTCTATGCAGCTCATCCCACAGGTGCTCAATTGGACTCATGTCTGGAGACAGGGATGGCCAGGGAAGGGTGAGAATGTTGTTGGCAGTCAGGAACTGCATGGTCAACCGTGCACAATGGGGTCTGGCGTTGTCCTGTTGAAACACAGACCTTTGGGCAGCCAAAAGTGGAAGGACATGGAGTCGAAGAATTTCATTGACGTATCATTGCGCATTCAAGCCTCCTTCAATGTGCACCAATTGACTCCTTCCGTTGTAACTGATCATTCCCCACACCATTGCACCTCTACCACTGTGCAGTGGTGCTTCATCAACGCAATTTTGGGCAAAACGTTCATTTCGCCTACGGTAGACCCTACGCCATCTATCATGACGCTGCAACAAAAAGAAAGATTTGTCACTAAGCCAGACACGTCTCCATTGATTGTCAGCTGCCCAGGGACGATGCTGGTTGGCCCAAACAAGTCAATTTTGGCAATGGCGGCGCGTAAGGACAGGTCATCGGTGAGGTCGTTGTGCCCAAAGTCCAGCGTCATGCAGTCTATTCCGGACAGTTTGATCAGACACATGACGTCCTGCAGGCAATGACTGGGCAGTTGAGGAAACTGTTGTAAACCTGCCTCTGAGATGACGAAGCCGAGTAAAGCGATCCTCCGCTGCTGTTGTCACTCTGGGTCGTCCACTGCGATGCCAGTCTTCAACTGAGCCAGTGGCTTGGAACCGGTGCCAAAGTCGACTGATGGTACTCTGATGCACGTTTAGATGCCTGGCAACCTGACTTTGACTTTCGCCTGCAAGCAGTCGGCCAATAGCAATGTTCCTTAAATTTATCGATAGAGACGCCATAAATGTCTGCTTGAAAATGAACTGAATTTTGTGTGTGTAGCGTTATCCTTTTATAGGGTTTCAGTTGCGTAGTCAGTGAATAGTGTTCACCCCAAATTTTGTTGCTTTCACGTCCACGTAACATGAGCTGTGGTCAAAAATTGCGTCATAAACACAATGACCACTGCGTTGTAACGATTACAAAAACGAACACAATTCAGGTCAACACGTGCATTTGACACTGTAAAGAACATTTGAGGTTGGTTTTTATATACCCTAGCACCAAATTTTACTTACAAACTCATAAAAACGCGCCCTCGGATAGCTATGCGTTTCTTTTTTTTTTAACAGTATATATCTAGAACATATTATGCAGGAGGCTCTTTACGATTATAAAACAACCATATCAATTGGAGGTTGACCTCTTTGCAATCTACGTTTTGCTGCTGATATTGAATTTATAGCTGGAACAGAATCAGAACTTCAAGACCTTACCTCTAGACTGGAGAAAGTAACAAGAACATATGGGATGGAAATTAATATGGAAAAAAAGCAATATTTGGTGATTAGCCATAAGAAACATGTTCTGACCAACATTACGTTAAATGGGCAAAAGT
The DNA here is from genome assembly GCA_024509875.1 of Oreohelix idahoensis. Taxonomy (NCBI): domain Eukaryota; kingdom Metazoa; phylum Mollusca; class Gastropoda; order Stylommatophora; family Oreohelicidae; genus Oreohelix; species Oreohelix idahoensis. The sequence continues at coordinate 102,869 of JAMPIV010019777.1, read as the reverse complement.
TAGAAGAAGTGAACACCTTTAAATATATGAGGTCCACTATATGTAGTGATGGAAGATCAAGTAAAGAAATCAAGACAAGACTTGAGATGGCCTCAGCTGCCATGACAAGGCTGAATGTGATCTGGAAAAGTAACATCAGTTTTCCTGTGAAGATCAAATTATACAAATCACTTGTATTATCTATTCTCTTGTATGGGTGTGAGGGCTGGACACTCACTGCAGATAGAGCAAAGGATTCAGGCTTTCGAGTATAAATGTTATAGACGAATTTTGTGCATTTGCTATAAAGAGCACAAAACAAATGTCTATGTTAGAGAGAAAATAAACACGTTTGCAGGCCACCACTTTTGTCAGTAGTGAAACGTCGAAAGCTTCCATGTAACTCGTCATGACTCCCTTTCGAAAACTATCCTCCAGGGAACAGTCGAAAATAAATGGAGAAGAGGAAGGCAAAGAAAATCCTGGGCTGATAACATCGAACAATGGGCAGGACACGGTTTTTCCATACTTGTATGCATTGCTGAGTATAGAGAGCAGTGGAGAACCCTGTCTGCTGATGCTTCCACCATGGCACCCCTATGACCCAGGACGGGTTACAGCTTGAGATGAGAGATGAGATAGTAACAAATTATTTGTTTTAGCACTAAAGTGCTGAAATAATGTCTTTTATAGTAATAAATAACTTGTTTTAGCAATAAAGTGCTGATATATCTTTTATTGTAACAAATTACTTTTTTTTTTTTAGCAATGATGAGCTGATTTTATGTCTTTTATTGTAACAAACTACTTGTTTTAGCAATAAAGTGCTGATATAATGTCTTTTATAGTAACAAATTATTTTTTTAGCATTAAAGTGCTGTTATAATGTCTTTTATAATGGATTGTTTCTTTTGTCCAGTGACTGAGCTGCAGGTAAAAAACCTGAGAGTAGCATCAAGTACCAATGACTCTGTTACCTTGACCTGGACAGCATACAGATATGGGACTAATGTTGGTTACACAGTCCAGCCATCACCCAATAAAGGACAAGTGTTATTTAACTCTGTCAGTGTTAGTGGTGCGTCATGGACCGGTTTAGATCCTGGGACACACTACAACTTTACTGTCACTTCCAACTTAGCAACTGATTTCTACACAAGAACTATTAATGCATCAATATTTGGAGTTTTTACAGGTAAGTCAAATGACTTTTTGATTAATTTGTTTCTACATAATGAGGCGGAAGATATGAAATGAAATTCAAATGTGGCTGCATCAAGTGACTGTAGTGTCAAATGTCACGTTGTAATTATTGTTTGTTATTTAGAAGATACATCACCAAGGTGATGGTAGGACAAAGCAGACATAGACCTTGAAGAGAAAAGAAAATGGAGAGTGAAACCATCAGGGATTGTAAGAAATAGAAATTGTGGCAAAGTCTCTGAAGGACTCAGAAAGCTGAAAATGTGCAAACTGGGTTGGTCTATCCAGCTGGTGATCAGTCTGAGTGAAAATATCCAGGCCATCTCTAAAAAGAAGGGTAGATTTTATAAAGTGAAACATGGCTTGTGTTCAAAGTATAAGTAACTATTTTAAGTTATTTATCTGAAATCGCCGTCTGTATGTTTTAGATTTGCCCTGTGTAGTTCCTGGGGGAGGGGGGGGGTCTATGAAGAGACGGTGAAAGAAAAGGACTACTGCATCCTCTTACATGGTGACAATTATGAGGTTGTCCATGAGGTTGTCCATGAGGTTGTCCATGAGGCTAGCAACCTCATCACATAAAATAAATTGCCACAAAAACCAACACTACAAGAGCATGTGACTGAGCATGTGACTGCTTGTGTGGGCTTCCTGCAAGGGACCAGTTGCTGTGGAGGCTCCATGCTGTGTAAGAAGTGCAAAGGAAGATGATGTTGTATGTTGTGATATAATCTGTGCTTCTTCTTCTTCTTGCGATCGCATCTTTGATGATTACACCGTCAGACGAGTTCTCATGATGAATTCGACTGTTGTTTGAAGTTCCTCTTTAACTCCATATAGCTTTGAGTTTAGTGTTGAGTCATTCGGCCAGTATATCTTTCTTGACTGGTCATACAGAGGACAGTCCTGTAGAACATGCTCAGCAGTTTGTTCGTTTAATCCACATGTGCACAGTGGTGAAGCAGACAATCGTAGCTTGTGCATGTGTTTATTCAGTTTGTTATGCCCTGTCCTGAGTCGAAAAATAGTTATCTGTCCCTGCCGGTCGAGAGTGTGATAGTCGTCTTTGGGTTGATTCTGTTCTCTTCTGATAGTCTGGATAGCTCTCTTTTTCTCAAAGTATGTGACTTCATTATCTTCTTGTTCACATTCTCCTCCCTTTTTTGCAAGTTTATCTGCCTTTTCATTTCCGGGTACACCACAATGAGATGGTACCCACTGAAGTATGGTTCTCTTTTTGGCAGCTACCTTGTTTAGTTCATTTCTCAGATGCGGGAGTTTACCACCCTTGAGAGCTTGCAGGACAGACAGTGCATCTGTGAGGATGACTACCTGGTGGCAGTCAGAGTTGGTGTTATAAATCATATTTGCAGCTTGCTCTAGAGCTTGAACCTCGGCTGTATAGTTGGAACAGAATTTACCAGTGGGAATGTGCCTAGTCTCATAGTGGTTGTCAGGATATGAGATAAAGATACCGGCACCTCCATTCCTAACAGCATTTGTTGCTGATCCATCTGTATAGGCATGTATCCATGATTGATCGGGATAGCTTTCTTGGATCATACTCAATGTAGCAGTTCGTTTTTGCAGATCATTATACTCACATCCACTTGTGAGACCACTGACTGATGTATTAATTTGGAGGGCACTGCTGGCCTGCTCCCATGGTACAGGGTATAGGGTGGGCTTCAGTGGTGTTGTCTTCATGGATAGGTCTTCTTGATGCTGTCTTATAAGTCTTTTCCCCCGATGCACAAAGCTGCTACGCTTTAGACGTCCCAATGCCAGATCATCTAGTCTTGCCTTCATTGGGTGCATTGGCATACTGTTGTACTTTTCCATCTGGATCATGGTTTTTGTGTCTCTTCTATGGGACAATGTCTGTAATCCAGCAACCTTCTGCATCTCTGTTATTGGTGTAGTTTTCATGGCTCCTGTAATGAGCCTGAGAGCTTGATTTTGCACCCTGTCCAAAGACTGCAGATGTGAGTTAGCAGCTGATGACCATGCTGCTGAGCTAAACTCTAAGTGTGGTCTTATTACTCCATTATAAATCTTCTTTAGATTTCGTTCATTTGCTCCCCAGTTGGTACCTGCTAATTTTCTGAGTATGCCTAGTCGTCTTCGGGCCTTTCCTTCTGCGTTTTCAATATGCTTATTCCATGTAAGCCTTTGGTCAAATGTCACCCCAAGATAGGTGGGGTAGCTTTCTTCCTTGATCACGGTTGTCCCTAGGTGTATGTTAGCTGATTTGTCCTTGGGGGCAAGGGAGAACAGTGTTGTGGAGGTTTTGTCTGTGTTTATTGTGATAAGCCATTTCTCTGCCCATGACACTAGCATGTCTGCTGCCCGCTGCATTCTATAATTTGCTGTGGTGACATTTTCATCAGCGCACCAGAGTACTAGGTCATCTGCATATAAGGCAGCTTTAACTCCTGCAGGGAGATCTTTCACCAGGTCATTGATGTAAACAAGGAAGAGTGTTGGGGAAATTACTCCTCCTTGAGGTACCCCCTGATGGAGCAACACTTTTCTGCTCTGCAGACCGTCAAGAGTGACTCTAGTTCTCCTGTTATGCAAGTATGACTGGATCCATTTCATCATGTTGCCTTGGATTCCACTTCTCCTAAGTTTTGCAATGAGGCCATCTTTCCACACCTTGTCAAAGGCCTGCTTGAAGTCGACCCAGATCGTTAGGACCTTTTTCTTCTCCTGGAAGGCATCTTCTATTGCTTGAGACAAGTAAGTAACTTGGTCTTCTATACTGTAGCATTCTCTAAATCCAGCTTGTTCCGGCACCAGGATCTGCTCAGACTCTAAATACCATTTCAATCTGTGGTTGACTATTCGCTCCATAGTCTTCCCAACACAGCTTGTGAGACTGATTGGCCGGTAACTTGCAGCCTCGGTCTTACATTTCCCTTTCTTTAGTATGGGTATTGTGATGGCTTCTCTCCATACTTGGGGTACCGTTCCTTTCAACCAGCTGTGGTTGAATATCTCAAGCAGTTTTGTCTTTGCTGCTGAGCTCAGATTTACTAGCATTTCGTTGCTGATTTTGTCTGGGCCGGGTGACTTTTGAAACTTAAGCTTGGAAATAGCCTTCTGTAGTTCTCCTAGTGTGATGGGTTCCCTCATTGGGGCAGGAGTATCTGTCTGTCCCATGGTTGCCAGTATTTCTTTTCTTATCTCTCTCTGATGATCTATGTTAATGGGTAAGTTGCTTTCTGAACTGTATCTTCTAGCAAACAAGTCTGCAGCTTGTTTTCCTCTGAAAAGTTTGCCACCTTCATCCAATGTGATAGTCTGCCTAGGTGAGGAACGCTCTTCATTTAGAGACTTGACTAATCTCCAAAGTTTCCTGCCGTCTTTCTCAAGGTTCAGCGATGCCGTTTTAGTTCTCCAGCTTTTCCGTTTTTCTTCTAGCTTTGTTCTCTGAAACTCTGCTACAGCCTTTTTCCATTTGTTGTGAGTTTCAAGTGAAGGCTGAGACTCTGCGTCCTTTCTAGCCCTGTCCATGGCTTCCTGACGTTCTTGGAGTGTGCTGGACCAGTATGGTATGTAGTTACGCCGGCATCCTTTGGGAATGGTTTCTTTTGCAGCTTGTAGTATGCATCTGTTGAAGTCTTTTACCACTTCATTAATGTCTCTGTTCTGTACCTTGAGGGTAGACAGCAGCGTGTTCACCTGATGCCTGAATAAACCCCAGTTGGCTTTTTTGTAGTTCCATCTTGTAATGGCTGGGCCTGTACTGAGAGTTGCACTCTGGACAGTAAGAAAGATTGGGCGATGGTCGCTTCCCCCTAGTTGGTCTCCTACTTCTCTACTAATAGATCCAGCTATATCTGGTGTGGAGAAGGCAAGATCTGGTGTTGAAGTTGTGTGCCATCCTCTGGAGTAGAAGGTAGGAGTATCTGTGGCATTATTGACTAGGATTAGGGAGTGATCATCTTGCCAAGTTTCAACCTCTTCACCTCTGTGATCCAGATGGTTATAGCCCCAGCTCTGGGAGTGGCTATTAAAGTCTCCAACTGCTATAAAGTTGGTGGCTGGTACCTGTATAGAGCTGAGACTCAGGGGTTTGTTGTTCGGACAGTAATAGTTCAGGAGTTCTATTTCCATCTTGTCTACCTTTATCTGCAACAGCTGATATTCTGCTCCATCCATGAAGGTTTTCCTTTCGTGTGCAGGAATGTTATTCCTTACAAGAGTAAGTACTCCTCCTTTTCGTCTATCTTTTCTGTCGGATCTGAAGCATTGATATCCCCTTATTTTAAAGGTTTGATCTGCTTTCAAGGGAGTCTCTTGGATACAGCAAACACTGACTTGCTTCTCATACAAGATGTTTTCCAGCTCTGTCTTTTTGCTGTATCCAGCCTGCTTGCTGTTCACTCCCTCTGCATTCCAGTGCATCATGACAAGTGGCACTCTGGGTTTCTCTTTTTCTGTTTTGTTTTGGTCAGTAGTTCTCCTCCGCCGTCTGCTGACTCCACAAGACGGTCTAGAGGGTCCTCCAGTAGCTGAGGGTGGGCTCTGTCGAGGCTCAGAGCCCGGCACTGCACCTGCCTGGTGGAGCTCCACAGGGCGAGCACCAGTACGAGATTTATTTGACGGTGTACTCTCCATAGAAAAAAAAAAAGCGAGTTGCGTGATACTGTGGTTTCCGGTGCGCCTTCTGGCCCAGTATCTATGACTTTAGCACCTGTTCAACGGGAGAGTGGGCTCATCCCTAATCTGTTTATGTTCCCAGTAGTAGACTATTCGCAAGCAGCCTGGGGGTGTCACTGCTCTGCGCGGACCTTGTTTACCGAGGCGGCGTCCGAGCTCGTATGGTGAAAATATGGTTGCATTATCTTCAAAATAGCCCTGTCTTTCCTGCCATCCTGCAACTTTGAGTTAGGGAGTTCTGAGCTCCAGTCTCTTTCCCAGGCATTTTATCCTGGCCTGGCACGCATACAGAGGACCCCACTTCTGGTTCTAAGTTAGCAGTTGGGGACAGGTGGGGTAGCACACTGTGCATTCCCCGTCATCCAGGGGGCTCTCCAACTATGCAGAGCTTGCACAATGCTGTGCTCTGGTTCTGGGCTCACCCAAGGAATCCTCACGTCCTGCACAGAGCCACTTCCAGATACCCACCACCTGCCAACCCCCCATTGTAGAAATCTCCTGCATGCGGCCATCCAGTCAAGAGCCAGTATTAAGTCTGGTGCCCAAGTGATTCCCCCCAAGCTCAGTGTGCAATTCTGGGTTCTCATCATGCTGCAACACAGGGGGGATTGTGATGCTCAGCCATCTCTCTCAACTCTGCACCGATAAATGACATCGGGGACTTAACTGTGTCTCAGTACTGGGAGGCCCCGTTTCCGGGTATACCACACACAGCCAGTTGAGGCAACGGTCGCCGTGGGCGTGTCTTCAGTGGGGAAGTTGTGGAGTCTTCCTGTCCATGTTCTTGCACATCCTAACACTGCCCGCAAGACATCGGAGGTTTGGAGAGTGGCCTTCTCTGCTTTTTTGAGCCGGGGTGGGCTCCCGGGCAAGTCTCGATGGGGATCGGGACGTGTCCACGCGCCAGTGGGCCCAGCATCGGCCGCATCTGTTGGAGGACTTGCTCTGCCAGGTTTGAGTTAGTAAATTCCAACTTTGTCATCTTCTTGGCATTGTGATGCTGGGGTGCCTGTGGATTTCCTAACGCCCCGGGTAGAAGCCAGAAGTGTACTGTGCCAGCTCTGGGGGAGATAAAGGGGGTGTTTCTGCGTCTCCTTGTGATACGTAGCCAAGGTAGGGCTCACAGTGCTCTTTCCCCGCCACCAAATTGCCTGCTGGTTACGCCGAGTTCTCCGAGGCTCTAGGCATGTGACCAAGAGTTGAAGGCAATAGGATCGTCACGTCCTGAGTCTCTGTGCCTGTACGATGGGTTCCGATCTTCAGGGAGCAGTCCACACTCGTTCCCACTCCCAAGACTTGTTCAGTATCCATCTGGCTCCTTCCCACCCACAGAGGGCGTGTACGGTGTAGTGCACCGGTTTTATTATCGAGGTTTGCTCCTCTAGATCCGTTGTGTTTAGCCTGAGGATTCGCACCCTCAGTTACCAGGACTACCTCGAGGAGGGTGTGGCTCTTCACCACGCACAACGATCTTGGGGTATGAGAGGTTTTGCTAGGCCAAGAGACTAACACCGCAATGGTCGCTCCTTTCATGAACAGAATTCACTAGGCCTAGGGTGAAGCAAGGGGGGAAACCCACTACCCACAACACCAGCACATCATACCCCCTGTCTGTAGACTTTGCCCCTAATCTGTGCTAATACTCGTAATTCTGCCATCAATGGTACCTATACCTTGTAGCGGTATGGCAGCTTGCGTACCCTGACAATCCCCAGAGCTATGCCAGTGGGAGTTTTACTCCTGGTAGGTTCAACCAAGCTGGACTGGTCTGTGTGGGTAGGGGTCAGACAAAAGCTGGTACCCTGGTCCTCCAGGTTGGGGGTTTTAGCATAGGGCTGACACCCCTGTCTGTGTAAAAAAAATAATGAAGTTACGGAAACAACATCAAATGAACAAACTTTGCTGCGGGATGGACATTCGGAGTCTGTGGCTCGTATGACTGTCAGTGGTGAAAGCCGAAAGGAAGCCACTGACATGAAAACGGATGTCCTGACCGCAAAACAGGATACAAGAATAGGATTTTGGAATGTCAGGACAATGTACGAGACAGGTAAACTAAGACAGGTCACGGCAGAAATGAGAAACTATAGGTTACACATCCTGGGGATAAGTGAGAGCAGATGGACAGGGGCAGGAAAAGTTAAAACAGCAACAGGAGAAACAGTACTTTACTCTGGAAGAGAGGATGGACAGCACAGTGAAGGCGTAGCCATTATTCTACAGAAAGGGATAGAAAGGACATTACTGGAATGGAAACCCATCAACAACAGACTGATACGATTGAGATTGAGAGGGAGATTCACCAACACTACAATAATACAATGCTACGCACCAACGAATGATAGCGATGAGGAGGTCAAGGATGAATTCTATCAACAACTGCAGAAAGAAATGGAAGACACACCTAGATATGATCTTGTTATAGTAATGGGAGACCTCAATGTGAAAGTTGGTACACACAATACATATAATGAAAGAACAATGGGGAAATGCGGCACCGGAACAGCAAACGAAAATGGGGATAAGCTAATAAGTTTCTGTAGCATTAACAACCTGGTCATTGGAGGAACACTTTTCCCACATAAGGAAATTCACAAGTTAACATGGGAATCACCAAATGGTCGGGACAGAAACCAGATAGACCACATCATGGTTAACGGCAGATGGAGACATGCATTACAAGATGTGAAGGTAAGAAGAGGTGCAGATGTGGGAAGTGATCACCATTTAGTAGTAGCAAAACTGAAAGTGAAACTAAGAAGGGCTGGACCAACTGTAACTACACAGAAAAGGTTTGACATCAGCAAATTGAAGGACCCCCTTACCAGAAAAGCTTTTGCGGCCGACATTAAGAAACGATATCAATTTGCCAAAAGCCAGGAAAAGACATTGACTGATGATATAGACCAGAATTTCAACACCATTTCAACAATATATAAGGAAAATAGCAAATCATGCTTAGGATTCCAGGAAAGGAAGAAGCAAGACGGGATAACACCAGAAACACTAAACACCATAAAGATGAGAAAGGAAATGAAAAGAAAGAAAACAGAAGCGAAGTCCCCCAGGTTAAAGCAACTATATAGCGAACAGTACAGCCAGCTGGACAGGGAAGTTAAACGCCAAACCCGAGCCAACAAAAGGAATTTCCTAGACGATCTTGCAAAACATGCAGAAGAGGCAGCACTGAGAAATGAACAAAGCACAGTATACAAAATAACAAAACTCATCAGCGGAAAACAAGGTGCAAACAATATTACATTAGTAAGAGATAAGCAAGGAAATCTCATCAAGACAGCAGAGGGACAGGAAACAAGATGGGCAGAGCACTTCAGAGAAACGCTGAACAAGGAAATACCAGAGACACAATTGAATGTTCCTGAGGCTGAAAACGATCTAGATGTAAATACAGACATTCCACGAAAAGAAGAAATCATCACAGCAATCAAAGGGTTAAAGAACGGTAAAGCTCCGGGCCATGATAACTTAAATGCAGAGCTATTTAAGACAGACCCTGAGCTAGCAGCAGAACTATTAGAACCACTATTTGCACAAGTGTGGAAAACGGGGACAACACCATCAGAGTGAAAGAAAGGAATAATTGTCAAATTGCCCAAGAAGGGAGATCTTGCAGACTGCAATAATTGGAGAGGAATCACTCTTCTCTCAGTTCCCAGCAAAATACTAGGCAGGATAATTATACAGAGAATTTCAAAGGCAGTAGACTACAAACTGAGGAAAGAACAAGCAGGATTTAGAAAGAACAGAAGATGTGTAGACCATATATTCACTCTCAGGAACATTATAGAGCAGTGCTCAGAATGGCAAAAACAGCTTTACATAAATTTTGTTGATTTTGAAAAGGCTTTTGACAGCATACATAGGGACAGTTTATGGAAAATACTGAGGGCTTATGGAATTCCAAGCTGCAAAGTGTCAATCATAAAAAGCCTCTATGCCAACTTTACGTGTAGTGTTGGGCAGAGCAACCTAACCTTCGAGGTGAAGACAGGAGTACGACAGGGATGCCCCTTATCAACCACTCTATTTTTAACAGTCATAGACTGGGTGATGCGCCAGACAACAGAGGGCAGTCCAAGAGGAATAAGATGGACTACATTTTCTACATTGGAAGATCTGGAATATGCAGATGACATTGCACTGCTGGCACATTCACATCAACACATCCAGGAAAAAACGGATAGACTTAATAAAATTAGCCAGCAGGTGGGCTTGAACATCAATTTAAAGAAGTCTGAGGTCATGACGCTCAATGTGAGCAACCCTGAGCCCATATCAGTAAGGAATCAGCAACTGGTACAGACAGATACCTTCACATACCTAGGAAGCATAGTAACACCAGACGGTGGGGCAGGCAAAGACATCAACATCAGAATGAATAAGGCAAGAACAGCCTTCTTTAGCCTAAATAACATCTGGAAGTCCTCCCAATACAGCACAAGCACAAAATTAAGATTATACCAGAGTTGCGTGCTTTCTGTGCTTCTCTATGGTGCGGAATGCTGGAGAGTCACAGAGAAGGAAATGTCAAAATTGTCCTCTTTTCACACAACATGCCTAAGAAAAATTCACCGCATCTTTTGGCCGAATACCATCACCAACCAAGATCTGCTTACTCGTAGCAAGCAAGAGGACATGCACACCATCATAGCTGGCAGACGCTGGAGCTGGGTTGGTCATGTCCTCAGAAGAGACCCCGATGCCATCACAAGAACAGCTATGTTTTGGACCCCTGAAGGAAAGCGAAAGAGAGGCCGACCAAAAACAATTTGGCAGAGGACTGTGGAGGCTGAGATGCAAAGAATGAACCAGAGTTGGGGCACTGTACGAAGGATGGCCACCGACCGTGCAAAGTGGAATCAATTTGTTGTTGCCCTACAAGACGCCACTAGGCGTGATGGCCACTGACTGCTTTGACGGTCGGTGGTTAAGGATCGAAGAAGAAGAAGAATACTCGTAATTGCTTATTTCTTAGCATCATGTTTACTTATTGTAATCTTCAGGTAATTTGTAATGGGAAGTTCAGGGTTGTCTCCTTCATTTGAGTAATATTTTTGTCCACTACCTATTCTTATTTGCGTGGTTAGAGCACTGGTTTCTCACAGTGCTGAGTTCGAATCACAGTACCAACATGCTCCAGTCTACCCAGTTGCAAATGGGCACCTGACTCTATGAGTTAGGGATCACTCCCCTATGACAGTATCTGCTATGGGACTACCGTTAGCTTTATTCTACTTTGACTTCCTGTTTATACCTCTCCTCTCCTCTCCTCTCCTCACACTTATCATTTAACTACCATGTCAACTTTGTTCCATTTCTGACGGAAGCTGAAGTTTGTAATCATGATTAGTAGTTTTTTTTTTTTTCTTTTAAATTAGTGACAGAAATAGCAGAGAATGTCACTGTGTACATCAAGTATATCAGACAGAATGTTGTGTATCAGCCTTTCATGGATGGCCCCAGCAGTCAAGAATATTTAATAGAAGAGCAGCGAATAGGTGTAGGGGTAAGTTTAGTGTGTGTCATCTGTGTGTTTTTTGTTTGTTTCTGAATTCTTAATTTTATGGAAGTGGTGTGACAGAAGGCAGGATTTGCTCATCATATAAATTGTTCCAGTATCTTGTGATCTACTGATGAATAAATTAGTAGTAACAGATAAACAAATATATGTCTGTATGATTACACACATAACTATAAACTAAATGTATATACTTTAAGTCTTCACTTTTTTGTGGGTTATGTTTTACAGTTTCTAGTCTTAGTTACTATTGTCAACATTTCTTTCATTATCTTCCTATATTCATCAAAGATAATCATAACATTATCATAACCATAAACATTATAACCATAATAATTTTCTTTATCTGTTATAGGTCAAGTCTGCTTTTTCAGGCACTGTAGAAATAGTTGATTTGAGAGTGTTTCAATTTTTTAGGTATGTAATGTTATATTTGTCCAGCTTTTATCATATTTTAATTAAAGCAATAAAATGAACTGTAAATCTCTGATTTGCATAATTCCATAGTTCCATGTCTTATTGCACAAACAAAAATGTAAGCTTAAGAGTAGTTTTCTGGGATGGATGCAGAATTATCATGACAAAATAACATAACAGTTACGTTAGTAGCAATCTTAAGGTCGGCCACTTTACTCCTTATAAACCGTTTATTTGATTGTTTACTCCACTTATACTTTAGTTTATTAACATTTCAAATGTTTCAGTTCTTAAGGTAGGTTCATCTACGTAACTGAAGTTTATCTTTCTTGACAGATAAAACTGAACTATTATTAGCACATAGTCAACCAATGGTCTGCCCTCTGTATAACCCTTCTTCTTCATCCCATTTTCTATATTTGCAGATCTATACCGAATCAGCAGTATGAAGTCCTGATAAAAATGGAAGTGACATCATTTTACAGAGAGACAGTTCAGAGAGTTATCATTGAGGCAGTACAAAAGAACACAGAAGATCCCAATGGCTTTTTTTCCAAGGAGGATGTTAAATCATTAGAAGTGTCTTTAACTCTCACAGGTAATAAACGTCAGTTTGATTTTGTGTTATATTTCTGAAATAGTGTTAAAGAGCTTGGGTCCGCCACTGTAACTGTCCACCTTAGAGAAAGCCTGTGCCAAAGAACTCATTGTGCTTATGCAGTGGTGGTTTCAGTAACAATTTGTTATACTTAATAAGGTTGCCAGTCTCATTTACAACCTCACATCAACAGTACTGTTCTGTCTTCATCTGAAACTACATGGCATAGGTCCTAACATTATAAACATAGCTTCTCGGAACAATATAAAAGTGGAATTTATTAAAATCGGTTACATCAGCCTACATCAGAAACTACATGGCATAGGTCCTAACATTATAAACGTAGCTTCACAGAACAATATAAAAGTAGAATTGATTAAAATGGTGATATCAGCCTACATCTGAAAGTACATGGCATAGGTCCTAACATTATAAACGTAGCTTCACAGAACAATATAAAAGTAGAATTGATTAAAATGGTGATATCAGCCTACATCTGAAAGTACATGGCATAGGTCCTAACATTATAAACGTAGCTTCACAGAACAATATAAAAGTAGAATTGATTAAAATGGTGATATCAGCCTACATCTGAAAGTACATGGCATAGGTCCTAACATTATAAACGTAGCTTCACAGAACAATATAAAAGTAGAATTGATTAAAATGGTGATATCAGCCTACATCTGAAAGTACATGGCATAGGTCCTAACATTATAAACGTAGCTTCTCAGAACAATATAAAAGTAGAATTTATTAAAATGGTGATATCCGCCTACATCTGAAAGGACGCTGAATGATGCAGTAAATGTGGAAAGAAGAATCCTACCTAAAGCATTGACATCATTGATTATACCCAGCTTTAAAAGAGTGGAATATTACTTCTTCAAATATTGTTTCTTTTCTTCAGTTTTCTGAGCCCTAAATGTTTTTAGCTTCACAGTTTTCAGCTCTTTCAGGTCAATTTCTGTGGTGTCTAGCCATCTTTTCTTTGATATATTCTCGGTCTTGTGCCCATAATGTGTTCCTTACATGCCTTTCTTGATTTGTTGCTATCTCCATTTGTTCACCATGTTCCAGCCATCTCATTCTGTAAAATATCATGATGTACACTGTGGATGATAATTTAAATAGGTTTTATATTTACTTCTTTTTTCTGTTTCTCCGTTTGTTGGTGTTAATATCTGTGATTTGACTATTGATGTTTCTATGTACTCTGCTTTCAAACTGTTGAATTTTTATGAAACCTGCCCATCACAAAAATATTTATAGAATAGGTGATTGCAGTAAATATACACACATTGGGATCCTCACTAGGGCTACGGAGTTCACGCACTGTGCTGAGATCCTCCTTGTATGTGATCTAAAGGGAGGATATTGGAGCACTAATGGAGTTGTCCTTGTACAATGAAGATGGTCCTTAAAACCAGACCAAACCTCATAGTATTCATTTCTGTCTCCAGCTTTCTTCCCCATGTGTCCTTTAGTCTGCCTCTTCTTCTCTTGCCCTGGACATTCCAGAACAAAGACTGCCTTTTTTCCTCAATGCATGTCCAATCCATTAATAATAATAATAATAAATTCTTTAAGCACCAAACACGGCGCATAAGGCAGAAACCAGTGCTCTCCAGGTTGTTCGTTGTGACGCCACTCCTCTTAGCTCTTGCACATTATTTAGGCCCAACGTTCTTCCTTCTCTTATTATTGTTCTTCTGAGTGTTTCTTTTGGTCTTCCTTTTTTCCTCTTACCCTCAGGAACCCAAGTGAGCGCCTGTAGTGGTATTCTGTTGTTTTGCATTCGTAGGACATGACCGATATATGACCATCGTCTTTTCCTTATATAGTCGGAGACATATTTCTGCCTAGAGTCTTCTCTTATTTGTCGATTAGTCTTGAATTCTTTCCAACTGATGTTCATGAGTTTTCTAAGACATTTGTTCTCGAATGTATTCAGCTTGTTCTCCAATGATTTTGTTATTTTCCAACTCTCACAGCCGTATGTTAACACTGAGATAACATTTGAATTAAACAGACGAAGCTTGGTATGTATATTCAATGATCGTAATTTCCAAATGTTAGATAATCTATTGAAGGCGCTAGCTGCCAAAGCAATTCTAGTATGGATTTCTCTTGTTGTGTCACCATCCTGAGTCATTTTACTGCCTAAATAATTACCAGCTTATTATTCTCATCTTTATTTCTGTGTATTACTAAGGCCCATTAGGGGAGCAATAAATATTAATACTGTAACTTACCAAGCATGTTACAACAGGTGACCAAGGAGGGTTGAAACTAGAAAATTTAAACCACAAAAACTTCAAGTCATACAGTACTGTGAGTTTTATTACTGTTTATTTATGTCAGGTTTTGTACCAGTCATTAAATTTCAGCTCCATAAGGGTCTCCCTTTTAGTTTTGATCTCCCTCTATTTCTATTGCACTGGGAATTCCAGATCAGGGATTGCGTTGTCATGTTATCAGCTCGTTGACTTAATATATAACCTAATCAATACCAGCATCTATCTACTCCCCACATCTTGTTCCACTGGTATTTGTCTATTTCTGTCCATCAGTTCCACATTGGTGCTTTTGTTGTACCATTTCAAGTCTTCTGTTCTGCACAAGCACCTATGTATGTATGTCTCTCTGTAACTTCTTTGTTGTCTTGTTCTCCATGTTTTAGAACCATACAATAGGACTGACTTGACATCCGAGTTGAAGATTCACATTTTTATGCTGGACTTGATTTCTTTTGATTTTCATATATTTCTCAATTTAATTAAAGCACTTCTTGCCATTTGTATTGTTATTTTTGTTTCACTGTCTGTTCCCTCAACTTTATCTATATTGCTACCAGGATACTTGTGTAATTTCAGATCCTGTAGGGATGTATCTCCTAGTGCAATCAGGTTTCCATTAGTTGTATCTATTTTCAAAATCTATCATATTTTCTCTGTGTATTTTCAAACCCAGTTACTGTGATCTCTCTTTAAACATTCTCATTTTGTCTTGCATGAGTCAAAAGAGCCAGATCATCTGCAAAGCCTATATATACGAGGGGAGTTCAGAAAGTAATGCACCACATCGTTTTTCTCAGCTAATAATGAAGATAGAAGTATGAAATGTTGCACACTTCAAATATAGCATGTGCCAATTGTGTGCACCAAATTGCACCGCAATCGGCCAAATAATACGGCTGCCCTAAACCGTTGAAATGGAGCGTGTTAGCAACTTGCATTATAAGCAGCGAATTGTGATAGAATTTCTCGTTGCAGAGAAGGAAACTGTTGTGAACATTCACAAGCGTCTATGTGATGTGTATGGAAGTTTTGCAGTCGACAGGAGTACAGTCAGTCGCTGGGTTCAGAGAATCAAAGAATCAGGAAGTGGAGATACGGAGCTGCTTGATCGGCCGCGCTGTGGACGTCCTGCCACAGCCCCCAACGCAGAAATGTTGAAATGCGCTGAGGGCATTATTCTTACTCATAGGCGAATCACTACTCAACAATTGGCCTTACAGCTATCAGTCAGCATTGGTAGTGCAAATGCAGTTATAAAAACTCTCTGATTTTCTAAGGTTTGCGCAAGATGGGTTCCTCGAAGCCTCACAAATGACCACCGATTGCAAAGGAAAGCAATTTCTTCTGAATTGTTGGAGCGTTTCAATGCTGATGGAGAGAACTTTTTAGCTAAGATCATTACAGGTGACGAAACCTGGGCACATCATTTTGAACCTGAGACAAAAAGACAGTCAATGGAGTGGCATCATCCGCAATCACCACGAAGAAAGAAATTCAAGACAAATCCTTCAGCTGGAAAGGTCATGATCACTGTCTTTTGGGACATTGAAGGTGTGATTCTTGTGGACGTTATGCCAAGAGGAGAGACAATCAATTCGCAAGCTTACATTAAGATATTGAAAAAACTCAATCAACGTTTTCACAGAGTTCGCCGCACAAGAATCCAGCAGACCTGCTTCTCCTTCACGACAATGCGCGACCTCACACAAGTCTGGCAACACGGGAAGCAATCACCAAATTGGGTTGGACTGTACTACCCCATCCACCCTATAGTCCCGATTTGGCACCTTCTGATTTTCATCTTTTTGGTCCACTTAAAGATGCACTCCGTGGGACAAGGTTTGAAGATGATGAAGGAGTGATTCATGCAGCGAAGAAATGGCTACATGATCAAGACAAAATCTGGTACGGGCTAGGAATACATGCACTTGTTTCGCGCTGGCATAAAGCCGTACAAGTTGATAGGGATTATGTTGAATAATACCGATGTTTAAATGACATATTTATGTTTATTGTGTATAAACTTCATGCTTTTTGAATAAACAGCTCCTGAGAAAAATGATGTGGTGCATTACTTTCTGAACGCCCCTCGTGTGTGTATATATATATACCCTTCAAAAGAAGTTAAGGACCATTTTTATTAAGGGTGCACAGTGAAAATGAAAATGAAAAATAAAAACACAGCACAACTGTGCAAAGCGCTGCTGCAGTATGGCAATAACTGAATGAGATACTGCAAGCCTCTGACCGACATTTCGGACAGTAAGACCTTCCTGCAACCACGCAATGGCTCTTCCTTTATCCAAAACACTCAGCTTTCGTCGTTGAGGCATATTGTTGTGCAATGGTTATGCAGCACTTGTGTTGCTTATAAAGACAATTTTGTGAGTACAGTTCAAGACCAACACTATAGTCTCCCACATGCATCACGCATTTTTGGAATAGCAGGTATTTTTTTCATGCTCAGACACCATTAAAAACACCCACATTTTGGCGTCTCAGCAGCATTTTTTCAGCGTGCTTGCTGAGCTGAACACTAGCCACACAGTATGCTGGTGGCCCATGCAGCACGTGTTGAATGTTTGTCGTTCGAGAAAAATCAATGTCAGATTAATTGCTTATGAAATATAATTTTTATAACTTTTGGGTCATTTTCACCTACTGGTCCTTAACTTCTTTTGAAGGGTATATATATATATATATATATATATAGAAGCAAAGAAAGAGGTAAGAACAAAAATCAAAAGAGCCAGATCATCTACAAAGCCTATATATATATATATGGGAGCCGCGCTGGTGTAATGGCTACAACGTTGTACTGGCGACCAGGTTTTCAAGGTTCAAGCCCGGGCGTCAGCGTTTGAAGGAATGTTTACAACCGGGATATTGACTGAATAACCTGAACGGCTCCTGCACATAAACCCCCTGTGGATGGGAAGGAGCAAAGCTCCTGACCGGGTTGGAAGGAAAGTCCACTGACTCCCCAGCCTCGCAATGATATGTCATTGGGCCAAAAGGGCTGGAAAGCTCGAGTGCCGCTGGTTAGAAAGAAAAAAAAAAAATATATATATATATATAAGCAAAGAAAGAGGTAAGAACAAAACATCAAAAGAGCCAGATCATCTACAAAGGCTATATATATATATATATATATATATATATATATATATATATATATATATATATATATATATATATATATATATATATATATATATATATATATATATATATATATATATAGAAGCAAAGAAAGAGGTAAGAACAAACATCAAAAGAGCCAGATCATCTACAAAGCCTATATATATATGTGTATATATATATATATATATATATATATATATATATATATATATATATATACATATATACATACATACATACATACATACATACATACATACATACATACATACATACATACATACATACATACATACATACATACATACATACCATACATACATACATACATACATACATACATACATACATACATACATACATACATACATACATACATACATACATACATACATACATACATACATACATACATACATACATACATACATACATACATACATACATACATACATACATACATACATACATACATACATACATACATACATACATACATACATACATACATACATACATACATACATACATACATACATACATACATACATACATACATACATACATACATACATACATACATACATACATACATACATACATACATACATACACACACACACACACACACACACACACACACACACACACACACACACACACACACACACACACACACACACACACACACACACACACACACACACACACACACACACACACACACACACACACACACACACACACACACACACACACACACACACACACACACACACACACACACACACACACACACACACACACACACACACACACACACACACACACACACACACACACACCACACACACACACACACACACACACACACACACACACACACACACACACACACACACACACACACACACACACACACACACACACACACACACACACACACACACACACACACACACACACACACACACACACACACACACACACACACACACACACACACACACACACACACACACACACACACACACACACACACACACACACACACACACACACACACACACACACACACACACACACACACACATAAGCAAAGAAAGAGGTAAGAACAAACATCAAAAGAGACCACACACAAAAATATATTGATCAGTTGGCAAGAGAGGCAGAGGAAGGCATGACTTCAGAATTCTTTATGAAGAGCAACATACTAAACCGTTTTGGATAAGAACTGGAGTATGACAGGGATGTGCGTATTGACACGATTTCTCAACCCTTTCAAAATAAAGTTCATTCTTTCATTTGCTCTTTAGTTTATCTTCTTGTTAGATTATAGACTGGGTTATGAAAACATCAACTTCACCCAACAGACACTGAATCCAGTGGTATCTTACAAACAGCTTGATAATCTAGTTTTTTTCCCCACCAGTTTGCCTCCTCTGTCCCATAACCGTAATCAGATGCAAGACAAAATGAAAAATACTCAATGAAATGTCACAGCTAGTGGGTCTCGAAATACACAGGTACACAGATAATGAGAACTAATGTAGGAAATGATAACAGGATAGAAATTGAAGAAACACCCCTACAGGATGTAGAATCATACAAATATCTTTGCAGCTATATAGACAACATTGGAGGGACAGACAGCCATATCAAAATAAGAATACAAAAAGCAAGCGGAGCTTTCATTGCATTAGGAAATATATGGACATCAAGAGAAATCAAGTCCAACACAAAAATAATAATCTTCAACTCAAATGTGAAGTCAGTCCTATTGTATGGCTCTGAAACACGGAGAACAACAAAAACAACATATTGCCGCTGCAAATTTGTCTCTCTTTTTTCTTGATTCATTAGATATCTGACAATAAACTGTTGTCTATAACTATAAAATGTCACATATCTCTTGAGATTTAATTTGTTTTGGCTTACAGGAGATGGTGATCTGATGCCTAATCTGCTCCTGTATAATAATAATAGCCCCTTCAGTCATAACTGGCAATGGGAATGAGCCCCTGAGGTGACAGCCCTCAGCTGCTTATTTTCCTAGTGTTCCTTTTGGCATTTTCTCCTCTCTTCTGCTTGCCACGAGAGCTTCTTTTCACCCAATTTGAGGTGGCACCATAGATAGCATCGCCACTTGGTGCGATCGACAGCTTCATCCTCCCAGGTTACTGGATTTATGACCAGTGCCCTCATGTCTCTCTTGCACACATCTTTGAATCTAAGTTGCGGTCACCCAACTGTTCTTTTGCCATCTGCCAGTTGTCCGTAGAAGATATCTTTTGGGATGCGACCATCTTTCATGCGGCAGACATGGCCAAGCCAGCATAGTCTGTGCTGTCTAAGCAGTATACATGCTCTGAAGGCCAGCACATGACAACACTTCGACATTTGCTCTTCTACATACTCTTAATTCATGGAATGATCTGATACCACCTGTGCAGTTGTCTATTGTCTGTTTCATGTACGAACATTCCAGATGGCAAGCCTGCAGATTTTCCTAGAGGAAACAAAAAGTTAGTCAGCAACAGAGGCTCCTTTTGGCTTGGTTACTTCATCAGCCTCCTTACCAGAGGACCTTCTGCTGTCTCCTGAATGGCTGAATTGAACTATTTCCTTCAGTTGACTTATCCATGTTGAATGTTGATATTTTTGTGGTTTAAAATTTCTAAGGGTTGAGGTAACTGGCCACAATCCCAATGCTCCTTACTTGCTTTTTTACAGCATGCATGGTAGGATACAGTGTACTATTTTTTTGCTCCCTTTTCAGGTCCAAGTAACACATGCCAGTGGAACAAGAAATTAGAAGAAAATGCTGGAGATTGATAGGACATGCATTGAAATAACCTTTTTATAGCATTACAAGGCAGTCCTTGTTGTTAAATCCCCAGGGTCTGATAGGTAGACAGAGACTAAAGAACACATGGAAAAATAGAACTGAAGACAGACATGAAGGGGATGAAGAAGATATGGAAAGACATTGAGCTGATGGCATGGGACAGGAAGACTTGACATAAGTTTGTTGAAGGCCTATGCTCCTTGGGGAGATGAAAGGTAATAATGATGATGACGGGGATAGATAAAACAAGGAAAGATTGTGTACAGATGGCAGGAAAGATTGTGTACAGATGACAGGAAAGATTGTGTACAGATGGCAGGAATGCTTGGTGTGTATTTGTTAAGACCTGTGATCCACATAAAGCTAAAATGTCATGAATAAATGAAACAATGCTACAAAATATTACCTGAAATTGAAGCTAAGTTTTTTTTTGTCTGCTCCCAATTTCTTACAGTTTTGTCTTTCCCAAACTAAGTCTTGTATACTGTCTTACAGATCCTCCAAAATGGTGTCCATATTCTGTCACATTTGGGGACAAAGGAGTCATTAAATGGGATACAGCTGATGAATGTTTACAGTATGCACCATGCCCATATAGCAGTCCACTGGATCATCCAGCATCAAATGCGTCTAGACCTTGGTGAGAGTATATTTATGTCACATATTACAATATTATATTACTGATTACACTAGTCAACAACCAAAATGTACCAGAAATGAAAATAGCTGATCTTAACTAATTTTGATGGATGAAAACGAAAATGACATTAAAAAATGTTGATTGGCTCTAGTTTTCAAGATATATGCTACTAGTTTATTTAATTACGGTCGATTTATATATATATGACGCAACTGTTGTGGACGATTGCATAATTTTTTCTAATAACCAATAAAAATGTAACTAGAAGTTGATGATGCAATCTTACCTATGATTACATCACCTTTGTGTATAAATATCTTATCTCTGATAAAATTTTGCCATTAGTTAGTGCATTTGTCCTTATTAAAAGTATCGTAGTTAGAAATGCCTAAGACGTGTGAACAGTGATAATAATTTCTGTTATATATGTGGTGAGGTGACATTTGTATCACAGTCCCAATGATTTGGAGAGAGCCCACTGATCATCTCAACAACTGTTACTTTTGTATGGTCCCTCCAATTGGGAAAGGCATACCAAAGAAGAAAAAATGGACTCTGGAATATCCAAACATCCCCTCTGCAATACGTCCGGTACCACATGGAGATGACCTACCAGTTCCCAACGTGCCAGAATCATTTTCAGCTGCTTCCACTGTTGAAGAAGAGGACATTGGTGGTCCTGAACCATCAACCTCAAGCGACTCAGATTTTGAGCAAACTACATCCACTAAACCACACTTAATAACCCAAGGTGAACTGAATGATCTTGTAAGAGATCTGAATTTACCGAAGAACAAGGCGGAGCTTTTGGGTTCCAGATTGCAACAGTGGAATCTCCTGGCAGAAGATGTTACAATTTCTGTGTATAGGAACCGCCAGAAGCCGCTTATTACATTCTTTTTTCAAAGAGGGTGACCTTTCTGCGTGCCACAACATTTCTGGTTTAATGGCAGCCCTCAAAATCAATTACATACCGGAAGAGTGGAGTCTTTTCATTGATTCATCCAAGACGAGTCTTAAAGCTGTTTTGTTGAATAATGGTAATGTGTTACCGTCAATTCCAGTTGGTCACGCAGTTCATATGAAAGAAACTTATGAAAACATTAAGCAGCTTTTGAAGTGTATAAACTACGATCATCATCATTGGTCACTTTGCGGTGACTTAAAAGTGGTCGCTCTTTTGCTTGGACTACAGGGTGGATACACCAAGTACTGTTGCTTTCTCAGTGAGTGGGATAGCCGTGCACAAAGTGACCATTACATCAGAAGACATTGGCCAATCAGGCAGTCATTGCAGCCTGGCAGTAAGAACGTTGAGAACCCAGCACTTGTCGACACCAGCAAGATTTTGTTGCCACCCTTGCACATTAAGCTGGGTCTCATGAAAAACTTTGTCAAGGCAATGGAGAAAACAGATGAGGCTTTCAAATACCTCATCAGAAAGTTTCCAAGACTGAGTGAAGCTAAAATGAGAGAGGGAGTATTTGTTGGTCCGCAAATTCGAAAACTTCTTCATGATGACGAGTTTCTTTGCGTGTTGCATGGCAAGGAAAAAGCAGCATGGCTAGCATTTAAGTCAGTGGTGGACAATTTTCTTGGAAACAACAGATCTGATAATTACAATGAAATTGTAGAAAATCTCCTTCTGAAGTATAAGAGTCTTGGCTGCAACATGTCTTTGAAAATTCATTTTCTGGATTCTCATCTGGATTTCTTTACGTCAAACTGTGGAGCGGTCAGTGATGAGCATGGTGAACGAATTCACCAGGACATTGCTGCTATGGAGACAAGGTATCAAGGCAATTGGAGCCCTTCAATTCTTGCTGGTTACTGTTGGACTGTGACAAGAGACACCTCATCGATTGACTACAAGAAGCAAGCAAAGAGAGCTCGAACAGCGACTGAATAATGACGGAATGGGTTCAAATGTGCCTTTTTAAAACATGATATGTGAACTTTAAATAATGTTTTTATTTTTTCTATCATTTTATGTTGAAATATCAATTAATTTTTTTTCCCCTACGCCCGCTAATACTCGAGGCAAAATCTCAGGTTATTATTAATGTCTAACCTGACATTGATTTTACGTGAGTATCCCAAGCATGACATAATAGCAGTCATGGGCGATTTTAACGCCAAAGTAGGTGACAACAACGATGGAGTACAAAGATATCTCGGTACTCATGGCATAGGCTGTATGAATCAAAATGGCGAAAGACTTCTAGAACTTTGTGCAATATCAAACCTCGTTGTGGCAGACACCATCTTTCCACATAAGAATATCCACAAGATAACATGGAATTCACCAGATGGCAGAACTAAGAACCAGATAGATCACTTCTGCATAAGCGCAAAATTTTGCTCATCAGTTCAAGACGTCAGAGCATACAGAGGTGCAGAGATCGGAAGCGATCATAACCTCTGCATAGCTAAACTGAGAATTAAACTGAAGAAGTTATACCAACCGAATAAAAATAGAAGAATAGATGTACACAGACTGCAATCAAATGATATAAAAGGAGGAATATAATGTCAAAATGAACAGCTATTTCGATGCTTTAGGCAAAATTGACAACGATATCACCACCAAGACAATCGATACTAAATGGAAACAACTGAGAACAGCAATGACAGAAGCAGCTGTAGCGACCACCGGATACCTAGTACATAAAAAGAAAAAATGGATGAGAGAAGATACTTGGGATAAAATACAAGAAAGGAAAACAGCAAAACTTAAACTACTAGCGGCAAGTACACATAATGCAGTTGAATCTTGCAAACTAACTTATAACTTGTTAAATAAAGAAGTGAAGACAAAAACTAGAAGAGATAAAAGACATTTCATCAATGAACTGGCCGTAGAAGCTGAAAATGCTGCAAGAACTGGTAATAGTAGGTGCCTTTATCAAATTACGAAACAACTATGTCACCAGCCTACTACTATGGACCTGTTAAAGGTAAAGGAATTCAATACCAACAGAAAAAGAACAAATGAAGAGATGGGCTGAGCACTTCATGGAGGTACTAAACAGACCACCACCAACAGTAACACCTGATTTTAATAATGAAACACTCACAACCACCTTGCCAATAACTTGCGATAAATTCACGCTGGACGAGATAAAAAAAGCCGTTAAAAGATTAAAAAATTTTAAAGCTGCTGGAGTTGATGAAATTTCAGGGGAAATGATTAAAGCAGTTAATGACAACAACCTCTTGAGAATTTTAGATATTATAAATGAAGTATGGAGAGAAGAACAACCACCACAACAATGGAAAGACAGTATTATTGTAAAGTTACCGAAGAAAGGTGATCTATCAGACTGTAATAACTGGCGTGGTATATCTCTACTTTCAGTACCTGGAAAATTATTATGTTGCATGATGTTAGAAAGACTTAAATTGCATGCTGACGAAAAGATCAGAGAAGAACAAGCGGGTTTCAGGCCGAAACGATCATGTATTGATCAAATATTCACACTAAGAACAATTATAGAAGAATCAGTGGAAATGCAATCGCCACTTATTATCACCTTCGTCGATTTTCAAAAAGCCTTTGATAGTCTACACCGCCCATCATTGTGGAAGATACTTACAATCTATGGTTTTCCAACAAAATATGTGAATATAATCAAAGCGCTATATGACAATGCAAGATGTTGTGTTAGAACAAATAAAGGGAATACAGAATGGTTTACAGTAGAAACAGGGGTAAAACAAGGCTGTATTATGTCACCACTACTTTTTGGAATAGCTATTGATTGGGTTATGAGAAACTATACCCACAATGAACAATTAGGTATAAAATGGACAAATGGAAAATTCCTGGGGGAACTGGATTTCGCAGATGATTTAGCATTCTTAAGTTCAACACCCAGACAATCCCAAGAAGCAGTAAATAATTTGTGTCATCTCTCGGTTAAAATAGGTCTCCAAATAAATGCCTCTAAAACTAAAGCTATGAACTTTTCTAACGAGACCTTTGATATCATCTTGAACGGGGAAAAACTACAGAATGTTGAAAGTTTCAATTATTTAGGCAGTAAAATGACTCAGGATGGTGACACAACAAGAAAACTCATGAACATCAGTTGGAAAGAATTGAAGACTAATCGACAAATAAGAGAAGACTCTAGGCAGAAATATGTCTCCGACTATATAATGAAAAGACGATGGTCATATATCGGTCATGTCCTACGAATGCAAAACAACAGAATACCACTACAGGCGCTCACTTGGGTTCCTGAGGGTAAGAGGAAAAAAGGAAGACCAAAAGAAACACTCAGAAGAACAATAAGAGAAGGAAGAACGTTGGGCCTAAATAATGTGCAAGAGCTAAGAGGAGTGGCGTCACAACGAACAACCTGGAGAGCACTGGTTTCTGCCTTATGCGCCGTGTTTGGTGCTTAAAGAATTTATTATTATTATCCCTTTGTTTCTTGTACAGAGACAGGTGTCCCTCGCCATTCAGGCAAATACTCTCCGATTTCGGAGGTACCCATTAGAGCTGGGTCGGCTCAGGAGCCGCCAGTCCCTGGTCGACGACACTCCTTCAAATGTACTCGCCAGGTCTCGAGTTAATCCAGTCCAAATCCCGGTCAACGAAAAATCCTCAAATGCCGTCGCCCGGGTTTGATCCTGTATCACCCGGTCGCCAGAGCAGTGTTGTAACCACTACGCTAGCGCGGCCCCCATCAATTAATTGAGTATGTAACCACAATTTTTATAATGCTAAAGTAGAAAGACCAGCTGTTCATCCCAGAGAATTAAAGAAGCGTACATTATTTGTATTACTGTAATGTAAATTCATCATTT
This sequence comes from Oreohelix idahoensis, assembly GCA_024509875.1. Lineage (NCBI taxonomy): Eukaryota > Metazoa > Mollusca > Gastropoda > Stylommatophora > Oreohelicidae > Oreohelix > Oreohelix idahoensis. The sequence goes on along the minus strand of JAMPIV010019777.1, from coordinate 76,718 downwards.
AAAAAAACCAGAGCCAATTGGTGAATTTCATTATGATATTTGAAATCAGCATGTCAAAATCAATAAGAAATGGTTATATTTAATTTCTGGTACAAATAACTTTTGAAAATTTGTTGACTAGTGTTATTTTTTAACTATGCTGTGTTTTTTTTTAAGAAGCTTGAGTGATTATATTAAACTAGCTGTAAGTACCCGGCTTTGCCTGGGTTATATAGTAATGGCTTATCAAGTCACAACAGTTGATGAGCAAAGTTGTATACAGTTGTATCTAAAAATAAATGAACTCACATAATGGTGGTCAGTACTCGAGCAAGACCACAGTCTGCCCTAGCAAGTCAAGGTGCTGAAGACGGAGGCAACCAGCCAAGAGGCGCACCACAGCAATCAGGATGCCACGCACATGCGCTATGGAAGTATGCCTATATCTGCAAAACGTTATGGCACTCGCCCTGTGATGGACACCCAGGCAGGCGCAGTGCCGGGCCCTCTGCCTCGGAAGGGCCCAACCCCTACTACTGGGGGTCCTTCTCAATTGCCCCGTGGAGCCAGGAGGCATGAGAATAGAGCTACTGGCCAAGCAAAGAAAAGACCATTTAAAATAATGCACTGGAATGCTGAAGGCGTCAATAGTAAAAAAGACGGCTACAGCAAAAAATTAGAGCTCGAAAATATCTTGAATGAAGAGCAAGTAAATGTATGTTGCTTGCAAGAAACCCACCTCAACAAAGACATAGCCTTCAAAATCAGAGGCTACCAGTGCTACCGATCTGACCGAATAGACAGGCGAAAAGGTGGAATACTGACACTCGTGAGGAATAACATCAGTGCATGTCAGTTTGAAACATATATGGAGGGGGCGGAATACCAGATGCTTCATCTCAGGACAGAAAGTTCAGAATTCCACCTGCTCAACTACTACTGTCCGAGCGACCGCCCACTGGCACTAGATACAATCCCAGCAAAAGAAAGACTGATTGTATGCGGAGACTTCAACAGCCACTCACAGAGCTGGGGCTATGATCACATGGACAGGAGAGGTGAGGAGCTTGAAAACTGGCAGGATGACAATGGGCTTATCCTGATTAATCAGCCAATCGACCCACCAACCTTCTACTCGAGATCATGGCACACCACCTCTACACCAGACCTGGCATTCCACTCACCCAGCTTGGAGTGGAACACCACACGCATTGTAGGGAAACAACTTGGAGGCAGCGACCACCGGCCAGTCTTCCTAATTGTGGAAAATGAACTTGTCAAGGAGAGCAGCACTCTCTCTAGGTGGAACTACAAGAAGGCAGACTGGACAATGTACCAGCACCGTACTAGTATACTGGCTAGAGATCTGACTGTAGACAAAGACATCAATAAGCTAGTCGATGAATTCAGCAGATGCATATTACAGGCTGCTCGTGAAACAATACCTAGAGGGGCTCGTAAGCACTACAAACCATATTGGAATAGTGAACTAGAGCAGCTGCACAACGACGTGGAAACATCTCGAAAGCAGGCAGAGACCAGTCCATGCCAAGAAACCACAATAACTACCAGCAAGCTAAGGCCAAATTTCAAAGGGCCAAGTTGCAGGCCAGGCGAAGAAGCTGGAAGGAGAAAACAGAGTCCTTGAACTTTGAAAGAGATACGAGGAAACTGTGGAAGCCGGTAAAGCAACTTAACGATGAAGGTACAGGGAGAAACTCAAGGATTGCTCTGTACAAAGATGGAAACATCCTCATGGGAAAACAGGCAGCTGATCACTTTGCAGACTCCTTTGCTAAAGACAACAACATCGAAGTTAGCCCAGAGAAGCAACAGGAGACTCGTGAGAAACAACACGCAGGACGAGATGGAACCATACCTGAAGTTATGGAGGCACCAATCACATTCAGAGAACTGGAGCTTGCAATATCCAAATTGAAAATGAGAAAGTCACCAGGAGTTGATGGAGTGTCCAATGAAATGATTAAGAACTTGGGAACCGCAGCAAAAACAAAGCTGCTGCAGATCTTCAATATCTGTTGGAACTCAGGCAGAGTTCCACAGACCTGGAGGGAAGCAATCATGATACCACTCCTAAAACCAGGAAAAGACAGTTCCACTGCCTCCAGCTACAGACCAATCAGCCTTACAAGCTGCCTCTGCAAAACAATGGAACGTATCATCAACCTCAGGCTACAGTGGTACCTTGAAAGTGAAAACCTTCTTGTACCACAGCAGGCGGGCTTTAGGCAGTGTTATTCCACCGAAGATCAGGCAACTTACCTTTCCCAAGAGATTGAGGATGCGTTCCAAGATAAGAAACTGGTACTAGCAGCATGGATAGATCTAAGGAAAGCATTTGACAAGGTTTGGAAAGAAGGGCTTCTGAAGAAACTGAGAAATTGTAGAGTGAATGGTAAGATGTACAAATGGGTGAAAGCATACTTGCATAACAGAAGAGCCCGAGTACAACTAGATGGCCTCAAGAGTAAGAAAATTCTACTGCGTCATGGCGTCCCTCAGGGAGGGGTTCTGTCCCCACACTTTTCCTAGTCTACATCAACGACCTGGTTGCTGAACTACCACATGGAATGAAAGTGGCAATGTACGCTGATGACCTGGTAATATGGTGCACAGATGAGCATGCAACAGTGGCCACCAAACTGCTACAAAGAGCTATAGATGCCTTAACCTCATGGGCAAATAGATGGTGTGTCAGCATCAACACAGACAAGTGCAGCACTACGCTCTTCACCCTCTCTCCCAAACAAAAAAAAGCTGGTGTCATCAAGATAAACGAAGAGCTCCTGAGAGAAGATAAACAACCCACCTATCTCGGAGTTACATTCGATGATAGGCTGACATGGAAGCAGCACATCAACAAGGCAGCAACAAAGGCCAGGAGGAAGCTAGCCATCCTGAGAAAACTAAGTGGAACCACATGGGGAGCCAGCGGGAAAATACTTAGTAAAGTTTACCAGCAGGGCATACGACCACACCTGGAATATGGGTCAGCTGCGTGGTGTCCAGCATCAAACACCACATTACAAGAGCTAGATAAGGTGCAAAACCAGGCGCTTAGGGTCATCACGGGGGCAATGAAATCAACGCCTATAGTGGAGATGGAAAAAATGGGGAGGATACAAGCACTGAGAGAACGCAGAGACACGAAAGTGCTAACACAGGCAGAAAAGTTCCTCTGTATGCCGAGCCATCCAATGAAGGACAGATTCCAAAACCTAGCAATGGGGCGACTGAAAAGAAGCAGCTTTATCCACCAGGCCAAACGATTTCGTAGACAAACCTCAGACCTACCTGAAGTTAACAGCCCCCTAAAGTCTGTGCCAGAACAAACCCCTTGGAGAGAGGAGCATGGACTACCAGTACACATCCACACAAAAGTGAAAGGAATATTCGACAGGGATGAACAGAACAGCGTGCAACGTAGGACAGTCACTCTCAGTTTCCTGGATGATGAATACCCACAGGACCTCTGGGTCCGAGTATACACGGATGGGTCAGCACAGAATGCAGTAAAGAATGGAGGAGCAGGAGTGTACATAGAATACCCAAACAACACTAGGGATACGGTCAGAGTACCAACGGGGAAATTCTGTAACAACTATGATGCAGAAGTCCAGGCAATCAAGGTGGCAACTGAGAAACTACTGAACACCAATCTCGGTCCACAGCCTGTAGTATTCCTGACAGATGCAAGATCAGCACTCCAAGCACTTCAGTCCAGAAAATTGCCAGTTATACAGGCCCTACTTTCTGAACTGTGCAACCAGCGCAGGGTCGCCATGCAGTGGATACCGTCTCATTGTGGAATACCAGGAAATGAGAGAGCAGACGGACTGGCTAAAGAAGGTGCTGCAGACGAACAACCGGATGTACCAGTTACGTACCATCAGAAGAAAAAGATGATCAAATCTATCAGAAAGCCACCAACATCAACGCAGGATGACTACCAAGCTATGAACAGATCAGAACAAATAGTCATTCTGCGCCTCAGAACAGGACACAACCGCCTCCGCAGCCACATGTATACAAAATTCAAGATTGGCAATTCAGCCATGTGTACATGTGGACAGGCACCCCAGACAGCGGAGCACGTACTGCAAGATTGCCCCGAATATGATATATTGAGGCAAACCCACTGGCCCAGAGAAACAACACTGGAAGCAAAACTATATGGACCTCTGTATGAACTACAAAAGACAGTGAAGTTTATACAAGAAACAACATTGCAGATATAGACAATATATTTCAAGCGAACGAAAGAAGAAGAAGAAGAAGGTGGTCAGTCCCATTTTATGAATGTGTCTCTAAAGGTGTGATGCTTTGAGGGAAGCATTTAGTTTTTCCACCGAAGTTGATTGTGAGATAACTGGTAACGTTTGATGGAAGTCACATGAAAGCACTACTACAGCCCTTCCCAGTAGAAGGGTGTTTCCCCTAATATATTGCAGAGTCAGATCAAGAGCTCTATTATTCTATTATGTCTTGATCAATTGGGGGGGGCGGGGGGGGCGCAGGGCGCATTTATGATGATCAGATTGCCTCCTGTTGTATTGCTCTGTATAGAATTTCCTATCATTTGACTGCTCAGTGAACTTCACAAAAATATTCAGCATGTAAATATACTTTAGTTTTCTTTATGACACTTCTTGATTCATCATAAAGTTCAGTGCAGTGTAAAGAATATATTTCTTCATCTTTCCACAACTGTCAGTCCTTTGTGCTCATTTTACTGCCACTCTTCAGCCAAGTTTGCTTGACTATCAAATACTTATTTTTTTATTGTACTCTGTCTCTTTTTTGATTGATTATACTTGTTACCATAAAGTGTTACATCTTTCCTATTCTTAAATCATATCTTTTGAAATTCTTTTTCACGTTTTTGCAATTGATTTTTTTTAGTACATTCACATTCTTCTTTTGAGATATCTTCATTCGACTTTTAGCTGTCTATGGAAGTCTTAATATTCCTGAGATAAACAACAACCCCGTGGCCTCAAGTAATCTTCTTCTTGTAACTGTTCATTGTTTTTAATCCAAATAAAAATTGAGGGGAATGGTTAATGTAATAGAATTTTTTTTCTTCCTTGTCTGAATAAAGAAATATGAACATGTTTATTATTTTATGGATATTTTTGCCTGATTGAAATTTATACCCACATATTTTTGAAAACAAATGTTTAAAAAAAACTCAACAGCTTGAATAATACAGATGGACTCATTACGTGGGGTGAAGTGAATGATTCCGTCTGTATCACCAAGGATATGCAAGAAAATTTAACTACAGAAATAACATTTGAGAGGAATCTCACAACAGGTAACAAATCTTTTCTTTCTGTTGAATGCCATTTGCATTTTTTCAACCTCTAGTTTGCGATTCTCAGTTTTTTTCCCTCTCCATAAGGACCAGGACGTCACAGTGTAATTTGTTTCTATGCGAGAGACCTATGCAAGAGTACTTCATTTGTATGTGCAATTATAGTTTCCATGGCTGTTTCTTTGATAAGAATGCCAGCCCGATACATTATGCACCCTATGCACAGCCAAACATTAGCGACCTCATAAGACATTCCTGAAGGAACAGTGATTCATTTCTCTTTTTTGTGTCCTCAGAAACCAAATGAGTTTGGTTTGCCACTAACAGCAGTTAATACAGTTTGAGTCATTATTTTAAATTTAGAGCCTCAAATTTCCTCAAATGTAGGCTACTGAGTCATTATATTAAAACTTGAGCCCCCGGTTTTCACGACTCTAATAATAATACATTTCAGACAATATTCTCGCAACTCTAGACTGTTGTTCTTATATTGAATTTGGAGACATGCATTTCTACAACTATAGGATGCTGAGCCATGATGTTAAATTTAGAGCAACAAGTTTCAAAAACTGTAGACTATTAAGTTGTGATATTACATTTGGAGCCAAAAATTTCCCCAACTGACAGTTGTTGCTTGTGCTTATGAAACAAGAAAGCTAACTACAGTGAAAGTGAATGACAAGTATGGCATATCACACAAATATAGAGGGTAAAATTCTGCAGAATAACAAGGACAAGGTCACTAATGTATAAGGCACTAAGGCTTCCAATAAGATCTAGCAAATATTAAGTGCAAGTAAAATTAATATACAAATACTTTTGAAAAATATAACTTATCGTAGCAGCAGATTCCAGCTTATTTCAGCAAGCTATAGTCTGACAGTCTGGAATACCTGGGGTATTTTTAGCATATAATATTTCACATTGTTCTGCATAGAATAGAAGGATTGAAATGGCATGACAGGATCACCAATTTGAAGCTGGTGACAGGACATTTTTTTAAAAACTTTGCCTCGCTTTGGTAAGGCGCGTCCCGTTCAACCACTTATATTAGAGTATGTATCCAAATACAAAAGACCCTGTGGTCTGACAAGAAGTTATGAAATCCATGATGACAAGAACAAGACAAGTGTCAGTGAAACAAGAGATGAGAAGATGACACTGGCAAAGAATAGGATACACAATGAGGAAACCTGTTTTTAGAATTACAAGGCAGTCCTTCTTCTGGAATCTCCAGGTCAGAGAGTTAGAGGGAGACAGAAAAACACATGAAGGAGAGAACTGAAGACAGAAATGGGAGAGATGGGGAAAACATAGAAAGACCTGGAGCTAATGGCGTGGGACAGGAGAACATGACATGATTTTGTTGAAGATCTATGCTCCTTGGAAATATGAATCTGATTTCAGCAAACTTTTCAACCAGGTTTGCATTCCTTATCCCGTGATTGTCCTCACCCTGCCTAGAAAGCAGTAGCTATACCTTCTGAATCCTAGCTCCTCCCTTGACTTGTTTGGTTGAACTTGAAAGAAGCATCAAGGCTGTCAATTCTGTATGTCATGGAAGTGACAGGGCATGAAAGCCATCCCACTAGCTGGTGTAGAACTTGTTTTCAGGGAATACTGGCTGACTGAGAGTAGCACCTGCCATCAATGGTACCTATACCTTGTAGCGGTATGGCAGCTTGCGTACCCTGACAATCCCCAGAGCTATGCCAGTGGGAGTTTTACTCCTGGTAGGTTCAACCAAGCTGGACTGGTCTGTGTGGGTAGGGGTCAGACAAAAGCTGGTACCCTGGTCCTCCAGGTTGGGGGTTTTAGCATAGGGCTGACACCCCTGTCTATGTAAAAAAAAACAATAAAGTTACGGAAACAACAATAAATGAACATCTCAGCAACATTATAGAGCAGTGCTCAGAATGGCAAAGACAGCTTTACATTAATTTCGTTGATTTTGAAAAGGCTTTTGACAGCATACATAGGGACAGTTTATGGAAAATACTGAGGGCTTATGGAATTCCAAGCTGCATAGTGTCAATCAAAAAAGCCTCTATGCCAACTTTACGTGTAGTGTTGGGCAGAGCAACCTAACCTTTGAGGTGAAGACAGGAGTACGACAAGGATGCCCCTTATCAACCACTCTATTTTTAACAGTCATAGACTGGGTGATGCGCCAGACAACAGAGGGCAGTCCAAGAGGAATAAAGATGGGACAACAATAAGTTTAGCCAGCAGGTGGGATTGAACATCAATTTAAAGAAGTCTGAGGTCATGACGCTCAATGTGAGCAACCCTGAGCCCATATCAGTAAGGAATCAGCAACTGGTACTGACAGATACCTTCACATACCTAGGAAGCATAGTAACACCAGACGGCGGGGCAGGCAAAGACATCAACATCAGAATGAATAAGGCAAGAACAGCCTTCTTTAGCCTAAACAACATCTAGAAGTCCTCCCAATACAGCACAAGCACAAAATTAAGATTATATCAGAGTTGTGTGCTTTCTGTGCTTCTCTATGGTGCGGAATGCTGGAGAGTTACAGAGAAGGAAATGTCGAAATTGTCCTCTTTTCACACAACATGCCTAAGAAAGATTCACCGAATCTTTTGGCCGAATACCATCACTAACCAAGATCTGCTTACTCGTAGCAAGCAAGAGTACATGCACACCATCATAGCTGGCAGACGCTGGAGCTGGGTTGGCCATGTCCTCAGAAGAGACCCCGATGCCATCACAAGAACAGCTATGCTTTGGACCCCTGAAGGAAAATGAAAGAGAGGCCGACCAAAAACAACCTGGCGGAGGACTGTGGAGGCTGAGATGCAAAGAATGAACCAGAGTTGGGGCACTGTACGAAGGATGGCCACCGACCGAGCAAAGTGGAATCAATTTGTTGTTGCCCTACAAGACGCCACTAGGCGTGATGGCCACTGACTGCTTTGACGGTCGGCGGCTAAGGATCAAAGAAGAAGAGAGTAGCAAACTTTTTGGCGTGGCTGTCTCAAGTTCCTTTAATGAAGACATTTTATAGAGATGAGGGTCATCTGAGACAGGCTGCCTGTTTTGTGTGAGAGAGAGATATATGGTTGTATGAGAGCAAAACAAAAAATAAGGAGAATACTGCTTGTGTTTTGTTTCTGTGTTTCTGAAAATGATTTTCTAAATCATTATTGGTTGTTTGTTTAGTGACTTTGCTCCAAGGGAGACCATACTCCATCAGCTGAAATGTTTGTATATTTCCTTAAGAATGCCCATTTTATCATCCCAATTTAGAACTGCTACAGTTGTTTCTGTACATCTGCTCCTTTTCCATTAATTTTTTTTTTCAGTACTATTATTGAAATTGAATTGATACCTATAATAAACTACTTATGGATAATTACCAGGTATTCAGTTTCTTTTGAACTGTGCCATTCTAATTTGAGTTTATAGATATGGGTATATGATTATCATTATTATTGCCAAATGATTTATTTCTTTTCATTTGTCTGATATTTCATGTCTGAAAAAAAGTATTTCTATCTAAGAAATTAATAATGAAGTCTAATATGAATTGAGCCCATGAGAAGCCATGTCATTCTTCTAACAGTTTGATTATATTGGCTGCTCCTTTTCCTTTTAGTGTGTTGTTTCATCCTGTAAGTTATTTCATCGTAGTTTCTGAAAAAAAAAGCATATATATATTGTTACCTAAGAAGTTAACAATAGTGTCCACAGTCTCAAAATACTGCATGAGTAAAACTTTTTTAAAACTTTGTCATTCTGTGTCTAATTTGATTATGTTGTTATGGATATACAGTCCGTTTATCTTTAGTTTATGTTACATTTTACCATTGTTTCTGACAAAGAAATAAACTTTAAAAAAAAAAATATATATATATATATATATATATATATATAAATTAAGAGGGTTTGTCATGCTAATGTAAACCATGCATGATATGAGTTAAACCAGTCTGAAATTGTGTATTTCTAAAATATTTCAGGCAATGCAAAGATTGTTTCTTCCTTTCTGAAGACATATACAGAAAGGTTTGACAATGTTACTGTGAAAATGATGGCCAAAACTGTAGCACGTCTAGAAGAGCTCACTACAGGGGAAATGCTGGCCCAGCCAGATGTAATTACAAATGTTTTGGGCTCTGCAAATGATCTTATTAATGTGGGCTTTGAAACTCTCAATAAGTCAGAAATTGAGAATTCCACATCCCAAAGGTGAGAGAAAGATTAGACTTGTTAGCTTTAGCTTCAGTGTAAACCATTTCAGGACATCTGTACTTCCATTTGTGAATAATTCACAGAGGTTGATGTTTTATCAATAAACAGATACCATTATCCATTTTGTGTAGGAACAAAGCACTATCATAGTGAGTTTAAGAAATAATTTAGTGGAAGATGAGAATAATCACTTATTGTATACGTTTCAGAAATAGTTTAATAGAGGTCGTGAACAAACCAGTATCAAAGATGATTTCAGAAATAGTTTAGTGGAGGATGTGAATAAACCACTATCAAAGATGATTTCATAAATGGCTAGGTGGAGGATGTGAATAAACCACTATCAAAGATGGTTTCATAAATGGTTAGGTGGAGGATGTGAATAAACCACTATCAAAGATGGTTTCATAAATGGTTAGGATGTGAATAAACTGCTATCAAAGATGGTTTCATAAATAGTTAGGTGGAGGATGTGAATAAACCACTATCAAAGATAGTTTCATAAATGGTTAGGATGTGAATAAACTACTATCAAAGATGGTTTCATAAATAGTTAGGTGGAGGATGTGAATAAACCACTATCAAAGATGGTTTCATAAATGGTTAGGATGTGAATAAACTACTATCAAAGATGGTTTCATAAATGGTTAGGATGTGAATAAACTACTATCAAAGATGGTTTCATAAATAGTTAGGTGGATGATATGAATAAGCCACTATCAAAGATGGTTTCATAAATGGTTAGGTGGAGGATGTGAATAATCCCTTATCATAGAGAGTTACAAAAATAGTTTTGTGGGATGTGAATAAAGCTTTATCAAAGATGGTTTCAGAAATAGTTTAGTGGGGATGTGAACAAACCACTCTCAAAGATGGTGTTAGAAAAAATTTAGTAGAGGATGTGAGTAAACTATCAAAGATGGTTTCAGATATAGTTAGGTGGAGGGTGTGAATAATCCTTTGTCATAGTGAGTTTCAGAAACAGTTTTAATGGAGGACGTGAACAAACCAGTATCAAAGATGGTTTCAGAAATAGTTTAGTGGAGGATGTGAAAAAACCACTATCAAAGATGGTTTCAGAAATAGTTTAGTGGAGGATGTGAAAAAACCACTATCAAAGATGGTTTCAGAAATAGTTTAGTGGAGGATGTGAAAAAACCACTATCAAAGATGGTTTCAGAAATATTTTGGTGGAGGATATGAATAATCCTTTATCTTAGTGAGTTTCAGAAATAGTTTAGTGGAGGATGTGAAAAAACCACTATCAAAGATGGTTTCAGAAATAATTAAGTGGAGAATGTGAGTGATGGTGTACTCATCCATTTAAAAAAAAAAAAAAAAAAAAGCGAGTTGCGTGATACTGTGGTTTCCGGTGCGCCTTCTGGCCCAGTATCTACGACTTTATCACCTCTTCAACGGGAGAGTGGGCTCATCCCTAATCTGTTTATGTTCCCAGTAGTAGACTATTCGCAAGCAGCCTGGGGGTGTCACTGCTCTGCGCGGACCTTGTTTAGTGAGGCGGCGTCCGAGCTCGAATGGTTGCATTATCTTCAAAATAGACCTGTCTTTCTCGTGGCTTTTCTGCCATCCTGCAACTTTGAGTTAGGGAGTTCTGAGCTCCAGTCTCTTTCTCAGGCATTTTATCCTGGCCTGGCACGCATACAGAGGACCCCACTTCTGGTTCTAAATTAGCAGTTGGGGATAGGTGGGGTGGCACACTGTGCATTCCCCGTCATCCAGGGGGGCTCTCCAACTATGCAGAGCTTGCACAATGCTGTGCTCTGTGTTACCTATCACTTTGCTCACAGGCTGGTAATTCATCGCTGTGCGCAATGGAGCAGAACGCAAATACACTCCGATTGTAAAAGCGTGCGAGTTGTGGTATGTGTGTGACACAGGTATTTAGTGTATGACGTGGACCGGGTCTTCTGCGGGGGGAACGAAGGTGATGGTTAGGACAGTTGTGTCTGGCTTGTGTTTTCGAAGTGTACGGATTTTTATGTGAGAGTGACAGACCAGTGTTTATTGTTATAAAATATTTCAGAGTCAGGATAATTGACTCAATTCATTAAGAATGTGTGCCTGATTATGTGTGGCTTAAGGAGATGGACAGTAAGTGATTTGAATCAATATGGATTTGTAAAGCATGAAGGCGTTGTAGACGATACATAGACATTCTGACTTTAAACCGGCACAACGACATTATTGCTTATGGCTGCTACTGATCACATTTGTATTACTAGTGTAACGTCATATCATCATATGCTCTCAAAAGAAGTGAAGTACACTTATGTTGTATTGTGACATATTAAATGTGATAAAACGTACAACAAGCTGTTGATCAAGATCATTCAAGTTGGCCATTCCGTACGTTACTGTTGAGACTGTTGTCTATTATATCAAAATATCTTACAAGACCAGTGCAGCACATTAATATACTCGTTACCCAATAGCCTTCAATAAGTATAAGGTAACAGTATAAAGTGGTGGCCAGTATACACGGGATTTCGTTCTACCCACAAGATTTTATCAAATGATACTACTGTCCCTAGCCACATCGACGAATTTTACAGTATCGGAAAGCAATAGAAATTTCTGCGCAACCTATGCCAACCGGCTTTCTTCAAACTAGGGCCGGCAAGAAGAAACTTAAAGAGTAAACAGCACACTTCAATCATAATATTTGCTGAACTTTACCAATAGAAGTTCGTATTTTCTTCATCAACATTTTTGAGACGAAAGTTATCATCACTCTACGCAGTTCAAGGTTGGATTCGTCAGGAAAAATTAAAGTAATCAAACAACATTTCTGCAGTCAAGACAAAGCACAGTCATTCAACCAGGGAAACAAGATGGATAGTTCTACATGTGGGAGCAATCTGCATCAATGAAATTTCGCTCTACCTATTGCATATGTTGGAGGCAACAATACTGTCACGTGCATTTATACTTCGGAGGAAGGATCATAAAAAGATAAGTGGACTAGTTTGTTGTAGCCTTAGTCTTACACAATTCTATAGTAGAGCCTTTTTGTTTATCTGTTTTATGTTTGTTGGGGGTTTGTGGGACCTTGATAAGCAGAATTACATCTCATCTTCGGACGGGTCTGCAATCAAGGGTGTCAGTAGAGAAATTTATGTAATATTTTCTCAAAGAGGCCCGGCTCAAAATGCTGTGTGGAAAGCGCTCTTTGTGAATATACTATATTTACTTTATGTTATAGACGTGCTGTCCTGTTTTTTCACTGTTGTTTGTATTTGTCAGTTGTTTTTTTTTAATTCAGTTTTTCTGCATTTTTGTACGTTTATTGTTGGTCTTCTCTAGCTATCATTATGTTGATATATGGATTTTTGTTGTAAATTCGTCTTGTCTAGTCTAACCTTATAGTGTAAGCATATATTTCAAACATTATCTTTTTTTCTACACCTTAGTATTTTCTTCTGTTGCTACACTATTGTACTACGTGTTCTGTCTTATAGTGTACGACACTAATTTTTTTGTTTGCATTGATTACTTGCTAAGTCACATTTGCAGAGTACTGAATTTTAACGAATTGGCATTGGTGCTGCTTATCGCTCATCAGTACCCATATTCATATTCAGACTAAGTAACTTATATATATATATATATACTTAATCTTACATAATGTCTAGTCTGGAGCATTTTATCCAGCTAGGTAAAGAGATGGGAATGCAAGGCCAGGAGCTTAAAGAGTTTGCCATGGAGCAACTGGAAAGAGAAGAAAAGAAACTGGAGAGGGATGAGAGAGCAAGAATGAGAGAGATCGAAAAAGATGAACGAATTCAGTTAGAAAAAATAGCAGAAAAGAAAAGACAAGAAGAATTTGAAGAAAAGAAAAGACAAGATGAAATAGCAGAAAAGAAAAGACAAGAAGAATTTGAAGAAAAGAAAAGACAAGATGAAATGGCAGAAAAGAAAAGACAAGATGAGATAGATTTAGAGGCTAAGAAAGCCCAATTTCTGCATGAAGAAAAAATGGCTTCTGTAGAGTTGGAGAGACTCAAATTGGAAGCTAGTAATAAACAGAGTAATCAAGAAGGGGCAGGTTCGGTCAAGAGAGAACATGCTTCATCATTTAAACTTCACTTACCTAAATTTAATCAAAATATAGACGACATTTAATGTCATTACTGACAGGTGAAGCGTTGACAGCTGTGTCAACAATGGATGAGGAAAACATAAAATCTTATGAGGCAGCTAAAACATTACTTTTAAGAAAGTATCAATTAGACGAGAATGGATACAGGCTAAGATTTAAAAAACTCACACCCGAAAGCAACAAGGACTTCAGTGAGTTTTTATTTCAACTCTAAAGTTATGATTCAATCGTTGGATTGAGTTGGCTAAAATCAAACATACATATGAGGACTTGATGGACCTTATTTTGAGAGACAAAGTACTTTCTTCCATTAGCCCTGATTTTTTTGGCCTATTTACATGAACGGAAGCCAGAATCGTTACAATCCCTTGAGTTGTTAGGGCGCCAGTTTATGACGGCACACCCAGGGAAGAGTGTGAACAACTCTACTATTAAAGAGGCATTACCTGTTGCATCAGCTCATTCAGTGCAGATAAACAACCCTAGAGCTCGATCGCAAAGTATGGATCGAAATTTTGGCAGGAATAATGACCGAAATAGTGGATCTTTCCGAGGACGGTACAATTTTGGCAATCAACCTTATCAATATCCGAGAAACTCCCAACGATATTTTGATGGAAATAGACCATCACAGGGTTACTTTCAATCTAACAGAGGATGGCGTAGATCTGATAATACCTACATGAACAGAGGAGACAGATCCTATTATACAAAGAACAACCAAAACTCTCCTCCATCTCAACACTGCCCAGGTTGTACGTGTCCTCAACATTCTAATAATCCTCAGAATGGTAGAGAGAGTCGGAATTATTACCGGGGTAATAACAACTTTAATCGCTCTCGGAGCATGGATCGAAAAAACTCGAACTGGAATCATAATACGAGTAGTAACACAGGAGCAGTTAATCCCAATGGGGAAAACACAAATATTGCAAATGCGTGTGCAGCTGATTTATTTAATCCATCAAATTGTTCAGAATGCAGCACTCTGTTTCAGCCAGATGTGATCTCCAGACTTTCCTGCGGTCATCCTGTGCCCGCGTTGTTACCTGCATTAGCCTCGCATGATGGGAAAGGCTCGCTAATGTTTTCACAGGGGTTTTTTTAAATAATCACCTAGTTTCAGTCTTGCGTGATACAGGTTGCACAACTGTTGGAGTACGCAAATCGTTGGTAGACCCATCTTGCTGCACCGGGGAGAATGTAAAATGTGTCCTATTTGGAGGCACGGTGGAATTCTATCCTGTGGCCATTGTGCACATTGATACTCCATTTTTCTCAGGTCAAGTGAAAGCTTGTTTATTACAGGAACCAATTGCTGACATAATCATGGGCAATATTGTGGGTATAAAAGCGTGTTCACTCCAAGATATAGAAATCTGGGAACGTCAGCATATACTACTACTCGCTAATATGGTCGTTACAAGAGCACAGGCACAGGCTCAAGAGGAAGAAGAAATGACTAACAGTCATGACAAGGAGGAAGATCAACATCTTATACCGATGTTAACGAAGACATCATTTATTGATATGCAAAAGAATGACAATTCTTTAAAAAGATTTTTCAAATTGGTAAAATCAGATGATGTCGGTTGCTCGGAAAGGTCACAACCTTGGTATACAATTAAAAATGACATATTAATTCGTAATGCTAGAGATGCTACATCGGTACAGCAGCAAATTATGGTACCAACCAATATTCGACCTTACATTCTCAGACATGCGCATGATACAAACTGTGCAGGCCACATGGGCTTTGCTAGGACGAAATATAGAGTCTTACAGCATGTTTATTGGCCTGGAGTAGTCAGGGATGTCAAATTATTTTGTCATTCGTGCAAGACATGCCAACAAGTAGCTACAAAGGGGGCTTACCATAATGCATCTATACAGGCTGCAGATATTTTGGTGCGACCATTTGAAAAAATGGCCACAGACTTAATAGGTCCACTGTCAGTTCCGTCAGCCAGAGGTCATAGGTATGTCCTCACCTGTATTGATATGTGCACCAGGTGGCCGGAGGCAATACCGCTTAAACATATTGCTACCACCGATGTAGCTGATGCACTATTTCTCATTTTTACGAGAGTGGGGTTTCCTGACAATATTTTATCAGACACAGTTTGTGTCAGATGTCATGTCGCATGTGATGAAACTATGCAATATTGATAGATCTCTTAGCTCTGTTTATCATCCTATGTCCAATGGCATGATAGAACGTTTAAATAAAACGCTGAAACAAATACTGGGGAAAGTTACCACGACGTATCCACAAGACTGGGATAGAGTGCTCCCAGCAGTGCTGTTCGCTTATCGGGAAGTCCCAAACGAACACACTGGGTTCTCGCCTTTTGAGCTCATGTATGGTGCTCCACCACGAGGACCCATGTCGATAATAAAACAATTACTTACAGGTTCGGAGATGACTCAGGAATGCCAGTCATCCTATGAGTATGTGGTGAATCTACGAAAGACACTTATAGACGCTTGGAAAATAGCGACTGATTCATCTGAAAAGGCAAAAGAAAAAGCTAGATCTCTTCAAAACCGTTGGAAAAAGTTAAGGAAATTACTTCCTGGAGACAAAGCTTACGTCCTGCTACCAACGAGAGAGAATAGCCTTCTCATTTCGTGGAGTGGTCCATATGAAATTATTTCAAAATTGACAGATGTTGATTACATTCTTGACGTGAAAGGCAAGAATAAAACCTTTCACATCAACATGCTCAAACAATTCCATGATAGACCTGAATATCTCAAACCTATCTTAGATGCTGTTAATGAAGTAATCACTGATCATCCTTCATCTTACTCTTCATTGTCAGTGATTCAAGAAGAACCCACTTCTTTTCATGATGTACCTTTGCAACTTCCTGTCATGTCTCTTTATCCGACAGAATCATGGGTAAAATGTATCTATTTGTCCGGATCTATCCAACGAACAACAATCTCAAATTCTTTCTATTCTAGAATCATATCAGCAAGTTCTGTCTAATATTCCAGGCCGAACGTCTATAATCACTCACGATATTAGACTCACAGATCACAAACCTATTAAATTAAAGCCTTACCCTATCCCTATCCACTTTCAGGATCAGGTTGAAAAAGAATTAGGTCAAATGTTACAGCTTAACATTATTGCACCATCAGAGTCTGCTTATTCTTTCCCAATGGTTATAGTCAAGAAGAAGGATAATAATATCAGATTATGCATGGATTTTCGTAAACTCAATTCCATAACCGAGTCTGACGCAGAGCCAATGCCAGTTCTCGACGAATTACTGTCAAAACTTTCTAAAGCAACCTACTTTAGCAAATTTGACTTAGCCAAGGGTTATTGGCAAATACCTCTCACGGAAAAACGCAAAACCTTTCACTGCTTTTGCTACCCCTAAGGGTCTCTTTCAGTATAATTTCATGTGCTTTGGCTTGGTAAACGCACCAGCGACTTTCGTTCGGATGATGAGGAAACTATTTTCTCATAGGTCTGATATCATCTCCTATATAGATGACATTTGTTTGTTCCACAACTCTTGGGACGAACATGTTTCTGGATTGAAATCTCTTCTCGAAATTCTTCGCTCTAATAATCTGACAGCGAATCCTTCGAAAGTTCAAATAGGTTTCAAAGAAATTTCTTTCTTAGGTCACAGAGTGGGCCATGGATTTCTGAAAACTGAGGATAAAACTATCTTGAAGATTCTTAACCTATCAATTCCTAAGACTAAGAAGCAGGTGCGCAGTCTTCTCGGCCTTATACAGTTCTATAATAAATTTATGCCTCATTTATCTTCAGTTACGTCAGTCCTGTCTGAGTTAACTACGAAAGGCTCCCCTAATAGAATTGTCTGGACGGAGGCCTGCAACATAGCTCTAGTCCATTTAAAGCATTACTTTTCATGTGCACCAATTTTAAAACTCCCTGATCCTCATCTCCCATTTATTCTCAGGACAGACGCTTCAATGTACGGTATTGGTGGCTCCTTGATGCAAGAAGTAGATGGAATGCTTCATCCAGTGATGTATGTGTCGAGGAAGCTCACAAAGACAGAAACCAGATATCCAATTATTGAGCACGAGCTTCTCGCGATCATATGGGCTGTCACAAAGCTTCAGCGTTACCTTCTTGGTTCTCGTTTCATCATTGAGACAGACCAGAAGGCCCTGTCGTTCCTTCAAAAATCCAACATGAAAAACGCACGAGTCGCACGTTATGCAATTAATTTGCAAATATATGACTATATCATTCGACCTATTGAGGGCAAGTCCAATGTGCTTGCAGATGTTCTGTCGAGATGTACACAGACAGACCTGCCCGATTCTCAAGGATATGACATTGCTGCGACCCATTGACAAAGGTACACTGCTGATAGTCTACAGATACCTCGATAACTTAAAAACGCTATCTTGACAATATCCATAACCAGATACATATTACCATCGTTATCAAGAGAAACAACTCAAGTCATTTGAAGACAAGATAAGAGACGTTTTGTGTGGATACATTCAAATCGTTTCACACTACATCAAGTTCCATGAACAGTACATAAGATCTGATTTCCGGACAGTCATGACGTATGCGGTAAAGGAACTAAATCAAACAGTATCTCAAGTAAACAGTATAAGGCTCTTTGTCATATCTTAATGGCAATCCTTCACAAAATGACTGGGATGCAGAACTTTAAAAAGATCATATGTCCTATTCCAGCAAACGAACTTCAAATATTGGGGCTCAGAGACTGTGACACTCAAGAGGCAACATATGAAAAGAAATCTCACACAAGAAACAATCGATTCGATACGCCTATGGAGAACTTCGCCATTTGAACATTTTTTGTTTTGTTATTACTTAAACCAGTTATGTGACTCTAAAGTGCTAAAATTGCAAATAGTAAGCTTTCACACTAATGAAAGTAGAACCTATCATTGAAGACACTCAGTAACTATAGTTAATTAGTTTTACACATTGCTACAGACAGCACACACACGATCATGTGGACATTTACATTAACGTAATTATTATACTTACTTAATACTATTTAATTAGTTAGATCTTTCATTTCATTCATCTTTTAATTAAATGCATTCAGATATTTCATTTTCCAAAACTTCACAATTTCACTATCATATTTCTTCACATTTTCATTGATTTTTCTCATTTTTCCATGATGCTGACTACATTCCATAGACTGTTGCTCAGATATGACATAGACTGGACGGTAACTTCTCGCATTTTCTAAAAATGACTTCCTATATGGAAAACTTTCAGTTTTCGCTGGGGGGCGGGGTAAAAGTGTTACCTATCACTTTGCTCACAGGCTGGTAATTCATCGCTGTGCGCAATGGAGCAGAACGCAAATACGCTCCGATTGTAAAAGCGTGCGAGTTGTGGTATGTGTGTGACACAGGTATTTAGTGTATGACGTGGACCGGGTCTTCTGCGGGGGGAACGAAGGTGATGGTTAGGACAGTTGTGTCTGGCTTGTGTTTTCGAAGTGTACGGATTTTTATGTGAGAGCGACAGACCAGTGTTTATTGTTATAAAATATTTCAGAGTCAGGATAATTGACTCAATTCATTAAGAATGTGTGCCTGATTATGTGTGGCTTAAGGAGATGGACAGTAAGTGATTTGAATCAATACGGATTTGTAAAGCATGAAGGCGTTGTAGACGATACATAGACATTCTGACTTTAAACCGGCACAACGACATTATTGCTTATGGCTGCTACTGATCACATTTGTATTACTAGTGTAACGTCATATCATCATATGCTCTCAAAAGAAGTGAAGTACACTTATGTTGTATTGTGACATATTAAATGTGATAAAACGTACAACAAGCTGTTGATCAAGATCATTCAAGTTGGCCATTCCGTACGTTACTGTTGAGACTGTTGTCTATTATATCAAAATATCTTACAAGACCAGTGCAGCACATTAATATACTCGTTACCCAATAGCCTTCAATAAGTATAAGGTAACACTCTGGTTCTGGGCTCTCCCAAGGAATCCTCACGTCCTGCACAGAGCCACTTCCAGATACCCACCACCTGCCATCTCTCCATTGTAGAATTCTCTTGCATGCGGCCATCCAGTCAAGAGCCAGTATTAAGCCTGGTGCTCATGTGATTCCTCCAAGCTTAGTGTGCAATGCTGGGTTCTCAACAAGCTGCACCACAGGAGGGATTGTGATACTGGGTCAATTTCATGCAGCTTTAGGGTCCTGGGTAGGCTACTAGACTAACCCTTGGATTTGCCTGAGAGCATGGGTGAAATCCTACGCATCTCCTTGGCTGTAATGCTAGCGTGCCTGTGGGTTTTCTGCACACCCCAGAAAGGAGTCAGAAATGCACTGTTTTAGCATTTGGGTGGGTAACAGGAGTGTTTCTGCATCTCTCTGAGATATGTTGCCAAGGTAGGGTTCACATTGCTCAATCCCCGCCACCAAATCGTCTGCTGGTTATGCCGAGTTCTCTTGGGCTCTAGGCATGTGACCAAAAGTTCAAGGCAAAAGGATCGTCACGTTCTGAGAATTAGTGTCCTTACGATGGGTTCTATTCATCAGAGAGCAGCGCCTACTAGTTCCCATTCCTCCAAGTCGGTTCAGCATAGCTCTGGCTCCTTTCTTACTTCAGACGAGTTTGTATGGTGTTAGTGCACCAGGTTTATTATCGAGGTTTGCTCCTCTAGATCCGTTGTATTCAGCCTGGGGATTCACACCCCAGTGACCAGGGCCACCTCACGGAGGGTGTGGCTCTTCACCACGCACAACAATCTTTGGGTTTGAGAGGTTATGCTAGACCAAGAGGCTGACACCACAGAGGATGCTCCTTTCACTAGGCCTAGGGTGAAGCTAGGGGGAGGGATCCATATGGAGGAAACCCCACTACCTACATCACTGATACATTATACCCCCTGTATATGATACAGACTTGATCCCAGGTGGAGGATGTAAATAATCCTTTATCATAGTAAGTTTCAGAAATAGTTTAGGGGAGGATGTGAACAAACCATGATCAAAGATAGTTTCAGAAATAGTTTAGCAGAGACAGCTTGTTAAAAGAGTTTGCATTATTTCTACTTTAAATCATTTCAATTATTTTTAGCCTGTCATTTAACAGAATTTAGTTTTTCTTTTTTACAGGCTTCTGGCTGTTATTGATTCTGCCCTTACCAACGTGCCATTAACTGGGAGCCAGTTGAAGCTGACCACCCAAAATCTTGCTGTGGGTGTGCTAAAAGTTAATTACAGAGAGACCAACAATATAGTTCTGATTGCTGATGCAGACTCTGATAGACACAATGTAAGCTAAATAATATACTTAGTTAGTTCCAGAATCTTTAGTTTGTTAATTTCCACAGCAGGAGGAGCTGAGAAGTGGCTCTGTATAGGACGTGACAAATTCTTGGGAGAGCCCGGAACAGAGCATATTATTTTAGCTATGGATATTTGGATAGCCCCCCTTGGATGGCGGGGAGTGCACAGTATGCCATGTGCTTCTTGTCCTCCTAGCTTAGGACCAGTTGTGATTATCTTTTAAATAGACACCAAGCTGGAGAAACTGGAGCTCTCAACTTCAACTCAACCTATTTCGGAATGGCAGAAAAGCTACACTAGATAATACCAAGAGTGAGAATGTAGAGTATTTAATTTGGTATTGGCTGCAAAAGAGTGAGAAGCTCAGCAGCCCTAGTTAAACAACAACGACTATTACGGTTAAGACCAAGATTAATCATGGCCATTCTCTGACCAGCAGTCTCTTGAGAACTTAAATTTTCACCTCTAAATTTATGGCTTTTCTTACACTATTGGGGGTTTAACTTGAACTAGCATATGTTACTTTTATAGATATAATATTAGGTATATTTCATTCTTGTCTCGGATTCACATAAAGAGGAGGTAAAAGAATAATGGATTCTGGTATCCACGCGGGAACCCAATACTTGCATCCTCACATCCACTTCCTAGGATGGACGTAGAAAATATTTCTTCCCCTCAGTGACACACAGTCCACAGAAAAACACATATCAGATCATTTGGACACTTCCAAGACCTTGCACCAAACCAAAGACCATACAGATGCTGGACCACATCTGAATACCTTGAAGGACTGACACTAAAGACCCTTGTAACCCCGCATACATCACGCTGAACAATTTGCTTACATCATCAATCTTACCTAGTGACATTATGCACACCATGCGCTCAGTGGGAGTTAATGCACCACAAAGCAGCTCCCAACAATGGAGGAACATAAAAACACTAACCAAGAAGTTACAGACTTTCATAAATGCTTGCATGGAATACATTTATTAAAATGGTATGACAAGATCATGATTGTGGAACTGATGACATGGAATACATTGATTGAAATGGTATGACAAGATCACGATTGTGGAACTGATGACATGGAATACATTGATTGAAATGGTATGACAAGATCACGATTGTGGAACTGATGACATGGAATACATTGATTGAAATGGTATGACAAGATCACGATTGTGGAACTGATGACATGGAATACATTGATTGAAATGGTATGACAAGATCACGATTGTGGAACTGATGACATGGAATACATTGATTGAAATGGTATGACAAGATCACGATTGTGGAACTGATGACATGGAATACATTGATTGAAATGGTATGACAAGATCACAATTGTGGAACTGATGACATGGAATACATTGATTGAAATGGTATGACAAGATCACGATTGTGGAACTGATGACATGGAATACATTGATTGAAATGGTATGACAAGATTACGATTGTGGAACTGATGACATGGAATACATTGATTGAAATGGTATGACAAGATCACGATTGTGGAACTGATGACATGGAATACATTGATTGAAATGGTATGACAAGATCACGATTGTGGAACTGATGACATGGAATACATTGATTGAAATGGTATGACAAGATCACGATTGTGGAACTGATGACATGAACCCGACAACTGCCAGTGGAACAACAAATAAGAAGAAGGTGCTTGTGATGGACAGGACACACACTGAGCAGACCTGCTAATAGCACTACCAGGCAGACCTTGGTTTGAATCCTCATGATAAGAGAGGTAGAGGGAAAAGAAAAAGAAAAAAGATACATTGAGAAAAAACTAAAGAGAGAAATCTTCTTTGTACACTCTCAGACCGTCTGCTTGAATATGTTTTCTTAAATTCATTGGTCAGCTTGAGGCTATTTGTATGTCCATAGAGTTTCTCCAGGAATGGTACTGTTGATGGCCATATGTACTTTCTCTGTTGCTGGAGTGAGAAATGAAAGGGATCAAGAAGAAATGGAAGGACCTTGGCACTGGACAGAAAGATTACGCATGAATTTATTGAAGGCCTATGCTCTTCAGGGAGCAGGGGGGTTATAAATAAATGAATGAATACCAGTCTATTTACTGGGAAGTTATCACTCATTATGATATTTTTTTTTATTTCTTGAGTTAGCAGTCAATTTATTTTAGAAGTGTTTTTCTTTTTAATTCTATTCTTCATGAATATATGGCTTATTACTTCACTTTGTTTTTTGTAAATAATAAAATTTATTTATAATTGTTACTTACAAGGTGCAATATTTTAGAATCACTTGAATTGAAATAAGACAGTGTAAATCATGACACTGCAATGACATCTGCCAACAGAAATAGAATCCTGTGGACTCTGACAAATAGCTAGATAATCTAGATTTTGCCAGCAATATGGCTGTTCTGTCCCATAACCAAATGCAAGACAAAATGAAAACACTTGATGAGATGTCACATAAATTGAGTCTGAAAATACGCAGGGAAAAGATAAAGTTTATGAAAATAAACACCATTACAACATGGAAAATCCTACATATATCTTTGCAGTAATATAAAGTTGGAGGGACATAAAGTGATATAGAGTAAGAATATTGAAAGCAAGAGGAGCATTTGTTATATTGAGAAATGTGTGGAAACTTTTTAAAAGTCAAGTGCAACTCAAAAATTATAATTTTCAACTCAGATACCAAGTTGTTCTATTAAATTGCTCTGATACGTGGAGAACAACAAAAACAATAAACAGGAAGTTGCAGACATTCATAAATGTGCGCATGCTTAGAATAGAAGGCTTGAAATGGTATGAGAAGTTTGCCATTGTGGAACAAGAGTTGAGAAGATGCTGGCAATGGATAGGATATACAGTGAGGAAACCTGTTGATTGCATTACCAGGCAGTCCTTGTTCTGGAATAATCAGAGCACAAAAGATAGAGGGAGACCAAAAAGCACACCGAGAAAAGAATTGGCGGCAGAAATGAAAATGAAGAAGAAGATATGGAAATACCTTGAGTTGATGTCACATGACAGGAGTTGTCATGAGTTTCGTATCATCTGCATTCTTAATTGTGTCTTTTTTGTTTGTTTGTTTTGTAACAGGTTAGTTTTGATGTTTTGAGAAATAATCACTCCGATTATGAAAACAGAACTACTATGGTGATCCCAGTGCAAGCAATTATTGCCTCTCTAACTAATGAAGAGAAAGCAACATTTAAAAGAATTACCTTTACAGTGCATCGTTCGGACATATTGTTTGCTGTAAGTATTTCATTCTCCAGTCTAGTTTTTTTTCTTCAGTGCTGTAAACTATTGACGTAATCCCGTTACATGCCATTGAGGCATATTGGGAAAATGGTGTTAGGCCCATCTATTCTTGACCATCGGCACACTAGGGGTGATGTAGTCGGCATCACGCCACCCGCCTTAACCTTCCCAGAGATACTCTGGTACCCAATTCATGAGGCTAGGTCGACCCCAGAGCTGCTTGCAGTCTAAAAAGTCCCACCTCAACTGGGCATCGAACCATGGACCACTGAGCTAGGAAGCCAGTGCACTAACCACTGCGGCTCTCGTAGTTATAAAAGTTTCATTATTTTTCTTCTAAAATCTTGATTGTCTTATCTTCAATTCTTACTTGTCTAATAATTTCTGATAGTCTTTGTCAGGCATGATCTGTTGAAAATCTGCAATAAACTTTTGATTATCTGGATAATGAGGGAGGAGGGTGTATCAAGATTAAGCAGTTGCATAGATTAAGGATTAGAGAAATAGAAAAGAAAAACTTCAGTTAAAATTTTTTTTTAAAATGTTAAAGCAGTTTACATTTTGGCTTAGCACGCTCCATTGAAACTAGACACATGGCCTGTTGGTTATGTTAGGGTGTATGTCCACATATAAAAGACCATATGATATGGTATAAGCCTAATTTAAACTGTCATTAACTGTTGAAAAAATGTGCTTGATCTACACAGTGGTGTTCCATTATAGTATATTTCTTCTTGTTTTCTTTTTGTCTTTCCATTATGGAGGACGGGACCATTTCACTGCAGCTGGTCTCCTAGCAAGACGCCTGCATCAGTGAATGGGTCCATACTCTATAAGGAGCACCGTGGAACATGATGATGATAAACATCAAGATGTTCTGTTATTTTACTTTTAAGGTGCTTCTTCTGTGTTCTTCTTCTTTGCTAAACCCTCATATAACCACATCTATTTCTCTCATAAAGTTGGTGGTTGGTCTCAAGCTTATGCCATTGTTACACAGTATCACCATAAATGGGCTTGTAGATGGTTATGCTGTCCATCAGCTCCTCTTATGGAGTCAGCATTCTTGGAGGATGTGTTCTAATGTTTGCTTGTCTTCCCGCTGCAAATTAGTTACATAGATAGTATTTGAATCTGCCGTGGTCAGTTCTCAGCCTGAAAATAATCACCTGATCTTTTCTTCACAAGTAGTAGTATGCAGTGTCTGACACTGTGAGTTCTCTGTCATTTTTTCATCTGATATTATTAATGTGCCCAGGTTTTTAAATCTTTGAACTTGTTTCAAAAATGTCCCATTAAAATTGATGCTGATTTTCTGTTTCTTAGAGACGGCCATTATGAAGTCTTAGTACTGACAATTGTATAACAAAATTGTTTTTTTTTCTCTGTACATTTTTAATGCTATGCGTCTTCAGTTGTTACACATTTACCTTTCTATTTCCAACAGACAATTAGAAACAGTGAAAACCGGGGAACAACATGGACAGTCAACAGGAAAGATTCTGTCAGTGAAGATCTTGATAATAGTAATGATTACCAAAAGGACAATTCTAAAAATTTTACAACCATGATCAACAGTTTTGTCATTTCTGCAAAATTCCCAGGGATCAGAAATCTGAAACTGAGTGAAAACATTACTATGAGATTTGAGCATGTTAACACTGTAAGTATTAACATAAATATATTTTCCTTCTTGTTCATTTTTCTAATCTTTAGGGTTCTTTGCCACATACATGATTCATTTCCATGCTCTATCATTGTTGATTTTTTATCATTTCTAGTTTTTTTTAGGTTTATTTATATGCTGGCCATTCATCTTTTCCTTAGATGACTCCTTGAGTTTTGTTTTCCGAATTCACTTGACATACACCTTTCTAGTCTGATTGTTAGCCTCCATTAATGTGACATACACCTTTCTAGTCTGATTGTTAGCCTCCATTAATGTGACATACACCTTTCTAGTCTGATTGTTAGCCTCCATTAATGTGACATACACCTTTCTAGTCTGATTGTTAGCCTCCATTAATGTGACCTACATCTTTCTAGTCTGATTGTTAGCCTCCATTAATGTGACATACACCTTTCTAGTCTGTTAGCCCATACACACCTTTCTAGTCTGATTGTTAGCCTCCATTAATGTGACATACACCTTTCTAGTCTGATTGTTAGCCACCATTAATGTGACATACACCTTTCTAGTCTGATTGTTAGCCTCCATTATAGCCTCCATTAATGTGACCTACACCTTTCTAGTCTGATTGTTAGCCTCCATTAATGTGACATACACCTTTCTAGTCTGATTGTTAGCCTCCATTAATGTGACATACACCTTTCTAGTCTGATTGTTAGCCTCCATTAATGTGACATACACCTTTCTAGTCTGATTGTTAGCCTCCATTAATGTGACATACACCTTTCTAGTCTGATTGTTAGCCTCCATTAATGTGACATACACCTTTCTAGTCTGATTGTTAGCCTCCATTAATGTGACATACACCTTTCTACACCTTTCTAGTCTGATTGTTAGCCTCCATTAATGTGACATACACCTTTCTAGTCTGATTGTTAGCCTCCATTAATGTGACATACACCTTTCTAGTCTGATTGTAAGCCTCCATTAATGTGACATACACCTTTCTAGTCTGATTGTTTAGCCTACACCATTCTAATGTTTCTAGACATACCTTTCCTTTGTTAGCCTAGTCTGATTGTTAGCCACCATTAATGTGACATACACCTTTCTAGTCTGATTGTTACCTCCATTAATGTGACATACACCTTTCTAGTCTGATTGTTACCTCCATTAATGTGACATACACCTTTCTAGTCTGATTGTTAGCCTCCATTAATGTGACATACACCTTTCTAGTCTGATTTTTATCCTCCATATATGTAACATACACCTTTCTAGTCTAATTGTTATCCTCCATTAATGTGACATACACCTTTCTAGTCTGATTGTTAGCCTCCATTAATGTAACCTACACCTTTCT
Source organism: Oreohelix idahoensis (assembly GCA_024509875.1). Classification (NCBI taxonomy): domain Eukaryota; kingdom Metazoa; phylum Mollusca; class Gastropoda; order Stylommatophora; family Oreohelicidae; genus Oreohelix; species Oreohelix idahoensis. The sequence goes on along the minus strand of JAMPIV010019777.1, from coordinate 49,480 downwards.
AGTCTGATTGTTAGCCTCCATTAATGTGACATACACCTTTCTAGTCTGATTGTTAGCCTCCATTAATGTGACATACACCTTTCTAGTCTGATTGTTAGCCTCCATTAATGTGACATACACCTTTCTAGTCTGATTGTTAGCCTCCATTAATGTAACCTACACCTTTCTAGTCTGATTGTTAGCCTCCATTAATGTAACCTACACCTTTCTAGTCTGATTGTTAGCCTCCATTAATGTGACCTACACCTTTCTAGTCTGATTGTTAGCCTCCATTAATGTGACCTACACCTTTCTAGTCTGATTGTTAGCCTCCATTAATGTGACCTACACCTTTCTAGTCTGATTGTTAGCCTCCATTAATGTGACATACACCTTTCTAGTCTGATTGTTAGCCTCCATTAATGTGACATACACCTTTCTAGTCTGATTGTTAGCCTCCATTAATGTGACATACACCTTTCTAGTCTGATTGTTAGCCTCCATTAATGTGACATACACCTTTCTATGATTGTTAGCCTCCATGTGACATACACCTTTCTAGTCTGATTGTTAGCCTCCATTAATGTGACATACACCTTTCTAGTCTGATTGTTAGCCTCCATTAATGTGACATACACCTTTCTAGTCTGATTGTTAGCCACCATTAATGTGACATACACCTTTCTAGTCTGATTGTTAGCCTCCATTAATGTGACATAACAAAGGTAAAGGTAGTCCGGTAGCAGATACTGCCATAGGGGAGTAAAGTGTTAGAGACTTCACCATACTGGGTCCAACATCAAGAGGTGGGGTGACTAGTTCCTTACCGCACTGCCTTTTCCTTCCCTAACTCAAAGAGTAGAATCAGGTACCCATTTACAGCTGGGTAGACTGGAGCGTGATTTGAACCCGGCACCTTTTGCCTTGGGAGACCAATGCTCTGATCACTCTGTCAATTGGACACTCATATTAATAATATAGATAGAAGCAAAAACATAAATTTAAAAAAATTCTACTACTTTTTAGCTATTAAACTCCAGGAGAGATATACTCTATTGTTACTAAGCAATGCAATTAAAAACTTCCAACTTGCAAAGTCTGCTGGAGTTGGCTTTGTGGCAGGATGAACCTTGGTCTTTCACAAGACAGACTGGGGAAAGGATGCATTTTAGCCATGTAATTTTTTTTATGTGTTTTATCTCAGTTTCCCCCCCCCCCCCCGCTAAATAGTGAACAGAGACTTGGCATGCATTTGTTGAAGGACTAAGCTCTTGAGGAACTAAAGAGTAATTATGATTATGAAATAGTAAAGAAATACTAGGGAAATTTGACCTCCTTTGCTAGAAGGAACCACAAGCTTTCAGGGAAGCACCACATACCAGGGACTAGACTGACTACTGAAGCTGTACCTGACCTACCACCTGACATAGAACTAATTATAAACAATAATACGTACAAACCTTCTGCAACCCGCAAACAAAAGCCTGATACCTACCCTGCTGAAAACACTTGCCATGGGAACCATCTGCCAGTATGAAGAAGATATTATCCATGCTTACACAGATGGATCAGCTTTTAAAGCAGCCATAATTGCATATGGTGCCATGATCATCCCACCCAATACAGAAGAACCCATCAAAATTGCTGGCCTCTGTGGTACCTGGTGCACAAACTACAAAGTAGTTGCCATTCAGAAAACTTTAAATAGAATCTTTGAACTCTTTGAATCTAATGAAATAGAACCAAATGATGTAATATTCTCAGACTCGCAGGCTGCCCTCTTGGCAATAAAAACTGTAAAACCAACTCAATCAGTACTATCCAGAAGGTCCAAGAAATGTGCCACACAATTATGAACATGTATGGAACATAAATCTACATGCAATGGATACTTGTCCACATAGACATCACATTGAATGAAGCAGCTGATAAACTAGCAATGAAGGGAGCAATAATGCCACAAATTTACCAACCATTGAGTATGTTAATAAATAATCAAAAACAACTGTAAACAAGATTGGTTGAACACGTGGGCACAGGCTAAAACAGGAAGAAGACACTTCATACACTTAACAGCCCCAAATAAGGAAGATGCTATCAACCATATTGAACGAAAATACCAAACCAGACTCTTCAGATTGAGAACAGGTTACTCTACACTAAATGGTCACAGAAACAGAATATGTTCACAAACTATAGCAAAATGTAGACACTGTCGAAACCCATCTGAGACAGTAGAACACTATCTGCTACTGTGCCCTGCACTCCAGGGAATGAGACAACCCCTCCTCCCACACTACTCATCCATAGACAATACACTTTATGGCAGCCCTAACAGCTTACATGAACTGCGCAGTATCATATAATGGCATCAAGGTCACCAAGAGCTGATGGTCAATGACAGTGGATCAAAGTCAAAAAGTCAAGTCAGGAAAATTTGAAGATAGGTCAACCAACTCCTGAAAAGAAGAAGCTTACTAGAATGTTGATGTACATTACAAGTGGATATCATCAGCCTGTGCACCTGTGGAGATTTAAGGGCATAAGTTGATTAGTTCTGATATAAAACATTTGAAAGATTATTCTAGATTGGTTTTGGAACTACACTAACAGAAGTTGATAAATTCTGATATCAGATGTATGAAATAATTCTCTATATAGGTTTTAGAACTACACTAACAGAAGTCAGAGATGCAATTGAAGGAATATGCCCTCACACTAGGTCAGATGACCGACTGTTTAACCTCGCAAGGCTGAAGGCAAAAATAAAAATCAGAAGGGTCACTATAAGAGACTTGTTATTTGCTGATGACACTGCACTCGTCACTTAGAGTCAACAGGAGCTTCAGAGCTTGATAAATTGCTTCACCCAAGCATGCAAGGACTTTGGCCTCACAATAAGTCTCAAGAAAACAAATATGCTGAGTCAGGATGTGGGTGTTGCACCAGTGATAACTATCGATAACCATGAATTTGCAGTGGTGCACCACTTCACATACCTGAGGTCTACCATCAACAACAAACTCTCTCTGAGCACAGAAATTGACAGCTGCATTGGCAAAGCTGCAGCCACCTGTGCCCGCCTTACAACGCATGTTTGGGGAAACTCCAAACTCACAACAAAGACCAAAGCTGCAGTATATAATGCCTTCCTCACCAGCATACTTCTGTATGGCAGCGAGACATTTACAGCCTATGCTAAGCAAGAAAGAAGGCTCAATACCTTCCATCTACGGTGTCTACACCACATCCTCTGTATTTTTTGGAAGGACAAAGTGATAAATGTTGAGGTGTTGTCATGTGCTGGCCTTCAAAGCATGTATACACTGCTTAGACAGCACTGAATATGCTGGCTTGGCCATGTCCACCGCATGGAAAATGATCGCATCCCGAAAGATGCTCTCTATGGCACCACCTCAGACTGAGTGAAAAGGAGCTCTCATGGCAAGCAGGAGAAAACGTTAAAAGAACATGAGGAAAAAAAGCAGCTGAGGGCTGTCACGTCAGGGGTGCATTCCCATAGTCAGTTATGACTGAAGGGGTTATTATAACAGAAGTTGATAAATTTTGATATCACATGTATGAAAGACTTCTCTATATAGGTTTTGGAACTGCACTAACAGAAGTTGATAAATTCTAATATCAAATATTTGAAAGAATTCTCTATATAGGTTTTGTAACTACACAAACAAAAGTTGATAAATTCTGTTATCAATTATGTGAAATAATTCTCTATATAGGTTTTGGAACTACACTAACAGAAGTTGATAAATTCTGATATCAAATGTGGTATAGAATTTTCTTTATAGATTTTGAAACTATGATAGGAAACTCTACACAGAGTGATACAACAGGAAGCAATCTCATCATCAGAAGTAGCCTGCCCCCCCTCCCCTTTTCGATCAAGTGTTTCGGCCCCTTAATCTCCATTACACGGTGGGCCCACTTAAGTCATAACTCCCTAGTGTCAGCTTCTTGTTGTCATGTAAAGATAATTTAACCCACTTCACCTTGGTTGCAGCTTTCAACTTCACTCCTATTTTCCTGCCAGTTTGGGGTAATTGTGAAAGTAACCCTTATGTTGAAAATAAATTACTGTCCTGAATTCCATATCCCATTGTAGTTGTTCCATAGTCAGCACGATGCCCTTTCCGCAGTTTCATAGAGTCTCTTAATGGCCCTTAATCTTTGCTGTCCTTTCAAACCCAACAGTTTTAGTAGATCATACATTGAAGCAGCCACTAGACCTCTTACACCTACCTCAACAGCCATGACACTTGCAGTGAACCCATCATGTCTCAAGATCATGACCAGATCATTATACTTGGCCACTTTGAACAAGCGTTGCTTGTCCAATCTGGATTCAAACGGCATGGTCAGCTCAATCATTATAATCTGCTGTGATGATGAGGAATGTAGCTCTATATCTGGCTGTCTTCGAGATCGTCTGATACTCTCTGGATATGCCCCTCACTCAGGTAGATCTAGGTTTTGAAAAAACACTAAAAGAAGTTGATAAATTCTTATCTCAAATGTATGAAAGAATTCTCTAAATTGGTTTTGGAACTACACTAACAGAAGTTGATAAATTCTGATATCAAATATGTGAAAGAATTCTCTGTATAGGTTTTGGAACTACTTACTTACTTAGTCATTCCCCTTCTACCGTGAGGTGTAGAGGTTTGGAAGAGAGAGCGCCAGACTATCCTATCGGCTGTCTTCCTCCTGGCCTGGTTCCATTCTAGTCCTCGGTCCTTCAAAGATTGTCTAATGTTGTCCTCCCAGCGGACTCTGGGTCGTCCTTGGGGTCTGGATCCCTGGCTCTTTGTTTCCCATGCTTGTCATGGTAGCCGATCTTCTCCCATTCTGCAGATATGGCCAAACCATCTTAGTTGGGACTGTTCTACTTGGGTCTGCAGGGGGTGGGATTTTAGGCCTTGGCGTATCGTCTGGTTGCGGACCATGTCTCTTCTTGTTACTTCAACCACCTTCCTCAGATACCTCATTTCTGAGGTTTGGATCTGGCTTTTATGGGTTGTAGTCATTGCCCATGACTCACATCCATATGTCAAGACTGGGACATAGGTGGAGCGGTATACAGCCATCTTCATTTTCTTACCAACCTCTCTCTTGCTGAGGAATCCTCGATTTATGGCCTGAAAAAGTCTCCCAGCTGCTGCTTTTCGAGTGGACAACTGTTCTTTGATGCCTTCCTTTCGGTCTATAATAGCTCCGAGATATCTAAAGTGGTCGACCTGCTCCAGGACCTGTTCTCCCAGCTTAATCTGATGTCTTCTTTCTTCTCATGATATCACCATGGATTTTGTTTTAAAGCTGCTTATGACCATCCCTCTCTTCTCCAGCTCTTCCTTCCAGACTTGCAGGTTGGATTGGAGATGTGCCTCTGATTTAGCAATCAAGGCAACATCATCTGCAAATGCCAGCTCTGAAATACATACCTGTCTCATCTTCCAGTACCCCACTGAATACTTTCTTGTTCTCTCCTTAAATGACTTGATAACATCGTCCATGAGGAGTATGAAAAGATAAGGTGACAGGATATCACCTTGTCTTACACCAGTGGTGGTCCTGAACTCTTCTGACTTTTGGTTTGCTGTCCTCACATAATTTCTGCAAGACTTGTAGAAGTTCTGTATAACATGAATCAGAGGTGCTGGAATGTTCTTTCTTGCCAAACAGTCCCAAACTTTGCTCCAGGGGACCCTGTCAAATGCCTTTTCCAGATCTATGAAACAAAGATGCATCTCACTCTTATACTCAAGGGCCTTTTCACTCAGCTGTCTGAGTGTGACGATTAGGTCTTGAGTACTTCGGTTTGCTTGGAATCCGCACTGGACCTCATCCAATTGTGGCTCAGCTAGGCGTCGGAGTCTCTGCTCTAGGATTCTAGAGTAGATTTTACCAGGGACATTGAGAAGGGATATGCCTCTATGGTTTCCACATTGTCGATTGTCACCCTTTTTGAAAATTGGTGTTATGATGGCAATCTCCCAGTCCTTTGGTATGGTCTTGTTGCACCACGCTGCCTGTAGGACCCTTAAGAGTAATAGGTCGCCTGATGCTCTCATGTACTTAACCATTTCTGGTGTTATACCATCATGCCCTGCTGCTTTGCCCATCTTGATTTTCTCCAGTGCTGCCTTCAGTTCTTCCATCTTTATGTCATCTTCATCACCATTTGTTTCCTCTTCTGTGCTAGTGGTTATCATTTCTGATGCTTGACCTTGCTTACCATCAAGGAGTTCTAAGAAATATTCTTTCCATCTTTCCATTACTTCCTTCAGGGCAGTAAGCAATTTGTCTTGCTTGTCCTTTATAAATTTGAGAGGGCATTGTTTTTCCTTCCTCATGTTCTTTAGGGTCTTGTAGAACAATTTCTGGTTTTCTTGCGCATCTTTTTCGAACTTTTCTCCAAATTCTTCCCAGGACTTCTGTTTTGCTGCTAGCACCTTGTTCTTTGCTTCTGTTCTGAGTATCACATATTCTCTATATTTCTCCATTTGTCCTGTTGTGTTTTTAGCTCCTAAGTATTGTTTCCATGCCATTTTCTTCTCTCTTATTTTCTCTTTGACTTCCTCTGTCCACCAAGGTGTCCTCTTTCTCTTGTTCCCAAGTCGGGCTTCACCACATGCTTCTGCAGCAGCTGTCTTTATGATGTCCTTGAATTTAAGGTTTTGGAACTACACAAATACAAACTTAGTATTTTATAATATCATCATCATTATCAGCCTTCAGCTTTCCAGGAAGCATATGCCTTCAACAAATTTATTTTATTACATGTTGTTTTAAAATTAAGATAACCCATGAAGAATAATATTATTCATGAGTGAGTCTAAGGACAGACTGTTATGTTAAAAAATTGGTGCCATTTGTGCAAGTTGTTATTAATATTAAGTGTAAGTCAAGCATGTTTGGATGATTAGAACTTGTAGAACCAATTAAGTAATTAGAGAGATGAAAACAAATCAAACTAACAAAACAATTAACACATGGGGAAAAGGATCTACAAGAATGGAAGTGACTATTATAAACAGAAATCTGGTTATGAATCTATTGATTTTTTAAGACATTTATAAATTTTAAGTTAGTTTCTGTTACTTTTCTATGAGTGTGTATTTGGCTTTTTGCATAAAAATTTTTTTTATTTACATTTAATGTATTTTGTTCATAGAAAAGAGGTTATTGAAACTACTGCAGACAAAAAATTTAGATTATCTAGAGATAGAGCAGAACTAATACATACTAACATGCCGTTATGATTAGATTTGTTGAAAAGATTGTGTAGACTGGATCAACCAAGTGTTTGCAAAGTGTCGAAAATAAAAGCATAGAAAGTTGTATCAAATAAACATGAGTTGAACCTCTTCACAGCTAATGCAGACAATTAGAGACAACTCCTGCAAGACAGCAGAACTTTTACCAAATGTTTTGCACTGAAAAAACTGTTGCAGCAATTTTTGCAACGTTTTTGTAACAGCTGTAATTTTTATTTTATACCCTGGATCTCTCCCACTGTCACCTTAGCTGCCAGTAAATGGAGCCGAGGGAGATGTATGTGTAATTACTTCTATATTAATCTTTAGTTTGTCTCTCAAACAGTTTTGGGGAAATTATTTCCATGGGTACTATTAGGCTTTATATAATGTCCTAAAACTTTGGCCACTACCTCAGTTTATTTTTTGTTAAGTTTTTCTGCCCTACTTTTTATTGATTAAGAAATACATTTCACGTTATTCTGTTTTTAATCACACCCGTTGTCCATAACAGCCCCTTCAGTCATAGCTGACTATGTAAATGCGCCCCTGAGGTGACAGCCCTCAGCAACTTATTTTCCTGGTGTTCCCTTTGGCGTTTTCTCCTCTCTTCTGAGAGAGGTGTCCAAACTGTTGCTTTCACTGCTCCTCTACATATTCCATATAACTCAGTTACTACATTTTCTTTTATTGTTTCATTACTTATTTTATTTGGCCTTGTTTTGTTGGTCTTTTTCTCAGCAGATGCATGTATTTGCAGACTGTTAAATACTCTGCATTTTTAATACATATGTGAACTAAAATTTCTGACACAGGTGTAATTATATTCAATTTTATTGATGGAATTTGTTAAATTTTATCTTGAAATTTATTTGCAGAATGCCACAAATGCTCACTGCGTGTTTTGGAATGAATCCTTATCCAGTGGTATGGGAGATTGGTCAGATGCGGGTTGTGGCATTGTGGCGTCTAATGCGGGGATAACTACCTGTGGCTGTAACCATCTTACAAACTTTGCCCTGGTCATGGTAAGTTTTTGACATCTCCTTACTTGATTTGTTCTCTTTGCTCCATAACAGATTGTAGGGTCCCAATAAAATTCTTTGATCATACTCCTTTTTTCGTACCATCTTCTTCACATTCCTTCCTATGATGGTCATTGGGACTCCATTTTTCCTTGAATGTTTTCTCAGGGGTGTACTGAAGTGGATGAGGAAGGGGGGGGGGAGGGGTTGCTCTGTCCTGGGTGACAGCAAGAAGGCAGTGCCATCAAACATTGTTATGATAGTACTTACTGTTAAAAATATACTTGCGAGTGTATTTCTTTAAAGGCAGGGAGTGCCAAATACTTTAAGTATGTCCCTGTGTTTTCTTATTTGGCTTCCCCATGTTTCTGTTTTGTTGAAATATTTGTGCCTCTATAAGTGTCTTTCTTGCCCATTTCTGCAAATTGTCTGCCGTGTTTGTCTTCACTTCCCTGTCTGTCTTCAATTCCCTGTCTGTCTTCACTTCCCTTTCTGTCTTCACTTCCCTCTCCATGAGTTTTTGAGGTCTCCCTCTAGCTCTCATACCCTGGGGATTCCAGAATATGGACTACTTTCTCACGCCATTAGTTGGTTTCCTCAGTGAGTGTCCTCTCCAAAGCCAGCATCTTCTTCTCCTCGCCTCTTGTTCCACTGGTATTTGTCTGGCTTATGGCACCAGTTCTTCATTGGTTTAATAAGAGCTCCTCTGGCCTTTTGTGTTATGGTCAGTTCCTCCAATACATTGCTGCCAAGATGTATGAATGTGTATACATGTTGTAAAAATGTTTCTCCAGGTGCAATCTTGGCTGTTATTTGCTACATTTATTCTCATAATCTTTAGCTTTTCCTATTGTCAGACTCAGCAGCAATGACCTCTCATCAAGTATTCTCATTTAGCCTTAGTTATAATTATGGGACAGAAGAATCAGGTTATTGGTATAATGTAGATCACCAAGCCTTTTAGCCCACTAAATTCCATTTCTGTTGATTGATAGTGTTGTTTTCATTAAGCAATCCATAGCCAATAAGAAGAAAGATGGTGACAAGAAGCATCTCAGCCATACTCCAGTTCTTATCTTAAATGATTCTGTAAGTTGTCCTCGATGAAGAATTCTGTATTTAATGGATCCATGTTTTCTTTATTGTTGGATTGATGAAAGTAAAGGTAACGTCAGGATTGCATCAGTTTCCAATGTAATTATCTGTATAAACTGTCAAGTACCTTTTCATATTCCACAATTCCACTATGGACTCATGAGTTCAGTTGCAAGCTCTTGTCAACTGTTATGTGCATCATGACTATCTGGTCTGTTCAGGATCTGTTGTGATGAAACCTGTTTGGTCTTCTCTCAGTTCTTTGTCTATGGCCACTTTTTATCTCTAAAGGATGATCCATTTAATGTTTTCTCTGACATGGTAGTAATATTATTCCTCAGTAAGTTGTGCATATGGCAACCATGACAAGTATTGAAAACTATGAGCCAGGGATCCAGACCCTCAAGATGACACAGAATCTGCTGGGAGGACAACATTAGGCAATCTCTGAAGGACCGAGGACTAGAATGGAACCAGGCCAGGAGGAAGGCAGCCAATAGGATAGTATGGCGCTCTCTCTTCCAAACCTCTACACCTCATGGTAGAAGAGAAATGACTAAGTAAGTAAGTAAGTTGTGTATCCTATAAATCTCCTACCTTTGACAACTTGACCAGATATTCTTCCTTTCAAACTGCTGGTATTTCTTCTCTGTTCCAGATTGTACCAAATAATTTGTACAACATATCTGTAGCTGTGTCAATATCTGCTTTGAAAGCCTCCACTGGAATGCTATCAGGCCTGCAGCTTTTTCATCTCTCAGAAGAAGGCTTTCATTATTTCTCCTTATATCTTCTTCCTCGTTCGTCCTGAAAAGGACGTTGGTTGCGTTGTGCCCGTTTACAGCAAAGCTGCGATATTTGCGCCTTTCGGCCGACACATCCGACTTCTGCACAGCATTTTTTGGGACCGGGTTAGCCTTCCCTCTTCGATCCCTACTCTCTCAGCCAGACAACAGTGATGCAGCCTGTTTCCAGGACCACCACTTGGAGGTGGAGTAGGGTCTTGGTCAGTTCTGGTTCGCTGACCCTGACGCAAGCAGTCAAGCTATGGGTCGCTTACTGCATTCTCTATTGTTGCGTCTTTGGGTCCCATTTCTCCTTATATAATTTTTCAAAGTTAACTTGCAACAGTTTTTCTACTGGCTGGATGACTGGGATATATCGTGCAGCTGGTCTATTTAGAAGTTCCTTTGTTAAACTTCTAAACTGTCATTTTAAAAGTATCAATGAATATATACAATTACAGGCAATTTTGATGACACTTTATCACATTTTTATTTTTAGATTATATTAAGTATACAGCTTCTTGTTTTCAGATCTGATTTTAAAATATCTTGCAAATAATTCTCACTTTCGTACACCTATGAGTTTGATTGTATTAAATGTGAAAATTGTTATGAAATCATTTATGTTTACGGTTTCTGCATCTAACAGCATTACATTTGGGATTTTATATTATTATTACCATCAGAAGATTCCTTTCATGTTTTTCATGTGGCATGCCTTCATTTTCTCTCCACAGAGATGTGTAATACATTTGTCTGTTATATTTTCAAATGTGAACCTGGCTCAGGATGTATGTATGATTTTGTTTGATCAACAACTCTGTAATTACTTTATTTGAATTTGAAATTTACTTTCAATCTTTATACTTCCTTTCATTAGGATGTTTGTAAGGAATGCGGAAATGTGAGCCACCTTCATCACAAGATCCTGTCCATCATTTCATATGTTGGCTGTGGAGTTTCTTCTGTTGCCCTTATTCTAACCCTTATTACTTACAGTATTTTTAGGTAAGTTTCTTTCATAGGCTCTTTAGTTTGCTAGCTGCATTTCTCCAGCTCGATTCCACCTTGTCTTATGTATTTATTTCCAATTTAAAGTGTAAGAATGTATAAACATTTAGTGAGTACTATGGTAGTGCAGAAGGTCAGATAGGTTTGTCTTCTAAAAATATTATTGCTATTATGTTACATATTTTTTTTAACCTGTCCATATTCCTCGTGGCTTCACTTATGAATGCAGATGCTACTCCAACTAGAGGTGCTAAGACAAAGCCTATCACAATAACATTAAAGAGAAATTATTGTATAAAGTTTCAAAATAAGCACTACCACAGTAAATAAAATGTGTGCATTAGTCACCGCATGCCGTAGAAAACATTTTTAAAATCAAATTGCTGGATACAGTAAGCAACATGTACCTGTTGACCAAAGTGAACTAGCATCTATTTCAAGCACAAATTGTCAAAAAGAAATGTAAGTGCTTAAACCATACCATCAACATGAATCAGGAATATAGAGTTAGGCATTCCAAGCACTAGGATCTGCAAGGTAAAAGGATCGTGATGTGACTAAGGAATAAAGAGAGATCAGAAGAAGAAAAAAAGATTTAATGAGTGAATATGTATGAGATTGCATTGAAAGAGACATTGCACGTATCAGTTTTATTTACATTCAGTGTTTTTTCTCTGGTTCTTGATTGATATTTTTAGTGGGAAATATAGAAAATCAATTGATTCAAATTAGAGCTAAGTAGTTCCTGTAATAATTTAGTCTAGCTGAATACAAAACTATTCATTCAAAATAAGTTATGCTTACTTGCATTTCACTGAGTCCTCTGTCTTCACACATTTAATAGTCTAAACTTTTAAAAGAAATATATGTTTTCATGGAAACCATATGGACATGTGGAAAAAAAAAACCTTTATATCCATTTCAACAATATCTATTTATTGTCAAGACCATGAAAACAATTTACAGGTTGTTAGCATTTTTGGGAACCGCGGTAGCACAGCGGTTAGTGCACTGGCTTCCTAGCTCTGTGGTCGATGGTTCGATCCTCAGTTGAGGTGGGATTTTTTAGACCGCAAACGGCTCCGGGGTCGACTCAGCCTCATAAATTGGGTACCAGAGCAACTCTGGGAAGGTTAAGGCGGTCGGCGTGATGCTGACCACATCACCCCTAGTGTGCCGGTGGTCAAGAAAATATGGGCCTATCACCATATTCCCAATATGCCTCAATGGGCGTGTAACAGGATCCTTTTCTCTCCTTTCCTAACATTTTTCCATTAGATATCTATGGAACTGGGTGGTACATTAAGAACTAAAGAGCCTCTTATTTGCTGAATATTTTGTATTTGTTTTGTTTTATTTAAATGTTATTCAACACTGTAGGAGTAACTGAATTTTGAAAGATTTGTCAGTATTTGACACAGTTGCACTGAAAGTAATGTTGTTCAAAATTGTTTCAAACTTTGTCAAATAGTGTAGTTTTAAAATAGAATTAAAACTATTTTTCCCTTTAGTTAACAAACTATCTATACTACAGTTTGCCTGTTTTAACTTTAATTATGATGTTGAAGGTAATTTTCCCCCATATATTTATCATGTTTTCATTTGCCTCACTTGTACATTTTACCGTATTTTGTGAGACACGTAAGTTATACTTTGTGATCATTTCTTATTTACTTTAATTTTTTTTTTTTTTTACTTTTTGTTCTGTTGACGCTGTGAAGCAGACGTTTGTGTTGTTGAGCCAAGTGAGTCACACTGGCTACTGTAAGCCTGTTTTATTGTAGGATGTATATATGTGATGTTGTCTATCCATCTGTCTTTTGGTCTTTCCTGTGCCCTGAAACCAGTTCTTTTACTGGTGTAGGCGCATAGTAGTAACTTATCGAGCTCCATTCTCATGAGATGGTAAAACCACTTAATTTTCTATCTCTCTATATACTTGATGCGGGATGTAGTACCCACCATTTTTCTGATGTCATCATTCCTCATTCTGTCTCTCCTGGTAGCATTAATAGATTTTCTTAAACATCTCACGTTACAGGATTTGATTTTCTTCTCCTGTGCTTTAGTCAGGAACAATGATTGACACTGATAGCAAGGAGTTGGTAAGAATATACTATTTATCAGCTGTTGTTTAGTTTCCATACTGATATTCAGATGTTTGAGTACTAGTAATCATTGGTAAGTCTTTCTGACATCTTGTTTCAATTTCTGTGTCAAGTCGTCTAATTTCTTTGAAAATGCTTCCTAGGTACTTGAACTCTGGAACCTGTTTAAGCTTGATGTTGTTGACATGTATGTTAAGTGGGCCTGGTGACCTGCTGATCTTCATAGTTTCTGTCCTTGATGTGTTGATATTTATTTTGTATCATTCACAGGTTGAATTAATAGCATTTGTATGATTTTACAATTGGCTTTCAGCTTCAATTTTTTTCTTTTACCCATATAAAGACAGGTGCCACAAAACAGCAATTCTGACTATACAAAACCCAAAAGGTATTTCATTTGTAATGCAAATTCATTTCCTTTCCTGCTGTTGTTAATGCATGGATGTTAATGTAAATAAGCTATTCTGTTTGTAAAACTCGATAAGGCTGTATCATCCCATTGTAAAAATTGATCTGAGAAGTGTGTAAGCTAGTTCTAGCTTAGGTATACGAAATATAAACATGTAGAATCTATTACGATATTTTATGGTTATGTGCATATATGTATGTGTGTCTGTATATATATCTTAGGACTGGGATCTTTAATGATTAATTAATTAATTAATGAGTTGAATTTTTTTAATCGATTAATTAATAAAACAAACTTTAATCGATTATAACATTTTTTTTTCAATGTTTATATTTTTTGCTTAAATGTGATAGCAGTTGCTATGTTAGAGATTTGTGATATAGAATTTGGCAAGTATGGTCAATAATAATTCATTTTTTTGGTTGTAAATTTTCAGCATGTTCATTATAGTTTCAGTATGTTCTACATAGTTTCAGTATGATATTGGCTTATAACAAGTAAAATAATTAAAGTCCTTGGTGATTTTTAAAAACAGTGGCATGTAGGATTTATTTTTTAATTTATCAAATTGTTCTAAATTGATGGATTAATCTTTGATTTAAAAAATTTTATTAATTGATTAAGATTTTTGAAATCAGTCCCAGCCCTATTATATATATATATATATATATATATATATATATATATATATATATATATATATATATATATATATATATATATATATATATATATATATATATATATATATATATATATATATATATATATATATATATATATATATAAATGTGTGTGTAATGCTAGTTTCTATAAAATGTATTTAAATGTTAGCATTTTGATAGAGCATTTCATACTTGGGAGCCGCGGTGCGCAGTGGTTAGTGCACTGGCTTCCTGGCTCGGTGGTCCATGGTTTGATCCCCAGTTGAGGTGGGATTTTTTAGACCGCAAACGGCTCTGGGGTCAACTCAGCTTCATGAATTGGGTACCAGAGCAACTCTGGGAAGGTTAAGGTGGCCGGCATGATGCTGACCACATCACTCGTAGTGTGCTGATGGTCAAGAAAATATGGGCCTAACACCATATTCCCAATATGCCTCAATGGGCGTGTAATGGGATCCTTTACCTTTACCTTTATTTCATACTTGTACAGTCAACGCAGATCTCAGTGTGTGGTCTATTCATCAGCATTAATATCAGACTTATGTTCATCATCATTTTCTTTAGCGTCCCTTACAGAGCATGGCACCACCACTGTAGATGGTCCCCATGCAGGAAGCCTGCACCAAGCTGTCACATGCTGATGCTGAGGTTGTTTCTGTGGCAATTTGTTTTACATAATGAGGTTTGCCATCCCCATACACAACCTCATATTAGTTGCCTTGTATGACAGACTTGAGGGTGCAGCTGTCCTATTCTTCTCTTGTCTTTTCAGAACATTTCTAACTACATTTTATATTGACTGGTAATTCTAGCTACATTTTACATTGACTAGTAATTCTAGCTACATTTTACATTGACTAGTAATTCTAACTACATTTTACATTGACTGGTAATTCAAACTACATTTTACATTGACTAGTAATTTTAACTACATTTTACATTGACTGGTAATTCTAATTACATTTTACATTGACTGGTAATTCTAGCTACATTTTACATTGACTAGTAATTCTAGCTACATTTTATATTGACTGGTAATTCAAACTACATTTTACATTGACTAGTAATTCTAACTGCATTTTACATTGACTGGTAAATCTATATTTTACATTGACTAGTAATTCTAACTACATTTTACATTGACTGGTAATTCTAGCTACATTTTACATTGACTGGTAATTCTTACTACATTTTACATTGACTGCTAATTCTAGCTGTATTTTACATTGACTGGTAATTCTAACTACATTTTATATTGACTGGTAATTCTACCTACATTTTACATGGACTGGTAATTCTAGCTACATTTTATATTGACTGGTAATTCTAGCTACATTTTACATTGACTGGTAATTCTAGCTACATTTTATATTGACTGGTAATTCAAACTACATTTTACATTGACTAGTAATTCTAACTGTATTTTACATTGGTAAATCTAACTACATTTTACATTGACTAGTAATTCTAACTACATTTTACATTGACTGGTAATTCTAGCTACATTTTACATTGACTGGTAATTCTTACTACATTTTACATTGACTGCTAATTCTAGCTACATTTTACATTGACTGGTAATTCTTACTACACTTTATATTGACTGGTAATTCTACCTACATTTTACATGGACTGGTAATTCTAGCTACATTTTATATTGACTGGTAATTCTAGCTACATTTTATATTGACTGGTAATTCTAACTACATTTTACATTGACTAGTAAATCTAGCTACATTTTATATTGACTGGTAATTCTAGCTACATTGACTGGTAATTCTAGCTTCATTTTATATTGGTTGCTAATTCTAGCTACATTTTACATTGACTGGTAATTCTAACTACATTTTACATTGACTGGTAATTCTAACTACATTTTATGTTGACTGGTAATTCTAGCTACATTTTACACTGACTGGTAATTCTAGCTACATTTTACACTGGCTAGTAATTCTAACTACATTTTACGCTGACTAGTAATTCTAACTACACTTTACACTGACCAGTAATTCTAACTACACTTTACACTGACCAGTAATTCTAACTGCATTTTACACTGACTAGTATTTCTAACTACATTTTACCCTGACTAGTATTTGTCACTACATTTTACATTGCCTTGTATTTCTAACTACATTTTACATTGACTTGCATTTCTAACTACATTTTACACTGACTTGTATTTCAAGCTACATTTACACTGACTTGTATTTCTAGCTACATTTTACAGTGACTGGTAATTCTAGCTACATTTACACTGACTGGTATTTCTAACTACATTTACATTGACTGCTATTTCTAACTACATTCACACTGACTGGTATTTTTAGCCATGTTTACACTGACTGGTATTTCTAGCTACATTTACATTGATTGATATTTCTAGCTACTGAGTGGTATTTCTAGGTACATTTACATTGATTTATATTTCTAGCTCTGACTGGTTTTTGTCTTGAAAAAAGACAATAGACATAATTCTTTATAACTGATTTTATTATATAAGATAAGGGCATAATAATTTGCCCATCGAATTATCTGAGAAGTGGGACCAAAAATAGGATATAAGATTATTAAATAGAGAGAGAAAATTGTGTGACTAAATTATGCCTAATGAGAAAAAAAGTTGATTGTTTTAACACATGTTAGGGTGAGAAGTGAGCATCCAATTGGCTAAGTGGTTTAGAGCAATATGTTTTCACGGCACAGTTGCCACGTTCTGGGATTAAAAACCTGGAAGCATAACACTCCAGTCTACCCAGCTTTTAAATGGGTGCCTGCCTATGAAGGAAAAAGCAATGAAGAATGAAAACTGGCCACCCCATCTCATTTAAATCTGGACCTATTCATTCCTCTACTGGATTTTCTGCTATGGGACAACCTTTTTTACCTTTAAGAGCGAGATATAACAAACCACCATCATGCAGATTTGTTTCCAACTAAATCATTATTGGAAAGTACGACATGAGAAAGACAAGAAAGAAAAAATATTTAACCTTGTGTAACATAATACCGGCACATTACTTTGCTGATTATTAGTAATTAAGACATTTCATTCTCAGTATCTGACTCTATAAATCATGTAAAAAAAAACCATGGTAATATTTACCACATAATAAGAACTGGCATTAATATTTAAACTTTATGATGTTGTAAAACAGGTTCCTAAATTTTAAAAGAGTGTTTCCCATTCCTGTTACAAACAGTGAAAAACTGTGTTATCTCCATGTTTCATGAAATCTTGTGACTTCTTAAAATAGCTTGCATAAACTGGTATTTCAAAGAAGAACAAAATGAGACTTACAAAATAAGTGTAATAACTTTGAAAATATTCAACTTTAAAATTGAAGCCTTAGTACTCAAGAAGTCCTTAAATTTTGTCCAGTTAGATCAAAGTTGAAATTGGTCGACAAAATGGTCCCAGTCTTAAATACAAAAATTGATCAAAATGGGTCTAGTAGTTCTTGAGTTGTTTGTTGTAACAGACAGATGGACAAGAGAAATTTATAGTGCTTTTTTGCAGTTTTCAGTTCTGAACATACTAACAAAATAGACAGAGGTGGTGACCAAAGATTTCAAAAGATGATACACCACAGTACAGGCCATGTGGAATGCTGAAAAATGCAAGTGGGTCTTGTATAGTGTTTAATGCCAACAGTGGATTTTGCACAGTGCTTAATGCCACCAGTGGATCTTGCACAGTGCTTAATGCCACCAGTGGGAGCCGCGCTGGTGTAATGGCTTCGGCGTTGTACTGGCGACCAGGTGTTCATGGTTCAAACCCGGGCGTCGGCGTTTGAAGAAATGTTTACGGCCGGAAATTTGACTGGATAGCCTGAACGGCTCCTGTGATAAACCCTCTGTGGATGGGAAGGAGCGAAGCTCCTGACCGGGTTGGAAGGAAAGTCCTCAGGTTCCCCAGCCTCGCAATGACATGTCATTGGGCCGAAGGGCTGAAAGCCCAAGTGCCGCTGGTTAAGAAAAAAAAAAAATGCCACCAGTGGATTTTGCACAGTGCTTAATGCCACCAGTGGATCTTGCACAGTGCTTAATGCCAACAGTGGATCTTGCACAGTGCTTAATGCCAACAGTGGATCTTACACAGTGCTTAATGCCACCAGTAGATCTTGCACAGTGCCTAATGCCAACAGTAGATCTTACACAGTGCTTAATGCCAACAGTGGATCTTGCATAGTGCTTAATGCCACCAGTAGATCTTGCACAGTGCCTAATGCCAACAGTGGATCTTGCACAGTGCTTAATGCCAACAGTGGATTTTGCACAGTGCCTAAGGCCAACAGTGGATCTCGCACAGTGCTTAATGCCAACAGTGGATCTTACACAGTGCTTAATGCCACCAGTGGATCTTGCACAGTGCTTAATGTTACCAGTGGATTTTGCATAGTGCTTAATTATAGGCCGGTCTGTGAGATCCTATACAAAATTACCTGACAGTCTGTGAGAACCCATACAAAATTATAAGCCAGTCTGAGAGATCCTATACAAAATTACCTGTCAGTATGTGAGAACCTATACAAAATTGTATGGCAGTCTGTGAGAGCCTATGCAAAATTACCTGACAGTCTGAGAACATATACAAAATTATATGGCAGTCTGTGGGAACTTATACACAATTATATTCTTTTTCCTCTTCTTCCTCGTTCACCCTGAAAAGGACGGTGGTTGCGTTGTGTCTGTTTACGCCGTAGCTGTGATATCTGCACCTTTCGGTCGACACATCCGACTTCAGCACGGCATTTTTTGGGACCGGGTTTGCCTTCCCTCTGCGATCCGTACTCGCTCAGCCAGACTGCACTGCTGCAGACTGTTTCCAGGAACAACCACGCGGAGGTGGAGTACGGTCTTGGTCAGCTCTGGTTCGCTGACCCTAATGCAAGCAGTTAAGCTATGGGTCGCTGACTGCATTCTCTATTGCTGCATCTTTTGGTCCCACACAATTATATGATCTCTATGAGAACCTACACAAAATTACCTGACAGTCTGTGAGAAAATTATACGGCAAGAAATTAAATCATAGCCATTAGAAGACGGGCACAAGAGGTGGTTAAGACGTAACAGGGATGGGCTTGGATGAAATTACACGTGAAGACATAATAGGGTGCTGGAAAGCCATGGAGAGCCTCTTTCAAGTGAAGATTTTGAAGAAATGGCCGCACAAAGCCAACAAAAAGAAGAGGAGGAAACAGAAGACGAAGAACTTCCTACAAGAGAAATGTAGACAGGCGGTCTGCAGCACATCGTGGAGAAATTTGCTGATGAGCTCTGCGACATTGACCATGACTGGGAGTGGAGTGCCGCAGCAGAGGCACCTTATGGCATCCATAAGCCCTTGTTACGAGATTTTGAAGGAAAGGGAGAGGAAATGACAAAAGTCAACACTGAGTGCTTTCTTATAAAAAACATGACGATCTTCGTCCAAGGACTTTGTCACAGAACGAAAACCGCTGCATTACACCATTTTTGGTTGTAAAAGTACAAAGTATTTCTTTTATTTAATTTACTTTATTTTATGTTTTATTTACTTTATTTCATTTACTTTATTTCAGAGCTATAAATATAGTATTTATAGCTCTGTAATCCAAGGTGAGAAATCAGGGCGGGGCTTCTCTGCTAGAGTAATGAACAGAATCGTCGCCAAACATAGCTGGGCTTACATGATAACAACGTCCAGTATGAGAATGGAGGTAGAGGCCGCTAATGCAGCCTTAAAGTGGCTGTCTGAAACTTTATTAACAAGGGCAGTTATTGTATCAGATTCACGATCCATGCTTCGGAAGGTCCAAAGTGGATGGCTCCAGCATGAATGGAAAACCTGCATAGAAGCCTTGAATCTTCAGGAAATGGAGTGGATCTACTGTCCTGGTCATGCAGGTGTATGCGGCAATGAAAGAGCTGACAGACTAGCTTCAAAAGCACCCATAGAAGGGAGAGATACTTATGGCAATTAATCATCACCTATTAGAGAATGACACTGCAATCGATGAATCATCAAGGCTAAGATTGCTGGAATTTGTCATCAAACGTAAGACTAGCAGATATGGACATATGAGAGTATGCATCCAGCGTATATACAACCAGTAACAATTAGCATCCGTACCCTTCGGCATTTGCTGAGGGAGACTAAGCACCCATGAGTTTGCCCGGAGTGCAATGACGTCGATTCTGGTCAGCAATAACAATATAAATATAATAGCATTTATATTGCTCAGCAATTGGGGTGCCTGGAACGTAAGTCATTGACTTACATTTTAAAATGGTTTCAATTTATGCGGATTCCAATTGCACCAGTTCATTCAGGAACACATTCCCAGTGTAAATCGAGTGTCACAAGATGGATTTTGGGATGACCTCTTTCCGATCTCTCTTTCATTACGGCATTAATCAGTTACATTTGTTGTACTGATTTTATTGTGATTTTTCCGGGTTACACCCTTTTCTTTCTCTGCTGGTCAGCAGATATTTGATATTGTCAAAACATTTGACACTCCTTGTTTCTGTATACCTCACATTTGCTAGGCACGGCACAGCTTTGCTGAGATTAAGCGCAGGAACCCATATTTGGCTGCTTAGTTTTCATGTAGAGTTGTGTGCTTAAACGAGAGATAACAAGATTACTCGTCTGTGCAACACATTTTGGACTGACACGTATGACATAATCCCTTCCTGTCTGACTTGTTATGACAAGATTCCTATAGATAGTAATAATTTGTTACATCTGAAACACATTGTCGTATAAGTTTACAGATGTGTTGGTGAGTTTGCCTGCTAGGGATCGGATATTTTCATGCCATATTTGGGAGAGGTGACCTCTGCATATGTTCAAAATTTTTCCAGGTCAGGAATATTTTGAAATCGCCCCCCCCCCCACCCACCCACCAACATGTTTGAAATGATTGGAGCTTACTTAGCTCCGTAACAAACAGAGCGGGGGAGGACAGTGAATATAACCTGATGCTTCAGTCAGTCAAATTTGCTGTGAAGATTGCTTGCCAAGATGACACAACCAGATCTTGCCAGAGTGAAGCCTAGAATTCAGAATTCCATTTTATCAGACCGGACATTTTATTGGAGTATTTATCAAGACTTACAAAACAGCCCAGGAAATCTCTATCATTTTAAATAAGGAAAACCGGAATATCTGAGGAAACTGAACACGGAGTCAGAGGGGGAATTAAAATTAAAATTAATGATCCCAGCCGATAGGATAGTCTGGCGCTGTCTCTTCCAAACCTCTACACCTCACGGTAGAAGGGGAATGACTAAGTAAGTAAGTATTAACGATCCCACGTACACGTGTAAAAAGACATCGGCTAGTGCCTTAACTTCATTCATCTGAGCAGAAAGTCTGTAAGCCAGGATTGGTGTAAGTTGTCATTTTACATTCTTTATTTTCATTACTAACGTGTAAACTAATATGTATATATTCCCATGTGAATATTAATATATGAAAATCGCTAGTGGATTTGAGGCTGGCAACCTCAGCGCATAGAATGATGATTTCATGAACCACCACTGCACGGGCTGGCGACTGCTTTATTGCGAGTTTTTTAAGGAGAACAAAAAGCATAAAGTAGTCCCAAATGGAGCCGGGAGGGAAAGATGAAAGAAATGATGTACATTTTAATTATAATACTTACAGTTTCAAACCAGTGTAAATGTCGATGTTAACATATTCACTTTAACATTAATGAAAGTTTCAAACTTTTCAAATCAGTGTAAACATAAATGAAAACATATTCAATTTATATTTTGAACACTTTTCAATCAGTGGAAATGTAAATGTAAACATATTATATCTGCACTATTAACCTTTTCATTTATATGTAAAGTAACTATAAAAGCTATTCAATTTAAATGTTAAGAAAGTTTTCTCTCGAAGGATTAAAGTTAATTCTCATCAAGGGTAAATTCTGAGTAAATGGGATGGTGGAATAAAAAAGGGGACACATAAGTATGTGTCGGGAAACGCAATACTCAGGAGAGAGTTTCGTTTCTATTCTTTTACCATAGTTGTTGGTGGTGGTACCAGTTGAAGGGTACTATCTCTGGAACAAGAAGGGAACAATGGCCTGAGCTTTAAGATGAAGGACGTACTTTGTAGACTCTCCCTGACACTCCTGGGAACGAGCTGCACCCTACATCCTTGACCAGCAACGAGCGTTATCAGTGATCAGTCCATCAAGAACCAACCCAGCAGGAGCAGAAACAACCACTGGCAGCTAAGTGCAATACATAAGCTGCCAAAGTGAACTTTTTTCATAGAACCCACTATCAATCAATGATGAACCTTTTCTTTTAAACTATTCAATTATTTTCAAACTGTTAAAACTAAGTGATTATTAAATTTTGTTATTTGTAATTTTACTAATTTTACTTCGATTTAATCATTTTAAATGTTTGTCTCAGTCAATTTACTAAACACACTCTAAACAAAGCTATACCAGAATAATAAGAATTCCACTGAGTAAATCAGAGGTGGGGGCTTGAACGAGCTAAGATTAATCATTGCTTAATTCTTCACAAAAGTTGTCGGCAGATTCTAGAATTAACGTGCTCAGCCGATGCAGCATTGTTTTTGCTTATCTGAATATGTTGTGGATACTCCATTGAGATAGAAGCGTCATTACCCTTCTATTTACAAATCTGCCAAGAGTAATCTTGTGCGAAGGTAGACACCTTTGAAGCCCATATTAGATACTCTTGAGTTTTGGCCACAGTTGGACCACTACTGCAAAGCAGGGGAGGCAATACCGTTACATCGAGGGCTACCTCAGTGTGAGAACCTTTACATAATTTTGTTATTGTTATGCAGAATTGACATCATTGCACTCCGGGCAGACCCATAGGTGCTCAGTCTCCATCAGTATATGTCGAAGAGTGTGAATGCTAATTGTTCCTGTAGCTCGCTGGTTGTATACACGACAGATGCATCCTCTCATACGTCCATCTCTACTAGCTTTACGTTTGATGTCAAATTCCAACAGTCTTAACCTTGATGATTTATCTATTGCAGTGTCATTCTCTAACAGGCGATCATTAATTGTTCTCAGTATATCTCCCTTATCCATATCCAGTGTCCCCACTATGGGTGCTCTTGATGCTAGTCTGTCAGCTCTTTCATTACCACATACCCCAGCATAACCAGGACAGTATATCCACACCAGCTGTTGTAGACTGGAAGCTTCTATGAATGTATTCCATTCATGCCGCAACCAACCACTTTGAACCTTCCGAAGCATGGACTGAGAGTCGGACACAATGATAGCCTTTGTTAATGAATTCAGTTATCCACCTTAAGGCTGCAGTAACAGCCTCGACCTCCATTCTCATGCTGGAAGTTGTTATCTTGTAAGCCCCGCTATGTTCGGTGACAATTCTGCCCTGTACCTGAGCAGAGAAGCCCCAACCGGATTTCTCACCCCGGATCACTGACCCATCTGTATACACAATGGCATCACCATCCCCGGAATGATCATGTATCAGTTGATTAATTTCCAGTTCTGCTATTCCATTGCCCCAATTTCTACACTCCCAAGGCTGATGATGACCCGCTGGTAGTTATCCAAGTTCTCATCTGACATACACCATTCTTCCCCCTTGAATATATTGTCAACTGTGGCCACCTGCTTTATAGTTGTCTCTGCTATTGCCATCCATGACATCCCTCTCTTTATTCTTGCTCGATTAATGTCAGCTATGTTACCATGCAGAGCGTGCCATTTGTCAGTGGATACTCGCATATAGGCTTTTGCTTGGGCCACCGCATATCTGGATTTAATCGACAGCACTCCAAGCATGTATCTCATTGTCACAATGGGGGTATCTCGCTTACAGCCCAAGACTATGTGCATCCCTTCATTCTGAATGCGTTCTAGTAGTTCACATTGTGTTACTGACAGCGTGTGTATTCCCAGTCCATACTCAATGATCGATATGACTAGCTGTTGATAAAGAAGAAATAGTAATCTCTGCTCCAGACGCGCCGCTGCCTTTATTTTCAGTGCCGCTAGACCTCTCCTGCATTTCTGTGTGATGTGCTCAACATGGTACTTATATGAGAGTCCGCGATCAAATGTAACTCCAAAGTATTTCAGCTTTTCTTCCCTTTCAATTTTCTGTCCATTGAGAGTAATATCTGGGAGGTCTGCTTTCACAATGGAGTTGTTCAAGGAACACCACATCACGACGGCTTTGTTGGGATTGACTTTGGAGCCAGTTTCCTCGCACCATTTAGACACTTCCTGTAGTGTTCCATGTATGGTATTAACCATTTCTTGTCAGTCAGAGCCAGTTCTGTAAATGAGTATATCATCATCAAATGTCAATGTTCGTCCCATCCCAGTTGGCTGAATGGTGGCTACTTTTGCTGTATAGATATTAAACAGCACCAGTGATAGTGGAGAACCCTGGGGTAGTCCCGGGCAAATGAGCAGTGGATCTGATGTCCATGTTCCCAACCAAAATGCCACTGAGCTGCTATCCACCTTGTAAGCCAAGGGTTAACCTCGCAAGCCATTACACAGTTTATTAATGTTGCAAAGTTCACACTGTTATAAGCATCCTCTAGGTCAATTGCTACTGCAACCGTTTCTCGCTTATCCTGGAACCCCTCATGTACATCATAAGCAAAAGTTCCAGCGTTACCCCATGTTACTTTCATGGGCCTATAGCTGCCAAGAGTATCGGGTAGGATCTGTGCATTTTCGAGGTGGTTCATTATGTTTCATGCTACTATCTTTTCTACTACTACTACTACATAATTTTATGACAGGCTATGAGAACACCATGAGATTATGTTACAATCTGTCAGATCCAATACAATAACAGTCTATGAGAGCCTGTTCAACATTATATGGTAATCTATGAAACTTAAGAATAACTTAATGACAGTCTGTGAGAACCTATATAACACTATGACAATCAGCCTCTGAGTATTGTGAGGTCAAATAGCATCAGTCTATTACATGCTACGCTAAGACAAATTGTGCGACCTGTGAAGTTGTGAAGCTCTAAATGATGTAAAGGAACTGGACAAACACCAGTGGAGCAAGATGGGAGGACACTGGCTTGGATAAGACACATTGTGAAAACTAAGTGATAGCATTTCAAGGCAGTCCCTGTTCTGAAATCCCCTGGGTAAGAGAAATAGAGGAAGGCCAAAAACTGCACGGAGAAAGGAACTAGAGACAGACATGAAAGGAATAAATAAGATATAGAAAGATCTTGAATGAATGGCACAGGACAGGAAGACGTGAAGTGTAGTTGTTGAAAACTTGTGCTCCATTGGGGAATTGAAGAGTAATACAGAATAAAAGTTATGTTAAGATAACCACCTCCTGCTGTATGCTTACAGAAAACTCATACATGGCAAGCCAGCCAAAATTCTCATCAACCTCTGTTTGGCATTGCTGCTTTCCAACTTAGTGTTCCTGGTGGGCATGCGGGACTATGCTTTTGGAAACATTGTTTCTTGCAAAGTAAGTGAGCTACATGAATTTACATTGTTATAAATAACCTTATGTATTGCTTTACATTATCACTTACCTATTTGTTTCATATAAAGCATGGAGCCACCACCACATCTGGTTCTTTGTAGGAAGCCTGCATCAAAGAATCTGTCTCTGTTTTTCATCTTATCTCCTCTTTTAGTGGTGAATGTGGCTGATGAAGAGTACTACCCAAACTTACCATGTTTAGTGAATGTGTCGTTCAATCATGAAACTGACTCAGTACCCGTTGTTTTCATTATTTGTTTGCTCTTTGATATTCCAAGCATGTTTCTGAATCATCTTGCTTCAAATGTATTCTAGTGCTGCATTTAAGTCCATGTTTGATGTACATACAGAAGTACAGAGATGACCAGTGCCTGCATTGATTTAATCTAGCAATCTCTTTTATATGATAAGGTTGCTGCCACCATGCACAACCTCACATTAGTTCCCTTTTATGACATGCATGGGGGATCAGTAGCATATTCTTTTTTTGTCTCCTCAGAGACACCGAGGAGCTACACAGGGCCTGCCTTATGCACACGTGTTCTGATTTAGTTGAAAATATCAAATTTTGAGACTTGGTACTTAGTCTTACATTTAAAAATTTATTTAAATTTATTACCTCTGATATCAAGTAGTTTAGGTCACACTTGTAAAAAGTAACATTAACATTAGATGCTCAATTTTTTTCAATAGTGCCCTTAATTCCTATCCAATTTCAGTAAAATTTGAAATTACTTGATAAATATGTGCCAGAGCCTAAGACACCTAAATTTATCAAAATTGACCCAGTAGTTCTTTGGTTTACTTAGTCATTCCTCTTCTACCGTGAGGTGTAGAGGTTTGCCAGAGACTATCCTATTGGTTGTCTTCCTCCTGGCCTGGTTCCAGTCTAGTCCTCGGTCCTTTACAAGATTGACTCACAGAATGATGATCAAGGGGAAACCTGGAATACAAATAGAGAAAAGGAAGGACACAAGATACACACTTCTAAGGAAACAATTAAGAAAAAAATGAAGATGTCAGAGTAAAATTATAGAGAAAACCAATAATCTGAACATGGATTCAAAGAATAAAGGTGTTGAGAACCATATGAAAGAACAACAAATCAATAGGCCTACTCATAAAGTTGAACAAAACCTCCTAAGGTTAAGGATTTTTCAAATCAGTGGCAAAGTGGTAAGTATTAGAGCATTACCAGACAGTAAGATCATCAATGTACTAGAAAGTTATAGATAAAGGGTCAATAGCATACATAAAAAGAACAAATTATGGCATAATACTCACAATGAACATGACTGAAAAGTCAAAAGCTTTATTAAATCAAATTGAAGTAAGTCCTGTTCAAGTAGAATTGGCATACAGCATTAAAGCTAGGCTAGAATTAGTCAAAGAAACCAGGAAATGTGTAATTAAAGGAATACCTGTGACAGTTCCAGAGGAAGAAATAAGAACTAGACTACAAACAGAAAATCCAAAATATAGGATTCTTAAACTGGAAAGGATATCACAGAAATTAGGAACTTCAACTGTAATAATAGTTACATTAGAAGGATAAGAAATCCCATCACATTTCTTCAGTGGCAGTACTAAAATCAAAACAGAAGCTTACATACCACCAGTCATTCAATGCCCAAACTGCCAGAAATTTGGCCACACCAAAAGAACATGTAGAAGTAAGCCTAAATGCCGATATTGTGCAGGGGACCACACCTATGATCACTGCAAATTAGTAGAAGATGATAAATATTACAGAACAAGAAATATAAACAGAAACTGTGCAAATTGTCTTGAAAACCACAGTGCACGTTTCCTAGGATGTCCACATTACCAACAAACAAAACTAGGTCTAATAAAATCAATCAGTACTAACACACCATTTAAAGTAGCACTACAACAACATCAATCATCAGTCGCTACATCTACAACTCCATCACCAAGAGAAATCACAGTCAGAACCAGAAATGCTGAAATAACCCCAAAGAAAAATAAAGTCCAAAAAATACTGATAAAAGATAGCAATCTACCAGAAGAAAGTGAAATAACCAAATCATCGATAACAGAAGATACAGTGAGAAAGGCAGAAGAAATCTTGAAAACCATGAGAAAAATACAGCATGAAATAGCTAAAGATGTGGCTAAATTAGCAGAACTCAAAGAAGAGAATGAAGATTTACTGAAAAGGATTGAGTCTGAAAGACAACTCATAAGCAGTGAGCAAAAACAAACAGATAAAAACCAACAAGAAGAAATGTGGAATGAAAAAATGATTGATTGTCAAAAACTTATTCATTCTGTATCAAACATTGTGAAAGCCTTTATGCTGAATCTTCAAAGTGAAATACAAACTCACTTAAACAGATAAACTGAAAATCTAGGAGACTTTGTTGTTAACAAATAAATAAATATATTATAAAATGAAAAGGCAGATAAAGCAGCCAAGAAAGGTAGATCTGATAAAAATCTAATAAATGTAGGGATGAGTAAATCAGAGATTAAGAGCTTAATTAAAGATTTAATAACAGATGAATGGAAAGCAGAGTGGGTTAAAAATCTGAAAGGAAGGCATGCATATAAGTTGTTCAAGGCTCCAATAAGAAAATATCAGATATCTAGGGAATTGAAAATTCCCAGTAATAAGAAACTTCTCAGACTACAGCTGGGAAAAGACTATTTCAGAATAGAAGAACCTTACTGTGCAGGATGTCTTCAAGACAATAATATAGAACATTTCTTGTTAAAATGTAAGAGGTATGAACAAATGAGAATACCAATATTAGATTATTTGCAAGCATCAAACTTACCTGCAAATATAGAAGAGGTGTTAAAAATAGACAGACCTAGGGAACTGCAAAATATAGTCAAACAAAATTTAACATGAACAAAGGTTAATATATAGTAGTTGGGAATGTGAGGTCTGATGCTGTTCTTACAATGCAAATGACTTTTAACAGATGAAAGTCAATTAAACATCTGTTAAAGTCAGTTATATAACTGGAACCACCAGGCCTTTACACCCCTCCACTTTAATATTATTGTTGTTTAGAGTTTCTTCTTGATTTTGTTCGTTTTTGTTTGTTTGTTTTTTAACATACAAGCATAATTGATAATTGTCCCTATTTACAATGATTTGACAAATGTTGTGCCACTTTCTCATATCAACAGCTGTTCATATTATTTGGAATTGAGAACAATATATATCCCAATTATAACCCATTAGAGGTTGAACAGGATATTTTTCTTCATTAAATTAAAAAAAAAAAATCGTCTCCCATTCTGCAGACATGGTCAAACCATTGTAGTTAGGACTGTTCTACTTGGGTCTGCAGGTGCTGGGTTTTGCCATACCGTCTGGTTGAGGACGATTTACCCATTTTAATTGTAATACACATATAATTTTTTTTTTTATACAAGGTATTTTGAAAAAAATTTGATTATACTGAGGATAATTATTATTCAATATTTATATGAATCTTCAATAGGTTGTAGCTGTCCTCCTGCATTACTTTCTTCTCTCCTCGATGACGTGGATGGCAGTAGAAGCAGTTTACATGTTCCTGGCTCTAGTCCTTGTGTTCAAGACCTACTATAGAAATTTCATCCTTAAATGTTGTATCGTTGGTTGGGGTAAGTTTACAGTGATTTTCTTACCAGTTTTGAGCATTGTCATCTGGTTAGTTTGTGTTAGTAGAATAAAATGTATATTATTCAAACAATTTATTTTACTATATCAATCAATCAATACCCGTTAGCTCCCCAAGGAGCATAGGCCTTCAACAAACACATGCCACGTCCTCCTGTCCCGAGCCATCCGCTCAAGTTCACCTCTGTGTCCAGTTCTCTTCTCTATGTGTTTTTTTTTTGTCTACCTCAACCTCTTTTTCCCTGGGGATTCCAGGACAAGGACTGGCTTGTAATGCTATCAACAGGTTTCCTCAATGTGTGTCCTATCCATCGCCAGCGTCTTCTTCTCAACTCTTGTTCCACTGGCACTTGTCTGGTTCTTGTCATCAATTCCACATTTGGGATTGTGTCATAGCATTTCAGTCCTTCTATTCTACGCAAGCACCCGTTTATAAAAGTATATAGATTTTTAGTTGTTGTTTTTGTAGCTCTCCATGTCTCAGAGCCATATAATAGGATTGACTTGACGTTTGAGTTGAAGATTCTTATTTTCGTGTAGGACTTGATTCCTCTTGTTCTCCGTATATTTCCCAATGCAACGAAAGCTCCTCTTGCTTTTTGCATTCTTATTTTGATATCACTGTCTGTCCCTCCAACTTTGTCTATGTATTTGCAAATATATGTGTACGATTCTACATCTTTTAGTGATGTTTATTCAAGTTCAACCTTGTTTTCAGTTCTTACATTTATTCTCATAATCTTTGTCTTTTCCCTGTGTATTTTCAGGCCCACTTGTTGTGACTTCTCATCGAGAATTTTCATTTTCTCTTGCATCTGATTATGGTTATTGAACAGAAGAGCCAAGTCATCTGCAAAATCCAGACCATCAAGCTGTTTAGTCAGATTCCACTGGATTCCATTTCTGTTGTGTGATGTCGATGGTTTCATAACCCAATCTATTGCTAGTAAGAAAAGAAATGGAGACAAGAGGCATCCCTGTCTCACTCCCTTTCTAATCCTAAACGGTTCTGTAAGTTGTTCTTCATGAAGAGCTCTGCATGTCATGTCTTCATAGGTCTTCTTTATTTAAGTTAATGATCTTCATGGTAACTCCATAATGTCTCATCAATTTCCAAAGTGATTCTCTGTCTACACTGTCAAATGCCTTTTCATAGTCCACAAATCCGATGTATAGTGGTGAATTCCATTCAAGATTTTGTTCAACTATTATTCTCAATGTGGCTATCTGGTCTGTACAGGATCTGTTTTGTTAAAAACCTGCTTGTTCATCTCTCAGTTGCTTGTCTATGGACTCTTTTAATCTCTCAAGGATGATTATGTTTAATACTTTTCATGACACTGATAGAAACATTATTCCTCTATAATTTGCACACTCTTGTAAATTTCCCCTCTTAGGCAGCTTGACCAGATAACTTTCCTTCCATGCTGCTGGTATTTCCTCTCTCTCCCAGACTTTGCCAAGTAGTTCGTATAATATCTCTGTAGAGGTATCAACATCTGTTTTGATGACCTCTGCTGGAATGCCATCTGGACCAGCTGTTTTTCCATCTTTCAGAAGCTTTATGGCTTTCTTTATTTCTTCTCTACTTGGTCGTTCACAGCTGATTTGTAGCTCCTCTTATGCTGGCTGGATGTCTTGGAGATTAGTTGGAGCTAGTCTATTGAGAGTTCTTCAAAATGTTCTGTCCATCTCTTAATTTGTTCTTGTATATTACTAAGCAATTTTCCATTCTTATCTTTTATGATGCCATTTGCTTGCTTATATTTCCCTGTTAGCTTCTTTGTGGTGTTATACAGGTCCCTCAAATTTCCTTTGGCTGCAGCTTACTCTGCTTCCCTTGCCAAATCTTCGATATACTTCCTCTTGTCTCTTTTGATGTTTATTCTTACTTCTTTGTTTGCTTCTATGTACATTTCATGAGCCTTGGCTTTGGAGCTTCTGGTTTTGCTTCTGTTTAAATCTGCTTTCTTGTTTTTCCTGTCTTCTATCTTGCTAATGGTTTCTGTTGTTATTCATGCTGTGACGAGAGGTTATTTTATATATGTGATAGATAAGATATCCAGTTGTATCAGATTATACTAGATTGCCAGTCAAGAGTTCTGATCTCAAAAGTAATACCCCAGTCTTTGAAGTAAGCACTGGTGTATAGTTGTCATGGGAATAGTCAGACTGTGAAAATCACTGGACCAGGTGGTAAGAAGTAGTACCAGGATTTAAGGTGTCTCCTCCCCACAACTTTCCTATGATAAATTAATGCTAGGGGTTAAAGAAAATGAATAAAACTTTATAAACACAATGGTAAAAAAGTAAACAAGTCCTCAAGTACAATTAATGCATCATTTAATATTTATATTGATTTTCTTTTTCTGCTGTTTGGAAAAGAGTAATAAAAATATTCACACAATATTCACAAAATTAATGTTATCTCTTATCTCGAGTAATTGTTGGAATGTTCTTTCTTTTTGGAGAAATAGTGTTACAAAAAAAAAGTCACATGGCACTTTAATCACTAATACTGTCCTTTTCAATTCAGGATCTGGAATACTATTCTCTTGGTTAGTAAAGTTAATGAACACATGCTTTACTGTTACTATTATTACTGTTCTTTAAGTCCTTTGACTTTATCACAAGATTGTCATCATCTGATGTGATACTCGAATTAGATATGGTAACAGTTATAGCTGTTTTAGCTGGTGTTTCATTACAAGTTTCTGTCAGTTCCTTTATAGAACACTTATCTTGGTTCCTGAATACTGATGTCACTGGAGTTATCAGTCTTGGCAGACCCAACAGTAGGGGTACCAAGAACCAGCTGTAGTTCACTTGTTGGGTCCCTTCACTTATGTGGGATTACCACTGATGAACGTACACAGGCTTCTGATACTTGTATGGATCGAATTGTCAAATGAACCCTCAAACTTCAGAAATCACACTGGACACAAATGGCTTGGCAGGCTGCACACATCTGCAGATGGCAAAGGCGTAGTGGCAAACTCTGTCCTGTGTCCAGTCTGTTTCAAATCTTTTTTCAGTGTCCCTTATTCAAATTGCGCTCCCCCTTTTTATTGGCCAGTGCGTTCCTCTGAGAGAGCCTGATGTCACAGGCGTGGGCACTTAACAGCTGCCTGTTATTGCCTCTTCTCGTTCCATCTTGGTCTACCCTGTTCAACCTGAAAATTGGTTATAATTGGGGTATTTAGTGTCATTTTATTTACTAATTTTGTATTAAATTTAAATAACAATTGTCTTTTGCAGTTGCTGGTTTTAATTTATATTAGTATTTGTCATTTTATTTTCAGTTTTGTATTGTTTATAGATAACTATTGTCCTTTGCACTTGGTTTTAATTTATATTAGTATTTGTTCTTTTTGAGTTTTTTTTTTTTTTTTTTAAACCTCGTTGTCTTTCCTTGTCCAATGAGTAGTCTAGTTAGTAAGTTTGCTAATTTTTCTGTGTTTTTTTTTTTAATGATTTGTTAGTTTTTGTCTCTTAATTTCTATTTGGTTGAATGTCTTTTCTGAAGTACTAACCTTATATGTTTTCCTTTGTTTTATGTATATATCGTTTAAGTATTGATTGGGCTTCTCCTGGGGCATTCAGTTTTCTGTCCATCCGATTCTGTCCATTTAGAACCGGACAGTCCAGAGCTATCATTCCATCTAACTTTCTTATTCGTCTGACCATTAAACATTCTCTTACATCGCTCGAAAGTGTGTACTGACCCTATCAATTCACAATTTTATGCATTCAACTTATGATATCTTCCATTCTAAAACCATTCCTGCCCTAATACATATATGTAAATA
This sequence comes from Oreohelix idahoensis, assembly GCA_024509875.1. Classification (NCBI taxonomy): domain Eukaryota; kingdom Metazoa; phylum Mollusca; class Gastropoda; order Stylommatophora; family Oreohelicidae; genus Oreohelix; species Oreohelix idahoensis. Next base: position 16,167 of record JAMPIV010019777.1, on the reverse strand, counting down.
TAGAGGCAATCTTCCAAAATCGAAACATATAAGTCTTTCTGCTATTCGTCCATCCTGGTCGTTATACCATCATTCAGAAGTTGGAACTAAAACACAGATCACTTTAACAACAAGGTGGCCATATTGTTATGCATTGTGACCCTTCTTGCTCACCGTGCCATGATTGCATGATATTCCTTGGTAATGCCGTCGCATTGCAGTAATCGGTTCTACAACCGTATTAGAGACAAATTTTGCTACTCATGCTTTGTGCTGATGTTCTCTTTCTCTCAGTACTTCTTCACAAGTCTCGTTCCATGTATTTTTTACTTGTTGCTAGTGGTCTTCCGTATCTGCTTCATCTTCCAGCTCTTCTTCTTCTTTCTTCTACAGCTATATACTGTTGTAAATTTCTTGAGTTTTAATTTTGTTTTAGCCAACAGAAGATGGTGGTCTGGTATTACATCTGCTCTTCTACATACTTTTAAATCATGCAATGATGACCTAAACTTCTTACTTATGCATATGTGATCAATCTCAGTTCTGTGGTCTGGTGATATCCATGATTCTTTATGTATTCTTTTATGTGAAAATATGCTTCCTCCTATAGCTAGTTGATTAGAAGCACAGAAGTTAGCTAATAGTTCCCCATTTTCGTTCATCATACCTAATCCATGATTTCTTCAAAGCTGGTGTTGTCTGCTCCTATTTTCATGTTTAGGTCCCCCATCAAAATTGTAATGTCCTTTTTTTTGTCCAAAACATTTTGTAGTCTGGTGTAAAAGTCTTCTTTCTCAGATTCTTCTTTATTATTTGTTGATGCATAACATTGGATGATGTTTATATTTACTTTCTTTTTGGCTTATTTAACCCTTGCTGTTATAATTCGGGGTCCCATTGCTTCCCATTCTATAAGTGCCTTCTGTGCTTCCCTAGACAGCATGATAGCCATCCCTTCACTGTGATGGGCTCTTTCCTCCTCATGTCCTGAGGACAACACCATTTCTCCTGTGATCAATCTCCTCCTCTTTATGCCCTTCCACCGTGTCTCACTGAGACCCAGGATATCAATCCTGTAATTTGTCCTTGCTGCTGCTACCTGTGCAGTTTTCCATTGTTCAAATAGATTGTGAACATTCCAGGTGCCAATCCTGGAGATTTTCCTAGACGAAAAAAGGTTAGTCGGCAACCCAGACTCCTTTCGGCTTTCTCTAGGTTGCTTCATGCACCTCCTTTCCAGAGGACCTTCTTCTGTCTTGGGTGGCTGAGTTGATTTATATTTTCTATTTGACTTGTCCATGTTTTTTAAAGTCTTTTTGGTAAAAAGTTTTTTACGGGATGGACAATTTCCTCTATACACTTCTGTCCTGTAGGGTATCTGTTGGTATTCACTGGATTGACCTGAGTTGTTAGTTGACATTTGATAAAAGCTGTATGTGCTGGGTGAGACTTATCTAACATAACTTTGTTCATGCAATTTAGTCTTAACTCCTTTCTCCGTAATTTCAAGGATAGAATTCCTAAAGCCACCTTTAGAGCCCCCATTGATATTGATCTGATTGCACTTGCTATTGTACATAAAGCATGATGCTGAATTCTGTCTAATTTAATCTTGTTACTATGTGCAGCAGAGTCATATATTATACTTCCATAATCTATTTTTCTGTGTGTGTGTATATATATATAAAGTATATAAAGTAACATTACAGTGGATATAGTCTATGATGTGCAGTAATTTTTACATGTTTTTTATTTTATTTCAGGAGTTCCCTTATTGATTGTTGTCATCACTTTAGCTGTCAACACAACTGACAATTACGGTTTTGTTAACAGTGGTCTGTAAGTGTCACAGTTGGAAAATCAGTTTATTTATCAATAATTCACTAGTCAACAACCAAAATGTACCAGAAATGAAAATAGCTGATCTTAACTAATTTTGGTGTGCTGAAAACGAAAATGACATTAAAAAATGTTGATTGGCTCTAGTTTTTAAGATATATGCTACTAGTTTATTTAATTACGGTCAATTTATATATATATGATGCAACTGTTGTGGGCGATTGCATAATTTTTTCTAATGACCAATAAAAATGTAACTAGAAGTTGATGATGCAATCCTACCTATGATTACATCACCTTTGTGTATAAATATCTTATCTCTGATAAAATTTTGCCATTAGTTAGTGCATTTGTCCTTATCAAAAGTATCATAGTTAGAAATGCCTAGGACATGTGTGAACAGTGCTAATAATTTCTGTTATATATGTGGTGAGGTGACATTTCTATCACAAAAACGAAATATAACTAAAGTGATTAAGAAGGCGTACAGTTTGTATTTTGGCTGCAGAATAGGAGATCAAGATAAGAGCTGGGCGCCACACTTATGCTGCAATACATGTGCAGCACATCTTAAACTGTGGTTGTCTGGCAAAAGGCAAGCTATGCCTTTTGCAGTCCCAATGATTTGGAGAGAGCCCACTGATCATCTCATCAACTGTTACTTTTGCATGGTCCCTCCAATTGGGAAAGTCATATCAAAGAAGAAAAAATGGACTCTGGAATATCCAAACATCCCCTCTGCAATATGTCTGGTACCACATGGTGATGACCTACCAGTTCCCAAAGTGCCAGAATCATTTTCAGCTGCTTCCACTGATGAAGAAGAGGACATTGGTGGTCCTGAACCATCAACCTCAAGCGACCCAGATTTTGAGCAAACTACATCCACTAAACCACACATAAATAACCCAAGGTGAACTGAATGATCTTGTAAGAGATCTGAATTTACCGAAGAACAAGGCGGAACTTTTGGGTTCCAGATTGCAACAGTGGAATCTCCTGGCAGAAGATGTTACAATTTCTGTGTACAGGAACCGCCAGAAGCCGCTTATTACATTCTTTTTCAAAGAGTTGAATGGGAAAAAAACAAAAAAAACACTTACTTACTTACTTAGTCGTTCCCCTTCTACCGTGAGGTGTAGAGGTTTGGAAGAGAGAGCGCCAGACCATTCTATCAGCTGTCTTCTTCCTGGCCTGGTTCCATTCTAGTCCTCGGTCCTTCAAAGATTGTCTAATGTTGTCCTCCCAGCGGACTCTGGGTCGTCCTGGAGGTCTGGATCCCTGGCTCTTTGTTTGCCATGCTTGTCGTGGTAGCCGATCTTCTCCCATTCTGCAGACATGGCCAAACCATCTTAGTTGGGACTGTTCTATTTGGGTCTGCAGCGGATGGGATTTTAGGCCTTGACGGATCGTCTGGTTGCGGACCATGTCTCTTCTTGTTACTTCAACCACTTTCCTCAGATACCTCATTTCTGAGGTTTGGATCTGGCTTTTGTGGGTTGTAGTCATTGCCCACGACTCACATCCATATGTCAATATGTCAATAGTAATACGTCTTACAAGGAGAAGGACAAGAAAAACCTACGTTGCGGCCACAAGGCCTTCCTCAGGGACAGACAAACAAGAGACAGGAGGGAAAGAAAATGAGAATTAAGTGGAGAACATGAAACTATAAAAATAAGAGAAAAAAACTCCCTTGTGTCCAGCCACATGTGAAGCAAGATGGCTGCCCAAAGAGGGTGACCTTTTTCAAAGAGGGTGACCTTTCTGCGTGCCACAACATTTCTGGTTTAATGGCAGCCCTCAAAATCAATTACATACCGGAAGAGTGGAGGCTTTTCATTGATTCATCCAAGACGAGTCTTAAAGCTGTTTTGTTGAATAATGGTAATGTATTACCGTCGATTCCAGTTGGTCACGCAGTTCATATGAAAGAAACTTATGAAAACATTAAGCAGCTTTTGAAGTGTATAAACTATGATCATCATCATCGGTGACTTTGCGGTGACTTAAAAGTGGTCGCTCTTTTGCTTGGACTACAGGGTGGATACACCAAGTACTGTTGCTTTCTCTGTGAGTGGGATAGCCGTGCACGAAGTGACCATTACATCAGAAGACATTGGCCAATCAGGCATTTATTGCAGCCTGGCAGTAAGAACGTTGAGAACCCAGCACTTGTCGACACCAGCAAGATTTTGTTGCCACCCTTGCACATTAAGCTGGGTCTCATGAAAAACTTTGTCAAGGCAATGGAGAAAACAGATGAGGCTTTCAAATACCTCATCAGAAAATTTCCAAGACTGAGTGAAGCTAAAATAAGAGAGGGAGTATTTGTTGGTCCGCAAATTCGAAAACTTCTTCACGATGACGAGTTTCTTTGCGTGTTGCATGGCAAGGAAAAAGCAGCATGGCTAGCATTTAAGTCAGTGGTGGACAATTTTCTTGGAAACAACAGATCTGATAATTACAATGAAATTGTAGAAAATCTCCTTCTGAAGTATAAGAGTCTTGGCTGCAACATGTCTTTGAAAATTCATTTTCTGGATTCTCATCTGGATTTCTTTACGTCAAACTGTGGAGCGGTCAGTGATGAGCATGGTGAACGATTTCACCAGGACATTGCTGCTATGGAGACAAGGTATCAAGGAAATTGGAGCCCTTCAATGCTTGCTGATTACTGTTGGACTGTGACAAGAGACACCTCATCGATTGACTACAAGAAGCAAGCAAAGAGAGCTCTAACAGCGACTGAATAATGACGGAATGGGTTCAAATGTGCCTTTTTAAAACATGATATGTGAACTTTAAATAATGTTTTTATTTTTTCTATCATTTTATGTTGAAATATCAATTAATTGAGTATGTAACCACAATTTTTATAATGCTAAAGTAGAAATACTAGCTGTTCACCCCAGAGAATTAAACAAGCATACATTATTTGTATTACTGTAATGTAAATTCATCATTTAAAAAAACAAACCAGAGCCAATTGGGGAATTTCATTATGATATTTGAAATCAGCATGTCAGAATCAATAAGAAATGGTATATTTAATTTCTGGTACAAATAACTTTTGAAAATTTGTTGACTAGTATAATTGCGGTCTCCCTTGTGGTAGACTGATTTTGCACTATTTTATTTAACTCTAGTGATCTCATTTAAAAAAACAATTGTCTTTACTTTTCTCATCTTCAGAATCACTTTCTATTTTATTTTTTTTTAAACCAGACTTAACATCTTCTAATTGAGTGACCAGATTTACTAAGGAAATGTATGTAACTGTTTTTTCTTAGAAACTCTCAAACAAAACAGCTAATATATCAACTAATTTGGTATCCCATACTTTGTTATCAAATTCATTATTTCAACCTTAAAAAGGTGGAAAGTTTGATATTTTTCAATAAGAATGTCATGTTTAAGAAAAGGTTTTACAAAAGATCAGCTTCCACACTGAAGAGTTGTTTCAAATTTAAGAACAATCCAATTTTGTTCTGTTGCATTCATTACATACATTTTTAAGTTGACCACAGTAAAGCAGGTCCAAACATACACTGTGAAAAGACAAAGATAATGGGAATAAAGGCAGGAAAAGAAAACAAAATTGGCCTTGAAGAAACACCCCTACAAGATGTAGATTTATAAATAATTCTTGGTAGCAATATAGATGGAGTTGGTGGCACAGATCGTGACAAAATAATAAGAATACAGAAGGCAAGTGGAGCTTTCACTGAATTGGGAAATATATGAAAACCAAAAGAAACGAAGTCCAACACTAAATCATCTTTAACTCAAGTGTCAAGTGTATGGTTATGAAACGCTGGGAAAAACAAACAACAAAAAACAACCAGGAAGTTAAAGCTCTCATAAATGAGTGCTTACATAGAATAATGAGAGCCGTGGTAGCGTAGTGGTTAGTGCATGGGTTCCTAGCTCGGTGGTCCATGGTTCGATCCCCAGTTGAGGTGGGATTTTTTAGACTGCAAACGGCTTCGGGTTTGACCCAGCCTCATGAATTGGGTACCAGAACAACTTCTGGAAAGGTTAAGGCGGCTGGCGTGATGATGACCACATCACCCCTAGTGTGCCAATGGTCAAAAAAATACTGGCTTAACACCGTATTCCCAATTTGCCTCAATAGGCGTGTAACGGGATCCTTTACCTTTTTTTTTTTACATAGAATAATAGGACTGAAATGGTATGACAAGATCACTAATGTGAAACTGATGACAAGAACCAGAATTGAGAAATTTGGAACTAGAAATGAGAAAAAGACATACTTTAAGTACAACTCATTTTATTACTATAACTTTCTTTTTCAGTCTTCAGAACAGTATTTTTTGAAAATCCAAACAATTTAGAAATTTAAACTACCCAAGTCTTAGTTAGATAGATAATTGAGGTTCAGCCATATGTCATTAAAGTAGTATTACCTTAGAATAGACTAATTAGCCAATCTAAGACTGTTTGTCTTAAAATTATTAATACTGTTGATCCTCTTTATTTGTAACATTTAAATATTGCTTAATTGTAGCCATCAGACCTTCATTGTTGCCTCCCTCCTCCTAGTTTTTTTTCATCTGAACCTCCAACATCGCTGTTAGGCAACGGTATTTTCATGTTTTCCTCTCATTGTTTACTCCCTTACAGATGTTGGTTAAAGAGTCCAGCCTTCTACATTGCATTTGTTGGGCCATAATACTAGATCCAGCTTAATGAGGTGGGGTGATCAGTTCCCTACCTCACTGCCTTTACCTTCATTAACTCAAGAACAGTCTGGTACCCATTCACAGCTGGGTAGACTTGGAGCAAGACACTACCAAGTTTTGATGCCAGTAGCTGCCATGAGAGAAAAGCACTCTGACCAGATGCATCTACCTTTGCTGTAACTATCTTTGACAAAAGGTGGAATAAAAGGTGAGAAGATGATGCTGGCATCTGCTGATAAGAAACCTGTTGATAATAGTACAAGGCAGTCCTTGTTCTGGAATCCTTATGATTCTGAGAGGTGGAGAGAGACCAAAACAACGCATGGAGAAGGAAACTAGATACAGGCAAGAAAAACCGTGGTGTAATTAATGCCTGGGTGGGCTGGGCTCGTGTCGGGGGCTCCATCCTTAGTGGGCCCTGGAAAGTAGAGATCAGAAGAACTTCTCCAATAAAGGTACATCTTTTTAATTTCATTTGATCCTATGTTAGTCTTATGTTAGTCTTATGTTAGTCTTATGTTAGTCTTAGCATGTCTCAGTTTCTGGTGACAGAAAAGAAAGGATATAGAAGACATGGAAAGACCTTTGAGGGGATGGCATGGAACAGGAGGACCTGGTACACATCTGTTAAAGGCCTATATATATATATATATATATGTGAGTCAGCTTGTACTTTAACTTGACAGGCGGTAAGCTGCTGAGTGAGTTGAACTTGACATATCCATATAGAATCAAGTTGTGAGCACTTGATAAACAGGTGAATAAAATGCTGTGCCATTACCGTTTACAAATATGGGCGAGATCTTCTTTGTAACTTAGGAAGTGTATGATGTCCTGTCTTGTGAATTCTGCTATCTGGCGTACGCTTTGCTAGCTTCTTTCCGGTTAGACGCCAAACAGGTAATGGGTAGACTCAGACTTCTGCTGGACTGAAGACACAAAAGTGGCATAAAAAATTTCACATCTAGTATCAATAGTTGACTTTCTTTTTATCTTATTCCTCACTATTGATCTCTCTGTTTTTAATTCTTTGGTAATGATGAATGATGTGAGGCGCACATGATAAGTGTTAAATATATTTCGCATGAAAGTATGTGCTCATGTAAGTCTGTAATGATGATCTAACAATCTAGATGAAGGTGAAGTATATAACTATGAATTACTTTATGTTATCATAGATGAATAATCTTTGATTTGATTAATCATTTACGAATAGAAGTAATGAAAAAAAACAGTCTTTCACATTTAGCTATGAAGCTAAGTGCAAAAATAAACCTTAAATAATGAAGAAGGAAATTATTAATAATTTTTATAAGATTTACTAACTTCCTTTTCCCTTCACAAATTCCTTAAGAACACTATAAAATTAAACTCCACAGATATTAATCAAACATCCACACAGGAATGAAATTTAGTGAAACTCACTAATGCGCCGCGCTGTTGGAAACTCCGTACTGACTTCTGGGAAGGTCGTTATATTTCGGGTTGCCCATATGTCAGAAGTCGTGGCCTGTGTCGTATGACTCCGCCTCCTGATTCAGTAGCTAGGCTTTCTCTTGTCCAGTGACATTGGCATACTCGCATGCCTTTTCAGTGCACGTCACTGGCTAAAAGTGGGTGAGCTCTCACAACCAACTCTTCATTCCATGCTGCATGTTTGTTTTGCGAGACAAACCATAGTTTAGGATTGGCCCCTTTGTCACAAAGCCTTCTGTCTTTCTGCTGCTTCACGTGAAGTTTCTTGTGTCATTCTCTGGCGTGCATGCTATCTTTTGTCTCATTGTCGTTCTCCTTGTTCATTGTCTTGCTCCGTACACGACATCTAAGAGGCTTAGCCGCTATCATTGGCTACCATCTGGCAACAAACGTTCCTGTGCATTTTGTGGTGACGTGCTATTGTCCCAAGATGATGACACTCATGTTGTGTCAACAGCGGATTAGGCATGAACCAATTTATTTATATGGCCAAGCCAGGCGTTTTCCAAGTCAAACAGTAATTGTCTAACATGGCCAGGTGGGTTTCCCAAGATTCTAACAAGGCCAGATGGGTTCCAAAAGATAACGCAAGGTAGGGAAATAAATCAAAGACCTGTGAAGTTACACTTAGGTATGAACCATGATTAAGAAAGATTACTTTAACAATGATGAAAGAGCCAAACGAGAGAGAAAAAAAAATAAGAAAGATGTTGGAAATTATACAGGGCAATAAAGATAGGCCCTTAATCACAATAATGAAGTAGGTAGTTACATTGTTGATACAGATTCACCATATATTGATAAAAGTTTTTGAGCCCATTATACAAGTAGGGAGCGTCCGATTGACAGAGTGGTACGAGCGCTGGTCTCTCGCGGAAAAGGTGCCAGGTTTGAATTACGGTACCGACATACTCCAGTCTACCCATGTGGTCTCTAACACTTCACTCCCCTAATACGGTATCTGCTATGGGACTGTAGTTGTGCCTTAGAAGAAAGGGATAAAGAAGACTTTGAGCAGACTGGACAGGGCAGGAAAGCTTGGCACAAATTTGTTGAAAGCCTATGCTTCTTAGGGAGCTGAAAGTTGGCCGATGACTATCTGTCTTCACATCTGTCTATCAGTCAGTATATAAATACTATGGTTAAAACGTTTTTGTAGTACATGCCTGAGCTAAAAAAAAAGAAATAGTCGTAAATAAAATGCATTCTATAAGACCCTAAAGAACATGAGGAAGGAAAAACAATGCCCTCTCAAATTTATAAAGGACAAGCAAGGCAAATTGCTTACTGCCCCGAAGGAAGTAATGGGAAGATGGAAAGAATATTTCTCAGAACTCCTGGATGGTGAGCATGGTGAAGCATCAGAAATGATAAACACTAGCACAGAAGAGAAAACCAATGATGGTGAAGATGACATAAAGATGGAAGAACTGAAGGCAGCACTGGAGAAAATCAAGATGGGCAAAGCAGCAGGGCATGATGGTATAACACCAGAAATGGTTAAGTTCATGGGAGCATCAGGCGACCTATTACTCTTAAGGGTTTTACAGGCAGCGTGGTACAACAAGACAATACCAAAGGATTGGGAGATTGCCATCATAACACCAATTTTCAAAAAGGGTGACAATCGACAGTGTGGAAACCATAGAGGCATATCCCTTCTCAGTGTCCCTGGTAAAATCTACTCTAGAATCCTAGAGCAGAGACTCCAACGCCTAGCTGAGCCACAATTGGATGAGGTCCAGTGCGGATTCCGAGCAAACCGAAGTACTCAAACCTAATCTTCACACTCAGACAGCTGAGTGAAAAGGCCCTTGAGTATAAGAGTGAGATGCATCTTTGTTTCATAGATCTGGAAAAGGCGTTTGACAGGGTCCCCTGGAGCAAACTTTGGGACTGTTTGGCAAGGAAGAATATTCCAGCACCTCTGATTCATGCTATACAGAGCTTCTACAAGTCTTGCAGAAATTATGTGAGGACAGCAAACCATAAGTCGGAAGAGTTCAGGACCACCACTGGTGTAAGACAAGGTGATATCCTATCACCTTACCTCTTCATACTCCTTATGGACGATGTCATTAAGGCATGTAAGGAGAGAACAAGAAAGTATTCAGTGGGGTACTGGAAGATGAGACAGGTCTATATTTCGGAGCTGGCATTTGCTGATGATGTTGCCCTGATTGCTAAATCAGAGGCACATCTCCAATCCAACCTGCAAGTCTGGAAGGAAGAGCTGGAGAAGAGAGGGATGGTCATAAGCAGTTCTAAAACAAAATCCATGGTGATATCACGAGAAGAAAGAAAACATCAGATTAAGCTGGGAGAGCAGGTCCTGGAGCAGGTCGACCACTTTAAATACCTCGGAGCTATTATAGACCGAAAGGGAGGCATCAAAGAAGAGTTGGCCACTCGAAAAGCAGCAGCTGGGAGACTTTTTCAGGCCATAAATCGAGGATTCCTCAGCAAGAGAGAGGTTGGTAAGAAAACGAAGATGGCTGTATACCGCTCCACCTATGTCCCAGTCTCGACATACGGATGCGAGTCATGGGCAATGACTACAACCCATAAAAGCCAGATCCAAACCTCAGAAATGAGGTATCTGAGGAAGGTGGTTGAAGTAACAAGAAGAGACATGGTACGCAACCAGACGATATGCCAAGGCCTTAAATCCTACCCCCTGCAGATCCAAGTAGAACAGTCCCAATTAAGATGGTTTGGTCATGTCTGCAGAATGGGAGAAGATCGGATACCACGACAAGCATGGCAAACAAAGAGCCAAGGATCCAGACCCCGAGGACGACCCAGAGTCCGCTGGGAGGACAACATTAGACAATCTTTGAAGGATCGAGGACTAGAATGGAACCAGGCCAGGAGGAAGACAGCCGATAGGATAGTCTGGCGCTCTCTCTTCCAAACCTCTACACCTCACGGTAGAAGGGGAACGACTAAGTAAGTAAGTAAGTAAATAAAATGCAAAAGCAGCTTTCGTTAAAATGAAAAGTATTTTAACAATCTTCTTTGTCATTGGAATTAAGAAAAAGAGTTCTTCTATGTTATGTAGAGCCAGTCTTAATATGTGGAAGTGAGTCATGGATGATTAGTGAACAAGCAAGGAAAGTCTTAATCCCACTTAAATGTGGTTTTACAGGCGAATGTTAAAACTACAGTGGACGGCTGAAAAGGGTAAAGAGAATGTCCTGAAATAGGCCAGTGCACAAAAAGAAGTATTTTTTAGAAGGAAGCAACCCACTTCTTTAGGCATGTTATGAGAAGAAGAAAGTTCAAATATATTGTAACAACAATAACAAAAATGAAGGAAATATTATAAGTAGAGGACAACAAAGAAAGAACATAATGGACAGTTTGACATCATGGCATGAAAAGAAGTCAATAGCAGAAGTGATAAACAGTGCTGGAGACAGGAAGTTGTGGAGGGACATAATCGCCATCAGACATAGTCATCATCCATTTTACTTAATGCTCCATACAGAGCATGGAGCCTCAACTGTAGTGGGTCTTCTTGCAGAAAACTTGCACCAAGCAGTCATACTCTTACAGCAGTGGTTTCTGTTGCAATAGTAAAATGTTACCAGGTATAGTACCACATAAATACAAGGTATATATATTTTTTAAATATTTTATATCTGAGCTTACATTCACACACACCGTTGTATAACTCTAATCTGTAGCACAATCCAGCGCCTGCGGGGAGCAATTGGTGTAGTGATCTTGCTGGGCCTGTCCTGGTTATTTGCCATATTTGCTATAGACCAAGCCAAAGTGGTCTTTTACTACCTGTTTGCTGTGTTTAACTCTCTACAGGTGAATACAGTTAAAAGATATATACTTCTATCCACTTACCTTATGAGTGCACACACTAAACATGTATTATCTTTTTTTTTTTATTTGTTGAAAATAGTTAATCTGAATTTGTGTTATTTGAATGTTACAAACTAATAATGCTCTCTTTACTATTATGTTCTTTACTGTATATAGTTCATATGATTGACTGTACTTACTTCCTTTCTTTACTTACTTACTGTAATTCCTTCCTTACTTACTTTACTTCTTTCCTTACTTTTTTCCTTACTTCTTTAATTATTGTCTTCCTTCCTTTCTACCTACTTTTGTTCTCCATTCTTCCCTCCCTTCACTCATGCCTTTTCTCCCTTCCTCAAATCCTTGCTTTTTTTAAACATTTTAATTGCATTTGTTGTGTTCTTTCTCACTTTATCTATACCTTTCTGTGCCACTCAACTTTGTTCGTTTATTTATTATTGTTGCCATGTTTATATTCTGTCTTTTGTCATTGTTTCATCATAATTTTTCTTTTAGCTCCCTATCAAGCATGGAGCCACCATTGTAGTTAGCTCCCTGTAGCAATTAAATTTACGTGATGCAGGTGCTAACTTCTTATTAATCACCTTGTACAACATGCATGAGGGAGCGTTAGTCTTATTTTTATCTTTGTCTCAAAAGAGACTCTCAGGAACTACAATTGGCCATTTTCTCAGAGCCTGTCTCTATTTTTCATCTTTATCTCCTTTTTTCTTTTTTTTTTTTTTTTTTTTTGTGAATGTGGCTAATGAAGAGTACTACCCAAACCTCCAGTTTTTTTAGTGTATCATTCAATTGTGAAACTTTTTTTTTTATTGTTTTGCTATTTGATATTTCAAACATGTTTCTGAAGCATCTTGCTTCAATTGTTTTAATTCTAGTGCTGCATTTAAGTCCATGTTTCATGTGCATACTTCTTCTTCTGCCACTTTCAGACGTCAACTTGAATATGTTCAAAGAAAAGAAAGCGGCTGTCAGCCTGAAGCTTTTGGTATCTCAGGGCAGTTTTTCCAGGAATGGTACTGGTGACGGCCATATGCACTTTCTCTGCTCCTCATATGTTGGGCACCTCTGAAGTAGATGTTCAACAGTCATTTTATCTGTGCCACAGTTACACTCATCAGTAGTTCCTATCTTCAGCTTGTTGTATATAGGTAGTATCCCAATCTGTTGTGGCCTGTGCAAAGTCTGAAGATTACCACTTGTTCACGTCTGCTTAGTTGGTAATATGCATCATTTGATTGGTGGCCTGGATGCTCAGCTTCCCACTTGCTGCTGCGTCTGCTCTTGACAACACTCTTGGTCTCTTCATATGTTATGCTTGTGTCAAGTTGAGGTAGCTGTCCACCTTCCTTTGCCAATCTGTCATCCTTCTCATTTCCAGGAATGTTGCAGTGAGATGGGATCCACTGTATCACAACTCTTTTGAACTGCTGGCATAGTTTGTGCAGTGTTACTCTCAAGGTCATCTAGGCCGGCAATATTCTGACATGTGCAAACTGAAGTACAAACCAGTACCTTCATTTATTTAATCCAGTAGATGTGGCTAGACATAATACTGTAAATAAGTACTGATAGAAAGGAAAATCAAAGAACACATGGAGAAAAGAACTGGAGACAGACATGAAATGAAGAATACATGGAAAGACTTTGAGCTGATGGCACAGGACAGGAAGACTTGTCGTTTATTTTGTTAAAGATCTTGGCTGCTTGAGGAGTTGAAAGGTGAAGAAGGAAGGAAGTGATAACTCACTGATGTCATTGGTCATTCATAATCACTTTTCTTTCTACACTTCATAAGGAGCATGTGGTTCCAACTGCTGGTTGCCTGTTTGTAGGAAGCTTGTGTCAAAGTGCTGTTTGTTCTATTATAGTAATGGTTTCTGTAGCAGTTTTGCCTACTAATGTGCAAGATTACCAAGCCCCATGCAGAACCTCACATTAGTCCCATCATGCAACATTTCTGAGTGCAGTGGTTCTATTCTTTCTTCATCTCTGCAGAAGCTCACAGAAACTTCATGGGGTCATTTCTGTCTCATGGTGCTGTATGTGTCTCATGGGGTAGTTTCTGTCTCATGGGGCCATATCTGTCTCATGGGGTCATATCTGTCTCATGGGGTCATATCTGTCTCATGGGGTAATATCTGTCTCATGGGGTAGTATCTGTCTCATGGGGTAGTATCTGTCTCATGGGGTAGTATATATGTTATGAGGTATGTCTCATGGGGTAGTATCTGTCTTATGGGGTAGTATCTGTCTCATGGGGTAGTATCTCTCTCATGTAGTATCTGTCTTGTCAGGTAGTATCTGTCTCGTGGGGTAGTATCTGTCTCATGAGGTAGTATATGTCTCGTGGAGTAGTATCTTTCTTATGGGGGAGTATAAGTCTCATGTTGTGGTGTCTGTCTCATGTGGTAGTATATGTCTGATGGTGTAGTATCTGTCTCATGGTGTAGTATCTGTCTCGTTGTGTAGTATCTGTTTCATAGGTAGTATCTGTCTTATGGTGAAGTATCTGTCTCATGGGGTAGTATCTGTCTCAGAAACTACCCCATGAGACAGATACTACCCCATGAGATAGATACTATCCCATGAGATAGGTACTACCCCATGAGAAAGATATGACCCCATGAGACAGATACTTCCCCATGAGACAGATACTATGCCATGAGACAGATACCACCCCATGAGACAGATACTACATCATAAGACACATATGACCCCAAGAGGCAGATACTTCCACATGAGACAGATACACCACAAGACAGATACTATCACATAAGACAGAGACTATACCATGAGACAGACACTCATGGACAGAGACTACACCATGAGACAGATACTACCCCATGAGACAGATACTACCCCATGAGACAGATACTACACCATGAGACAGATACTACACCATGACAGATACTACACCATAAGACAGATACTACCTATGAAACAGATACTACACCATGAGATAGGTACTACCACATGTGACAGATACTACACCATGAGACAGACACTACCACATGAGATAGCTACTACACCATGAGACAGATACTACACCATGAAACAGATACTACACAATCAGACAGATACTACCACATGAGACAGACACTACAACATGAGACAGATACTATCCCATAAGAAAGATACTACATGCGATAGATACTACACCATGAGACAGATACTACCCCATGAGACAGATACTACCCCACGAGACAGATATTACCCCTTAAGACAGATACTACCCGCCGAGACAGATACTACCCCATGAGACGGATACGACCCCATGAACCATGAGTATCTGTCTCATGGTATAGTCTCTCATGTGGTAGTATCTGTCTCATGGTGTAGTATCTGTCTCATGAGGTAGTATCTGTCTCATGGGGTAGAATCTGTTTCCTGGGGTAGTATTTGTCTCATATGGTAGTATCTGTTTGATGGGATAGTATCTGTCTCATGGAGTCATATCTATCTCATGGGGCAGTATATATCTCATGAGGTAGTATCTGTCTCATGGGGTGCTGCCTCATGAGGTCATATTTGTCTCAAAATGTATGTCTTATGGTGTAGTATCTGTCTTATGGTGTAGTATCTGTCTCGTGGTGTATTATCTGTCTCATGGGGTAGTATCTGTCTCATGGGGTAGTATGTCTCATAGGGTCTTATCTGTCTCATGGGGTCATATCTGTCTCATGGGGTAGTATCTGTCTCATGGGGTTGTATCTGTTTCATGGGGTAGTATCTGTCTCATAGGGTCATATCTGTCTCATGGGGTCATATCTGTCTCATGGGGTAGTATCTATCTCATGTGGTGGTATCTGTCTTATGAGGTAGTATCTGTCTCATGGGGTAATATCTGTCTCATGGGGTAGTATCTGTCTCATGGGGTAGTCTCTGTCTTAAGGGGTAATATCTGTCTCGTGGGGTAGTATCTGTCTTATGGGGTAGTATCTGTCTCATGGGTAGCATCTGTCTTATGGGGTAGTATCTGTCTCATCAGGTAGTATCTGTCTTTTTGGGGTAGTATCTGTCTCGTGGGGTGGTATCTGTCTCATGGTGTAGTATCTGTCTCATGGGGAAGTTTCTGTCTCATGGAGTCATATCTCTCATGGGGTAGTATCTGTCTCATGGGGTAGTATCTATCTCATGGGGTGGAATCTGTCTCATGGGGTGGAATCTGTCTCATGTGGTAGTTTCTGTCATGGGATTGTCTCATGGGGTAGTATCTGTCTCATGGGGTAGTATCTATCTCATGGGGTAGAATCTGTCTTATGGGGTAGTATCTGTCTCATGTTAGTATCTCATGGGGTAGTATCTGTCTCATAGGGTAGTATTT
>JAMPIV010019776.1:0-114431 GCA_024509875.1 Oreohelix idahoensis | reverse complement strand
GTTATTTTTTGTAATATTTCTTTGTTCTTTAGTTTTGTTTTGAGTTGTTTGTAATTTGTTGGTCTACTCTTTTTCTATCTTTCAGTTCTATTCACAATTTGTATTCATATATTGTGACGTCATTGGTGTTGTTATTCTTTGCAGATTCAGTGATTATTTTCATTGATTTCCCTATTTGATTTATTTTGATTTCTGCAAACGTTCTTGTATTGTCAGTCCTATTTGTACTTTATGTATTCTGTTGGTTGACATATGTTTTATATAGGTATATTTCATAAGACACAATTGCCTGTGCACTGCACTTGGATTATGGTATAAACCAGTACCTGATTATTATTACTATTATACAAGACCTTATTAAAGGCTTGTGACCCACAGATATTGGGATAGTATACTGATTAATCAAGTCATTGAGAACTTGTGGTATTATTATTATTTCAGGTGATTAGTATTATTGTTAGACACCATGTCTACATTAGAATACTTCATTATACAAGGGAAAGCCCTTGATAAAACTGGTCAACAATTAGAACAATGGGCAGTTGCTCAATATGACAAAGCATTAGCTGCAGAAGAGAGAAGAGCTATGGCAGAAGAGAAAAGATTAGCTGCAGAAGAAAGAAAAGCTATGGCGGAAGAGAAAAGATTAGAAAGAGAAGCTGAGGCTGCTGCTGAACAAAAGAAATTACAGATGCAGGTGGAGGAAAGGAGATTTGAAGCTGAACAAAAAAAATTAGAAAGAGAAGCTGCTGCGGAACAAAAAAGATTAGACAGTGAAGCTGAACAAAAAAGATTAGACAGGGAAGCTGAACAAAAAAAATTAGAAAGAGAAGCTGCGGCTGAACAAAAAAGATTAGACAGTGAAGCTGAACAAAAAAGATTAGACAGGGAAGCTGAACAAAAAAGATTAGACAGGGAGGCTGAACAAAAAAGATTAGATGCTGAAGAGAAAAAAGCAATAAGAGAACATGAATTTGAGTTGGAGAAATTGAGATTGACAAGTATGAGTAATGTTAATCAGGCATCTAGTGGTAATGGTAAACCTTCTACTTACAAGGTTAAGGTTCCACCGTTCAATCAGTCCAGTGACGATATTACATTCTGGCTGGATAGATTTGAACGTTCTTGTCGTACACATAATGTGGATAAATCACAATACGCTAATCAATTATCAGAAAACTTGAAAGGTGAATCTTTGACTAGATTATGCCTTGTAGGAGAAGCAGATAAGGATAATTATGATGTCATTAGGGCGGCTTTGATAAAAAAATATCAGCTAAGTGAGGAAGGCTATCGCCTTTTATTTAAGACGATGGTACCTGAGACGGGTGTAGAATTCTCAGAATTCACTGCAAAGGCACGTCTCACAGTTGATCGTTGGATTGAGCTTTCCAAAACAGAAAAAACGTATGAAGGACTTATGGATTTGTTGCTCAGAGATAAGATTATGTCATGTGTGAACAAACCTTTCCTTGAATTTATACATGAGCGTAAACCCAAATCTCTAAAAGAAATGGAAGAATATTGTTCCCAATATGTCACTGCACACCCCGACGTGACTTTTGGCAACACTAAGATTAAGGAGAGTATGCCAGTTGCTTCAGCAACACCATACAATCCCAATTATTCACACAGATTTCAGGGACCTCAAAACAGATTTGATAAAAAAGGTAACCATAATAGTTATCAAAACCAAGGTAACCAATCATTTCAGGGTTCTTCTTCAAAGAACTGGAGACGACCTGATAGCTCTCGACACAGGGGTGGTCATAATTATAGGAATTTCCGTAGAGGAAGTAATTATAGAAACTATCAGGGTTATCCGTCTTGGAGTCAACAAGATCATAATTACAGAGATACTCATTATAATGAATATGATAATGGTAACCAAGGGAACTATGACTCAAACCCAAATAGGGGTTACAATAGAGGTAACAATAACTACAGAGGTGATAATAACCGAGGTAGATCTCAAAACAAAAGACATAAACCACATTTTCAGGCAAACTCTGTACAACAAGAGTCCCATGAAGCCTAAAAACAGAGTAAAGATAATAATGATGCTAGTAATATGGCATGTGCCGCTTTTGATTTTGGGAGAGCATCTCAGTGCCCCCAATGCAAAACGTTATTTGAGCCAACCACAGTGTCTACTTTAAGCTGTGGCCATCCTCTTCCTGCTCTTCCGGCATCAGTCGCGCATGATGGAAGAGGTTCTCTTGTCTTACATAAGGGTTTAGTGAATAACAATCCAGTCTCTGTGCTATTTGATTCTGGATGCACCACAATTGGTGTTAGGCAGTCACTCGTAGATCCTTCCCGTGCCACTGGACAAGTAGTCAAATGTGTAACATTTGGCGGCACATTAGAGAAATACTCTACTGCTATCATTAGGATTGCTACTCCTTTCTTTACGGGACATGTACACGCATGTCTTCTTCCGAATCCGATCGCTGACCTCATCATCGGTCGCATTCATGGAGTCAAGGAATGCACTCCGCAACAAATTTCCACGTGGGAAAGGCAAAACATGCAGATTGCTAACGCTGTAGTCACTAGAGCTCAGGCTCTTAATGTGCCTCAAACTTCATCTATTGAAGATAATGAAGTGCATAACCAAGATAATCCCTTGGTAATTTCTCGTGACTCGTTTATAAAACAGCAAGAAGATGATCCCACTCTGAAGAAATTCTTCATTCTTGCAACTAAAGGTGATCCGAATAAGGACACAAGTCGTAAATCGTGGATTACAAAGAAGAATGGCGTACTTGTACGTATGGTTCAAGACTCCATTACGTCAAGTCATTCTCAAATCCTGGTTCCCAAGAATTTGAGAGTTAAAATTTTGCAGCACGCTCACGACTCTCAGTGTGCTGGACACATGGGTTTTTTCCCGTACTAAGTCAAGAGTCCTTGCGGCTTTCTTTTGGCCATTGGTAAACAAGGACATACGTATTTATTGTCGATCTTGTAAAGTATGTCAGGAAGTTAAATCCAAAGGTCCACGGCATGCTGCACCCATTCAGGCGGCGGACATTCCTATTCGGCCGTTTCAAAAAATGGCCATAGACATTATTGGTCCATTTAAGATCAAGTCTGCCAGAGGACATCAGTTTATCTTGACGTGTGTTGATATGTGCACACGTTGGCCAGAGGCTATTCCTCTGAAGAGCATTACTACTGCTGATATTGCAGATGCTCTTTGGCTTATATTTTCTCGTCTGGGGTTCCCCGGAGAGATATTGTCAGACCATGGCACCCAACTAATATCAGATACCATGTCTCAAGTAATGTCTACCCTGCAGATAGATAGATCTTTAAGTAGTATCTACCATCCAATGTCTAATGGTATGGTCGAACGCCTTAATAGAACACTTAAAAACTTACTGGGGAAGATAACTGAGGATCATCCTCAAGACTGGGACAGAGTTTTACCTGCGGCCCTCTTCGCTTACAGAGAGGTACCCAATGAACATACGGGATTTTCTCCCTTTGAACTCGTCTTTGGCGCGCGTCCGCGTGGCCCTATGTCGTTGCTTCACGATCTCATAACATCTGACAATATTGACGATGACACAAAGTCATCCTACGAATATGTCATCGCGTTGAGACAAAAAATTATCGAAGCATGCAAATTAGCAACTTCTTCTTCTGAATTTGCGAAACAGAAGGCAAGGCAATTTGCCAATAAGAAGAGATGCTTACGACAACTTTGTCCTGGTGACAAAGCATTTGTATTACTACCTTGTAGGGAGCCGCGCTAGCGTAGTGGTTACAACACCGCTCTGGCGACCGGGTGATACAGGATCAAACCCGGGCGACGGCATTTGAGGATTTTTCGTCGACCGGGATTTGGACTGGATTAACTCGAGACCTGGCGAGGACATTTGAAGGAGTGTCATCGACCAGGGACTGGCGGCTCCTGAGCCGACCCAGCTGCAATGGGTACCTCCGAAATCGGCGAGTATTTGCCTGAATGGCGAGGGACATTTGTCTCTGTACAAGAAATAAAGGGATACTCACGTAAAATCAATGTCAGGTTAGACATAAATAATAACCTGAGATTTCGCCTCGAGTATTAGCGGGCGAACGAAAAAAAAAAAAACTACCTTGTAGGGAAAACAGATTACTTATTTCTTGGAAAGGTCCGTACGATATAATATCGAAAATTTCCGATGTCGACTATATTGTCGATATTGATGGGAAGCATAAAACCTTCCACATCAATATGCTTACTGAATTCCATGAACGTCCGGATTATTTGCAACCCATTTTCCAAGCAACGGACAATTCTCCAGTACAACATGGTCATTACTCATCACTGTCCGTGATACAGGATGAGGAAACAAGTTTTTCAGATGTAAATCTTCCTCTTCCAATGATCCCACTTCATTCCAGTGAATCATGGAAGAACGTTACTGTCTCTCCTGATTTGTCTCTAGGAGAACAGCGACAAGTTTCAACTATGTTGCAAACATTTCAGGATGTACTCACTGATATCCCTGGACAAACGAATGTCATTCAACATGACATTGTTCTAACTGACCATACTCCTATTAGGGTTAGACCTTATCCTATACCTATACATTTTCAAGCACAGGTCGAGAAAGAGTTGGATGAGATGATAGATTTGAAAATAATCGAACCATCCACCTCTGCATATTCTTCGCCGATGGTTATTGTGCGTAAAAAAGACAATAACATACGTCTTTGCGTTGACTATCGAAAATTGAATCAAGTAACGAAGTTCGATGCCGAACCTATGCCTTTACTGGAAGAGCTACTTACTCGACTCTCCAAATCTCGTTTTTTTCACTAAACTTGATTTGTCTAAAGGATATTGGCAAGTTCCTTTATCTGAACGCGCCAAACCTCTCACGGCTTTTTCAACACCTAGAGGTTTGTTCCAATGGAATTTTATGCCTTTCGGTCTTATGAACGCACCAGCTACGTTCGTACGCATGATGCGCTGAATCCTATCTTATCGGTCAGATGTCATTGCATATCTAGACGACATCTGTCTTTTCAGCGATACTTGGGAAGATCACTATTCAGGGTTAGATGAATTGCTGTCTACTTTGCGTGAGCACAACCTGACAGCGAAACCCTCTAAAGCCTATATTGGTTTTAGCGAAATTTCTTTCCTAGGCCACCGAGTTGGTCATGGTTTCCTAAAGACAGAGGACCAAAATACTAGTAAGATACTTAACATCTCAATCCCTAAGACGAAAAAACAGGTGAGAAGTCTGTTAGGTCTTATTCAATTTTATGGCAGATTCATTCAGAATCTATCCTCTATCATGGCACCTCTCTCAACACTTCTAAAGAAAGGTTCGCCTAATGTGGTCCACTGGTCTCAGGAATGCCAATGCTCTCTGGATAAGATTAAAACATTGTTTTCAACACCACCTATTTTAGTGCTACCCACTAAAGATAAGACATTCGTTCTTCGTAGTGACGCTTCATCCACTGGGATTGGAGCGGCACTAATGCAAGAGTACTCTGGAACTCTGCATCCTGTAATGTATATTTCCAGAAAACTTAATGCGGCAGAAAGGAATTATTCGGTTTTAGACCGTGAGCTATTAGCTATGGTTTGTTCGATCCTCAAACTACAGAGATTCCTTCTAGGCGCACATTTCATAGTAGAAACCGACCAAAAAGCTCTTACTGCCATACAGAGTAAGAATTTGAAGAGCTCGAGGTCTACTCGATATGCAATTGCTCTTCAACCTTTTCATTTCTCTGTGCGAGCTATTCGTGGATCAGATAATGTGATGGCAGACATTCTGTCAAGATGCCCACATGATTCCACATAACTATTAGGGCTTAGACTTCTTGATATGTCTAGTTCTATAGTAGTTCCTTTTCTATATCATGATAGATACACATTTGTAATTTAATAATATAATGATTGTATCACTACATAGCGGTTCATGGATGTTTATTCACCGCTGTGCTTTGATGATTTTTTCTTCATAAATCATAAATTTAAGATATCTAATACGAAATGATGATATGAATTTTTTAGGCATTGTGTAATTGCGAGAATTGTATTATACTTTGATGACACCTTCCTGGAAAAATATACTTGTAGAGAAATAATTTCTCTCAGTTTATGAGACACATTCTCACCAGTCGCTCCATAAGTCGACTTAGCCTCATATTAGGCGTTATAGGTATTCCTGATATTTTCATCTGCGCATTATTCATGCGTTGTGAGCCTATTGTACGTTGCTCCTAGATGTATTTAAAAAAAAAAAAAAATGTTCCATTTTTTTTTTTCCCGGGAGGTGTGGTAAGACTGTTACGTGCAGTCTTTGATATCTTACAATATTATACATAGGTAATTTTTTAGTGCTTAAGGGAAAGTCATTATTGAGTTACTTCCCTTGAAAGTTGTGCCATCTCTTCGATCAAACTCCGCGGATAAATCCATTTTACTGCGATTTATTCGTTGTTTGGGTAATAATAGATTGTTCTTGCTTCAGAATATCTATGGCCTGAATTTATGTGTATTGTTTGTCTGAGTAGGACGAGTCTGTCTTATATCTGTATATCTTTACATATCTAAGTCGAACTATATGTTCTGTTGTCTCTAGAGAGGTCAAAGGCTATTCGGCGGATGTGTCGCTAGAGTGTGGGGTGATTTGGCTTCGTCCTGATAGGGACTGTGTGTTTCCTATGTCGGCCTGTCGCCGGGAAAAAGTGATCTCAGTATTTGTGGGGAAAGTGATAGTCGTCTAAACCTATCGTGTATGCTTTACCCCAGTGTTTATTCATATTGCCAAGGAATGGCAGTTTCATATTTCCTCTACCAAGGTAATCAAAGACACTCTTATGAACTCTCGATCGAAGCCACCATTTTCGATAGTTACGATTTGAATGTCTAAGAGAATATATTTGACTCGATGAAAACGACTTCGATTCCTAGCAGCACTATATTCTGTAGAATGCAGTCAATTGTTCATGATCAAATCTACAGAGCAATGCAATGTTTTATGAATGACTAACTTTAGGACAGATTCATTATCTGCATCCAAACGTGAGTGACAGTTCACGAGTGAAGCCATCTTGGAACCAAAACATGTAGCGACTTTCAAGAAGAGAAAGGGGATGCCCGTATTATCGCTTGTTTAGTCCAGAGATCACTGCTACACATGAGAACCCGTTATTAGCGGTTCAATATTATTATATGAAAAAAATATGTGCTGAACATTATGTGGGAGAATCGTCGCTAAACGAGATTAGGTTTAGAAGCCATCTGAAATATTGTTTATAAGCTGACGTGCTCAGTCAGTGAAGTCAGATGATTTATATGTATGGGCGATGCTGAGGGCGTGGCTACTGACAGTCCATTATAATATTAATCTACATGAGTGCCCATGTAACATAACATTGCAAGACCATTTATCCACTGTACTATGATGTATTATGCCAACCTGTGATTTGTCACTATCTGTGCTGTCGAGTGTGTATGTCCAATTAAACTTTAGAAAAGGTACACAGTCGTTGGTGTCGATGACTTCCAGTCATACATGAGTGTGAGAAAAGAACATTTGTCAACAACTCGAACCCTTATCATCATTCGCACATTGTACACTCAATCCATGTCTACACACCACTGCGTAGGTCAAGTTGACATTCCATACACTACAGTGGAGCAAACAACACCATAGAGATCTTATCAACTGATGATGATGATGATGTCTGCTTCCATCCACTTATATCTATCTTTTGGTGGATATCATTAACGGGAATAAAAATCCAACATTATCAACCTTATCAGTGGTAAAGTGGGATATTATAAATATTTATAGGGGACTTAGTGTACTGACTGAGATCAGCTGTGAAGGTATCTGTATCTAATAAGGGTAGTGTATTACAGATGAACTTACTTGCTACCACATATTTATACCTCAGTCAGAATTATTCTGGAATATTGTGATGACTACGTTGAATGTCTAGGGTATGTATATGATGAAGTGTAAGTCACAACAACAACAGACAGATAAACAATTTAATTTATTCCACCACACTTGACAACACTGTGACACTCACACACATGTAACACTCTATAAGACTATTCTTAAATGAGGCACTGGTAAATTTTCAAATATAAATATGTATTAATTACTGTCACTAATATATAGGTGTCCTGATTCAATTACAAAGTGAACCAGGAATCACAATCAATTTTAATTACCAGTTATATGTACAGAGTTTATCAATATGAATCTTGTAGTGACATATTTTATTAATATTATCCTATGTGTGTCAGTTGTGTAGTAGTAATATGAGTGTTGCTGAGTTATTTGCCGGTTGAAGATCATGCACTGAGTATGGTTACTTTAGTGATCTCTTGTTCATCGTGCTTGGTTTATTATTACGCGAATTAGGGTGAAGCGTTCATACAACTCAGTAGCATGGTATGAAGAAGTAATTAATGTAACTTGAACTCAGCAACATTAATGAAGTAATTAATGCCTTCAGGTTGAGTCCGTAATATTTAATCACATGTACACACAGGATGATCATTTCAAATAGGAGCAGAACATAAGTCCGTATAAGTCATGCATAAATTAATCAATAACGTAGACTGCTGGTTTACGTGTCAATGTCCGTTTAAGGATACAATGCAGTATTGTCGTCAGAACATCACAGCTATATGCACGCGCAGCTAGACATGGCTACCTGCCGACAGTGAGACTGCGAGTCTGAATATTCATACGAATTTGACGATTATTCTCCTCCTTCTGAGGATTCTAGTTAAACACTAACCTCCGTAAGTTTCCTCTCATATAGAGTTCTAGGACTGACCCTGGTCCATCATAAATGCACATATAAATGGCTATATCATGTCATTGAATTGGAAGGTTAGAAAAAACGCAGCTATTCAGCTTGGCGGTCAAGTAACAAAGGGTATCGTCTCCTAGTTACCGACTGTGACCCAAACAACGCTAGACACGTCATAATCGATCGTGTATGGAGCGTTCAATAATTGAAACATCTATCGCAATATATTAAATGTCTTAACCTTTACAACTGCACGTCTGCTAACCTTTAGCAGACGGCGTTAATAGCATATACCGTAACAATTCCCTGTACACCGGGGAAAAAAAATCGATAGATTTTTTTTCAAGATCTATCCGACTTAACAATTTTTCAAAAAATTTAACACAATTGTGACATATGGCCGACGATGTTCTGAGTAGAACCGTGTCGCGGTCATGTCAACTAACTATTTGTCATAGTCATCTAACATTAATCATATTATATATCAATATTATGCATATTATTATATCAACTAAATAAAATGTCTAATGTCAATAGTGAATGATAGAATTAAATTAAAGTAAGGTCTGTCGTATTAGTATGTCATATAGGAATTAATTTGACTAATTAAAATTAAATTAATTAATTAAACTAAGAGTTAAATTATTAAGATTCTAATGTAACGCGATGTTATGAGAGAAGAAAAGACAAATAAGTGAGAAGAAATAGAAAGAAATTCGAATATAAGTTTAACTTAATTGTGTGTGTTAAGTGTTAGTGAATAATAACTATCTAATTTAACTAACTAAATAACGTATAGGTACATTAAAAAAAAATATTAGTCTAATAATAATGGTGAGATTTATTTTCTCTTTTCATAATTTCTTCTTTTTATATTTCGTTCTCTTTTTTTTTTGTTTTTTTCATTTCATTTTTTTCTCACATTTCATTTTATTGATATTAATTCAATTAAGAAGTTAAGTTAACTAATTAATTAGTATAGGATATGATGATCCATCCGTAGTCTTGATCCTGATGAATTCTTTTAGACAAAGTGTTGAAACGTTTCCGTCGGACAGAAATGTCAATTATCCTAGGATCCAAGAATTAAGTGCAAATAGGATAATAAGTTCGACTTGTCGTCAGATATTGTTCCATGATTGTTCAACGAATATTCATATATTGTGTATGGACGTTAGACGAAGTTTCAATGTCAATATGTATACCTTGATTGTCTTTAGTTCAATTCTGTGATGCATATAGTGTTTATAATTATTAAATTGAAGTCAAGGTTAGTTCCCTTATAGTTGATACTCCGTTCTATCCAATGTAGTGATGATTGACGTATTTTAGGAATGTCAATGTTGATTATTCGTCGTCAATAGGATTACGTGACAACGCATCCGCCACAATGTTTTCAGTGCCAGGAATATGTTCAATGGAGAATTCAAATGGCTGCAGGATGATCGCGTATCTGGCGAGTTTTGGGCTTTTGTGATTTGATCTACGCAAAGATGCTACAGCACGTTGGTCAGTTTGTATGGTGAATGGAGCACCAAGCAAGAACTTTTCCAGTTTAGTGATTGCCCATATAACTGATAAAAGTTCCTTGTCCACTGTGGAATACTTTGTTTCTGCCGGCTTTAGCTTTCTTGAAATATATAAGGTAGGATGTAGAACGCCATCATGGTTCTGGAGCAGGCATGCACCAATGCCGTAGTTACTAGCATCTGTTCGTAAGAAAAATCTTTTGGAAGCATCGGGAAGTCTTAAAATTGGTTCATGCGAAAACAAATTTATAATTTTGTTGAAAGTTTCATTGCATATACCAGTCCATGCCACCTTCACCGGCATGTCTTTTTTTAACAATGAAGACAATACAGCCGTGATGGATGACAAGTTTGGTATGAATCTACTGTAATATTGAACAAGTCCTAACAAACTCCTGACCTGTTTCTTCGTCTGAGGAACTGCTATGTTTAGAATTTTGGAGACTGTACTAGGTAACGTTCGGATATATCCCGATCCAATGATATGTCCCAAAAAGGTTATCTCATTACACGCGATCTGAACCTTTGTAGGTTTAGCAGTTAGATGATAATTCCTTAGAGTGTCGAAAACATATCTAAGTCCCGAAACATGTTCCTCAAACGACGAACTAAACAAGCATATGTCGTCAATATATGTAATAACGTCTGGTCTACCTGATAAAATTTGTCGCATCAGGCGAATGAAGGTAGCTGGCGCATTAACAAGCCCAAAAGGCATCACATTCCACTGGTATAGACCTTGTGGAGTGGAAAATGCGGTGTAGTACTTAGCCTTTTCGGTCAGTGGTATCTGCCAATAACCTTTAGTTAAGTCTATCTTACTAAATATAGTTGCGTTGGATAGACGTGGCAGTAAGTCGTCGATAAGTGGATGTGGTTCGCTGTCAACTATCGTCTTAGCATTTAATTTTCTATAATCAACACATAGTCTGATGTTATTGTCCTTCTTCCGGACAATCACTAATGGAGAAGAGAATGGCGAATTACTAGTCTCAATGATTCCCAGAGACAACATCTGTTCAAGTTCCTTAGTAGTTTTAGCAAGGAAATGTAAAGGAACCGAATAGGGATGTACACGAATAGGTGTATCATCATTGAGAGTAATGTCATGACTGATAGCCGATGTGCGACCCGGGACGTCGGTCAACACATCTGGATAAGATTGTAATAGATTAGCAATCTGTAGACGCTGTTGCGGTGTAACCGTTGAAGAGATGGTTACATCCCGCCAAGATTCAGTAGGTTGAACTACTGGTACCGGTAACGGTAACTGTACCTCAGGAAAAGAAGATTCTTCTTCCTGGATGACGGATAAGTTAGAATAATAACAAGTAGATACTGTGGTGTCATCTAGTTCATGAAAAATTGACTGTAAGTGTTCAGGACGTGTATGAAATTGCTTGAGCATGTTAATATGAAATATCTTTTTGTGTCCCTTGATATCTAAGACGTAATCAACGTCGGAAATTTTATCAATGACTTTGTAAGGACCATTCCAAGATATCAATAATTTATTGTTATTGTGAGGAAGTAACACATAAGCCTCATCGCCTGGGAATAATTGGCGTAATCGTCGAGACCTATTTTGTAGAGATCGAGCCTTAGCTTTTGCAGCCTC
This sequence comes from Oreohelix idahoensis, assembly GCA_024509875.1. Taxonomy (NCBI): domain Eukaryota; kingdom Metazoa; phylum Mollusca; class Gastropoda; order Stylommatophora; family Oreohelicidae; genus Oreohelix; species Oreohelix idahoensis. Next base: position 102,488 of record JAMPIV010019776.1, on the reverse strand, counting down.
AGAAGAAGCTGTTGCCAACTGGCAAGACTCAATAATGTTCTTCCGAAGATTAATCACATACTCGTAAGATGACTGAGTGTCCTGAGTCATCTCCGCGTCAATTAATAAGTCTTTTATTAGTCCCATAAGACCTCTTGGGGGAGCACCAAAAACTAATTCAAAGGGAGAGAAGCCAGTTTGTTCATGCGGTACCTCCCGATAAGCAAATAGAACAGCTGGGAGTGCTCTGTCCCAGTCATGAGGGTGCTTAACAGTAACCTTATGTAGTAGTTGTTTAAGTGTACGGTTAAGTCTTTCAACTGCACCATTACTCATAGGATGATAAATACTACTTAAATTCCTATCAATGTTCCAAGTTTTCATGACTTCCTTCATGGTGTCAGATATGAACTGTGACCCATGGTCTGATAAAAGTTTTCTAGGAAACCCTATTCTAGAAAAGATGAGATGTAGTGCATCAGCTACATCTGTGGTAGTGGTGGTCTTTAATGGGATAGCTTCTGGCCATCGTGTGCACAAATCAATGCACGTAAGGACGAATCTATGTCCTCTGGCCGATGGTAGCAATGGACCAATAATATCTATGGCCATCTTGTCAAACGGTCTTACTGAGATATCGCAAGCCTGAATAGGCGCCGTGTGAAAAGCTCCACGTGCTTTCACTTCTTGGCATGTAGTACAGGAACGTACATACTGCGAAATATCTCTTGACACTCCTGGCCAAAAGAATGAAGACAGTACTCGAGATCGTGTTCGAGTATATCCCATATGTCCAGCACACTGTGAGTCATGTGCATGTTGAAGAATGTACCGTCTAAAAGTATACGGGACCATAACTTGTTGTTTCATTTGTGATTTGTCATTAAAACATCTAATCAATATGTCATTTTTAATAACAAAACAATGTTTGTTATTATTACCTGAGGATAGATTGTCAACTTTATCAACCAGCTTAAAAAATTTTTTTTAAAGATTTATCCTCTTTTTGTTTAGTTGCAAATGTTTCCCTGTCAATAGGTGAATTGACTACAAACTCCTCTTGGTTGTCTGCATCCATCTTATTATCATTAAATTTCTCCATGAGTTGAGTCTGCGCTCTAGTCGTCACGGCGTTTCCAGTGCATAGGTTATGTTTCTCCCATTCTATGATCTCATCTGGAGTACAATCTTTACTGCCGTGTATACGACCAACCATCAGATCAGCTATAGGCTTTTTTAGCATACATACTTTTACGTTCCCTGTGAAAAAGGGTGTTCTAATATGAACAATAGCTGTTGGGTAGAACTCAATAGTTCCACCAAATGTCATGCAGCGAACATATTCTCCTGTCGCACAGCTAGGATGTACCAGCGACTGACGTACACCAATCGTCGTGGATCTTGAATCTCTCAGCACTGAGACGACGGATCCATTAACTAATCCCCTGTTAAAAATTAGTAAGCCTGTTCCATCGTTGACTGCAAGACCTACCTCTGGTGTAATATGTCCGCAGTTAAGCACTGTTTCTTTCGCCTTCTGAAAAATAAGATTGCATTGTTGGCAACTATTTGCCACATTATAATTAATAGCAAAACATGCAGCAGAAGACTGTGTTGTATTATTGTCAAGTGGGACCTGAGCTATAGGGGTAGTATTATTTGTAACTGCCGCCCCTGTATTATGGTTGTACTGAGATGATCCCCGAGAATGAGATCGATTACGAGTATAATTGTTAGAATTATCTCGTCGTCCTCTATAGTAACTATTATCTCGATGTCTCGAGCCATGATTATTACCATTCCAGTTATTGTTATTATTGGGAGTATGTGATCGATTATAATTAGTGTTATGTTGACCATTGTGGTAGTTTGTTTGAGGTGAATAATTTCTATCTCGTGATCTACTTCTGTTGAACTCATTTTTATTGTTGAAATCATTATTATGTCCCTTCTGAAAGTTAACATTGTGATTTCTTTGGAACCTACTTCTGTCTACACTGTGATGTCTTTGTTTGTTATTATGATTGTAGGCCATATTAGACGCCACAGGTAGAGGTTCTCTTAATGAAGAGTTAGAAATGTTCGCATTCGGATGTGCCGAACAATAGTTTAAAGAAATTTTTTCTAACTCGTCAATAGTACCTGGTTTACGCTCCTGCAAATATGCAAAGAATGGCTGGCTAACCGAAGATAATACCTTATCCCGTAGTAGTAAATCAACTAATTTGTCGTACGATTTGTTGACTTCTGCCAGTTCAACCCATCTATTAAATGTATTGCGTATGTTCGCAATGAATCCTGCAAAATCTTTTGGAGATTCAGGTAAAATTCCCTTAAATTTCAACCTACAGTGTTCCTCGTCCAGGTGAAACCTTCGTAAAAGCAAGGACTTAATAGCACCGTAGTTATTTGCTATTGATGGGTCAGCATTTTGAGAAGCCGTCAATGGTTCTCCAACCAAGAATTCATTTAACTTGAGTACCCATGACTCTTCGGGCAAATGGTTTGTTTTGCAAGTCTGTTCAAAACGTGACAGGAACGATGAAAGGTCGTCCACGTTTAAGTTGAAAGTGGGTAATTTAAAGTTGTAGAAATGTTTAGTTTGGCTGGATGACGATCCATTTTGTGCGTTATTATTCTGGTTTGCATCAGCACTTTGTGCTTGTAATCTTGCTGTCTCCAATTTAATACGCGCCAATTCCATTTCTTGTTGTAAAATAATTTCCTCTCGTTTCAATTTATTCTCTTCTTCCTGTTGAGCAATTTCTCTTAATCTATTTTCCTTGGCAATTTGCTTCATCTCACGTTCCTCCTCCTCTTTCTTTAATGCACCTTTTGTTCTTTAATGCAGCCTTTTGTTCCTCTATTTCTGCTTTATGTTTTTCCAGTTCTGCCTCAGCAAACTGACGAAGTTCTTGAGATTTATAACCATATTCCTTACCAATTTTAACGAAATGGTCTATAGTAAGCATTTTGACTTTTATCTGGTAAGTAATTATTGATAATTACTGATTAAAATAGTCAATAGTAGCTTCAGAGTAATTATTATACTTACTCAACTTAGGAATATTCAATATAAATAATCACAATAGTACTGAACTCTTATGTCTAAGTTCAACCAATAGACAATATTTTGTAACAATATTGTATCTAAGTACTAACTATATCATAAATAGTTATGATATCTGTTAACTATAATGTAATTACATCACACAATTAATCTTAATATCCAATAATGTTGGGTATGATTCCTAGTAATTATATTGTTCAATGTACTAAGTCACTCTCTTAGTACTAGAAAAGTATATTAAATAATATACAATGGGTCTATTACCTCAAAGGTAGACTATAAGATTATTTTATTTGGTCAATATATATATATTATATTATTATGCCCTAGGCATCTCTTATAAATTGTAGTGCTAATTTCTTGGACTATCACTGCATAATTATGCAATGTCCCATATTAACCTTAAATATCAGAAAAAATTAATTAAATTAAATTACAAGTGTATTATTGAATATAATATCATATTATTAATGTAGTATTTAATATATATCATGAGGACAAACAAAACAATGATGCAACTAAAGGGTACAAACAATGTCAAGACGCAAACAAGACATTTTCACAATTAAAAATGAATTTATGAACTAAATAAAACAAGCGGAAGTGTCACAAGCCAAATGAAGGGTCAAGGTCTGACCCGAGGTCAACTTAATATTCAAAGTACACAAAAAAAAAAATGAATGCAAAAAATGATGACATCACAGGACTCATAACGGACAAACATTTAACAATCATAAAATAAATTGATAGTAAGAGTAGACTGGACGAAATAGTTAACGAACATGATACAAAACTGAATAAAAATGTGAACTTAGTACAAATAAAATACGCCAGTTATCTACGGAACGGCACAGCTAACACAAATCGTCAAACGATAGCAGATCTGGACAGGTAGTCCAATGGCAAACCTCAATGGGGCTTCCAAAAGTGCAATCGTTTAACTGCCCTAAGACCGACTGAAATCTAGGTGGTCAGCTGTTCGCGACATTCCCCAGAGATTTCAGTTCCCTCCAACCGGCCCGCTAATTAACAACACATTAAAACAACCCAAAAAATACATGAAACACATTCAGAAAAGACATGCCTATGCAGGCAAAAGGCATGGACTCAGTATTACTGTTTGCAATGATGACAGTATTAAAACAACTAGACTTATCTTTTCCGTTGCTTAGATCAGTGCTAGAGGTCGTCAACAGCTAGGCTAATGCCCCTGACTGTCTGCTCCTGTAGTCCATATCTTGTGTCTGCTTCAAATGGCTCATGTTTCCCCTGGTTAGGCTTAGAGAACGACTTTGGTTTCTCCGACAGTTCACCTACACGACTTTCGGTGACGTCACGTTGTTAGGCATTATAATGAGTACAACGTCATCTTCAACTGGATCATGTGATCGAAACTTGATCGTAAATATTATGGTTAACATGTGCGTAAGGAACAGAAGTTTGTTTCTTTTTTCTGTCGTTCCCCGCATTCGGCCGCCACTTTGTTGCTGAGTTATTTGCCTGTTGAAGATCATGCACTGAGTATGGTTACTTTAGTGATCTCTTGTTCATCGTGCTTGGTTTATTATTACGCGAATTAGGGTGAAGCGTTCATACAACTCAGTAGCATGGTATGAAGAAGTAATTAATGTAACTTGAACTCAGCAACATTAATGAAGTAATTAATGCCTTCAGGTTGAGTCCGTAATATTTAATCACATGTACACACAGGATGATCATTTCAAATAGGAGCAGAACATAAGTCCGTATAAGTCATGCATAAATTAATCAATAACGTAGACTGCTGGTTTACGTGTCAATGTCCGTTTAAGGATACAATGCAGTATTGTCGTCAGAACATCACAGCTATATGCACGCGCAGCTAGACATGGCTACCTGCCGACAGTGAGACTGCGAGTCTGAATATTCATACGAATTTGACGATTATTCTCCTCCTTTTGAGGATTCTAGTTAAACACTAACCTCCGTAAGTTTCCTCTCATATAGAGTTCTAGGACTGACCCTGGTCCATCATAAATGCACATATAAATGGCTATATCATGCCATTGAATTGGAAGGTTAGAAAAAACGCAGCTATTCAGCTTGGCGGTCAAGTAACAAAGGGTAGCGTCTCCTAGTTACCGACTGTGACCCAAACAACGCTAGACACGTCATAATCGATCGTGTATGGAGCGTTCAATAATTGAAACATCTATCGCAATATATTAAATGTCTTAACCTTTACAATTGCACGTCTGCTAACCTTTAGCAGACGGCGTTAATAGCATATACCGTAACAATGAGGTAATACTGGTTTTGTTTTTTTCAAGCTATGTTGTTATTTGTCATCATGACTTCAAGTGTTTGTTTCTGTTGGAACTAGTATTGGAGATGTTCTCAGTTCCGTTCATTAAAACAATTAATTTCCCCTCTTATTTTTATACAATGTCAGTTTAAGATGGGGTTACATAATGTTGAGCTCCGCTGGCCACATAGGCTTATCTTTCGTGATGGCGGCAGGAAAAGACTCCTCTGCTCGATTGCTCCCCTGTGTTCTGGAGACACCTCACTGTTTACTATATGGACCAAGGAGTATGCTGTCCGCCTCTGGATTCAGCAAAGCTCTGACCAGGTGCTGCTCAATAACTTTAGGACCACAGTCCCACAATTCATGGAAATAATACAGAATTACGTTGACTGGCACTGAATATAACACAATTTCGATCTGCCGATGTCCCAGGCTTTTATTTAGAAAAATATGCACTGGCGCTCAACGCACTGGTTCTGTAGTAAGTTTATTTGAACATGTGGTGGTGACCTGACGCCTCTGATTGACTATATTCGCGGGTCTAACCAATCGTGCCATGTTTACCCAATCGTTTGAAAAAAAGTACTCCTACTCCCGTTTCCCCTGACAACAAAAGATAGTATTTATAGCCCGACTAATCGTGTTTAGCCTTACATTTATTGCGCTCCAATCAAATCGGATTTAACATGGAGACCCATTTCTCGTACAATGGTGGGGTGAAAATCTGCCACTGAGCGATTCTGATTTGGGTGTTGTCTGACATCCCTCACTATTTCTTTTGGCTATACTTTGGTAATTCCTAGACTATTTGCGTAACGTTTAACATATTATTTGTCAGCAAGTCCTAAGGAACCCAAATATACAAATTTAAAGGAGCTAAGTGGCTTCGTTCAAAATATGCATTTTCTACTACCTCCTGTTCACTTCGAATACGATGTGGTGTCTGGGTACTGTAATGTTTTCAAACGTAAACCAGTATAATGTCATATTTCCTAATAAGAATTTTCAGGTTTTTAAAAACTAACTCTCGTATGGGTAGTGTTGTTTATCACTGTCGATTTGAAAAAAAGCTAGTGCATGTGGCCTTACACGCGTGATGGTAGTAATTGTGTATCGCGCGACTGTGGTAGTATTGCCTGCGTTCCGGCTTTCAGCCCCTCCCTTTCTTTCTATCTTTAGTCCATCTGTCTTTCGTTTATGGTAACGTAGTGTATAAAATAACATGAATGAAATTTTAAATCTAGATCATCTTGCGTATCTCAAGGTTTTTCTTAGAAATGGAGTACGCATTTTATTGTGTTGGGGAAACGCGTGTATGCTGCAGAAGGCTTTTATTATCAACGTGAAACGTTACAATTTGCAGACGAAGTAGAAAACAAGGGGGATTTCGAGTACAGTCATTGTGACAGCACTGTTCTTTACCATTCTTCTTTCCTTTTATTGAATTTATGTGTTAGGCTTTACATTTACCTGATAATTTATATATGTGGATTAGAATTTCTCACGACACGTAGTTATAATTAAATTAAAACTGACAATTGTGCACTGAGTGTTTTACTGGGTCGGAGAGGGGGAAAGGCGGCATGCTTTTACCAAACCCGTACTCGTTAAAGCGACGCGCGATAGTACAGGCTTAATATACTTTGTACCTTTTAATTTAATGAGGTGACGGAGAGGAAAAGAGATCATACCTTACGCCTGATAGCCTAGGATTTGTAATTTTAGAAATTTTTTGTTTTCTTCCTAATACAGTGCATGATCAAAACCCAGCGGCTAGCGGGTTTCTATTGTGGTCTTTTCCTCAGCTACTGAAGGAATAATAGTTGTCGTTTTCCTTGGCGTTCGTTCCCGTACCGGTGTGAACAGGAATTGCCAGGGCGAGACACTAACATTTTTTAACTGTAAATTTGAGTAACGGGGACTTACAAAAATACCCAGATTTTTCCATTCAATTTTATCAGCCCGCTGTGACAATATACTTAACATTTTTCCCGACTTCTGACAGTCGTTTACCCAAGTGAATTTTATCCAGGAGTATACACTGTTTCATAATCGGCACTCACCCCAGAGAAAAGCCGATAGGATTTATCATCATCAGTTTTTTTTAACGTAACAGTTGTATTAGCACCCAGAGGCTAGACCATACAGGAACTATTTTTCTCTTTTGTTATAAATGTGAACGCCCCCGAGAACGTTTTGCTTCAATAACTATATGCGGTGATACAGGGCTCATCCAGGAAAAATTAACCCACCAACTTTGGTGACCACCTGGAAATTATTATTTGATACCAAGGCTGGCCTGGGGCCATATTTGGGCAACCCACCTGACACTATAGGTACATACTTTTGTAATTTTTCAAGGGATACCTACTCCAGTTATTAGGTAAGCAAGTTTGTTTGTGGCCACAGATGACGGAGTGAGTGACAGAGAGAGAGAGAGAGAGAGAGAGAGAGAGAGAGAGAGAGAGAGAGAAAAAATATTTTCCTTTGTTACAATCATTGTACTCATTTCTTTTTTTTTTATATCGCTAACCTGAGTATTTTACTGGATAGCTTAAGTAGGAACTTTGTTCTTTTCTTTACTGTTTATTCTCTATACCCTAGTGTTAATCTTTGACCTTTGGGTTATTAACTTATTTTGGGATCTTTTCTCAACAGGGGGAGGGCACTTATTGGGTTATTTTCCTATGTCTGTAAACATGATTATATTTGATATATATGTTTTGATGTTGTAAAGTTTAAGTGATAATAAACTAAACTAAAACTTAACTTAGTGTGTCGGTCAGACCAATACCCACTTATCCATAGTTTTTTCACGTTTGTGCGTATTGTTGTCACATAATTGTGTGTGCGTGGGCGGGTGTAGTGTAACTTATAGTTCATATAAGGAGAGAAAGGTCGTCTGATTAAAATATAGTCGTATAGATAGGCTGGACTAGAGAAACTACTCACTCCAGAGTGATCTTCCTCTTACACTATGTCCTCGTGAAAATCTATTTTTTACACCTTTATTCTCACATATTTTACTACTATCACCTCTGCTCAGACGGGACCCTAAATATCTTCTGACTTATCTTTAAAAAAATTACGACACATATGACGTCATCAACCTCATCATGGCAACTTCATCATGTAAAACAGATTGCTACATAACCACTGCTGCAAGAGAATATGAATGATCTGTGCAGGCTTTCTGCAAGGGGACCAGCTACATAGGCAGGCATATGCTCCATCTGGGGCTAACAGGAAACTGAATGAAAAAAAATAAATCGGATTTGTAAACCAGTTTTAAAGTCAGCTTTCATTTTAAATATTGCTCAACATTTTGACATTTAAAAATTAAAAAATCCATGTAAAGGAATATTAGCCAGAATTAGTATTAAATAACATGAAAGTTAAAAATAAAAAGTAGAGACTGTTTGTGGTCAGTAGTTAATGGTACATGTAGAGCTGGAGAGACGAAAATTTCACAGCACGAGCCATAGGTATATTTCAGTGTGTATTTTTAGTAAGTATACAATCCGTAGACAGCAAATTATAAAGAGGACAATTATTTAGAATAAAAGCTCATAACAACTGAATTTATTAGAAAACGAATCCACCTGTTCACCTACTGGAATATTCTGTTCAAACTACGCTGCTGAAGAACAGGCCTTAAGCATTGCTGCAGGAATAATAAATAACACAATAAGCCAATGTCAGCAGGTTGTATTCCTTACCGATGCAATGTCAGTTCTGCAAGCCCTCAACAGTGATAAACTGCCAGAATTAAACAAAGTCCTATACGAAGTAAATATCAAAAGAAGGGTAGTGCTACAGTGGATACCATCACACTGTGGCATACCAGGAAATGAGAGAGCAGATACGTTAGCAAAAGAGGGAGCAACACAGGAACAAAAAGAACAAACAATCACATTCCAGGAAAAGAAGACCCTTATCAAAGCCATTAGGAAAACTGACCAGCAAAGAGACAACTATCACTATCTTGATCGAGCAAAACAGGTGATCCTGTTCCGTATTAGAACAGGACATAACAGACTGAACAGTCACTTATACAGACTGAGATTGATCCCATCACCCCTATGTACGTGTGGACAGGCAGCGCAGACAGCCGAACACATCCTGCAAGACTGCCACATGCTTAGTCAATTGCGAACTGAACATTGGCCCACAGAGACGCACATCCACACAAAGCTGTTTGGGAGTCTTGAAGAACTTTCAACCACAGCAACATACATCCAGAGAACCGGACTTCTTGTGTAGACATTTCTAAACAACAGCGAACGAGAAGAAGAAGAAGAAGAACTGAATTTATTTATGAGATCGTGAACTTATTTGGAAAAAAAAAACAACAACAAAATAACAGTTGGCAGCTTATTTTCAGACAATAACAACATATGAGCTGCCCACGGTTAACTAAACTCTTAACTAGTTCTTGACGCGGGAGATTCGAAAGTTTATGTAAATTACGTTACAGGTAGTGTCATGTTTTTCTTCTTACATACCATGAGTTTGTGAGCTACAAAGGGAAATGATGGGTTAAACTTAAGCCTTTCATTCCGCAAAAACAGCGAATACAGATTAAAATAAAACAGGACAGTTTGTGTAGGTAACGTTTCATATAATTAATATTCTAAGTGAACATATAAACATAAGAGAAGAAAGAATTTAATGTTACTTGTTTCTAACAGAATGTATGTGAGTGAATAACATTGATTAAAATATGTTTTAAAAGATAATATCATCATGTGACATATTCTTTCCAGAACGTTGTCTCCATTACAGCTGCTCTGAACGCATCACGATTCTGGGCAAGTCGACCTGCATCAGCCAAAGACAAGTTCAGACTCTCTGTGATGTCCTGGGTCCACCGTCGTCTAGGTCGACCCCTTCCCCTTTTTCCAGGGACCATGCCTTCCATCACTGTTTTTTCCAGACTATTATGTCTTTTTATATGACCGAAAAATTTCAGCTTCCTTATTGCGATGGTATTTAGGAGCCAATGTTCCTGTACGTTTAGTGAGTGCAGTACTTCTCTGTTGGTCTTTTTAGGTTTTTTCATCTGTATTAGCTTATGTGAAGCAATTGCAAGTCTTCTTTTAATTTCTACTGCACAGTCGCCAGAGCTGTTAATGATTGATCCTAAGTATTCGAATTCATTGACACTTTCCAGTTCTTCGTTATCAATTTCAATTTCAAAAGATAATAAAGAAACGGAATATCGTCTGTGTGGTTTATATAGAACAATAACAGTACTTAGTCGTTCCTCTTCTAACCTGGGGTGTAGAGGTTTGCCAGCGAGAACGCCATACTGTCCTCTCGGAGGTCTTCCTCATGACCTGGTTCCAATTTAGTCCCCGGTCCTTCAGGGATTGTCTAATGTTGTCTTCCCAGCGAACTCTGGGTCGTCCTGGAGGTCTGGTTTCCTGGCTCTTGGTTTATCATATTTGTCGTGATATCTGATCTGCTTCCATTCTGCAGACATGGCCAAACCATCTTAGCTGGGACTGTTCTACTTGGATCTGCAAGGGCTGAGTTTTGAGTCTGGTTGCGGATCATGTTTCTTCTTGTTACTTCAACTGCCTTCCTCAGATACCTCATTTATGAGGTTTGGAGAGTAACATTATTGCATTAACTTGTAACCCTTTCCCTCCCCCACCCCCTATTGGATATCTGACGATGTCGTAGAGTTGGTCTATTTAGAAGTTCCTCGTAATGTTCCGTCCATCTCTTCTGTTGCTGTTATATGTTGCAAAAAAAAAGTTTCATTTCTTGTCCGTAACAAGGTCCTTTGACTGCTTATATTGGCATGTTTTCTTTGTATTAGTATACTTGTGTACAGATCCTTCATATTTCATTTAGCCGCAGCTTCATCAGCCTCTGTTGCCAGCTTTTTATTATATTTCTTCTTGTCTCTTCTAACGTTTCTTCTTACTTTACTAGCAATAACCCGTCAAACTTGACGGGTTTTTAATTATAGTGTGCTGTTTCCGTTCCCGAATGAGCAGATAGACGTACATTCTTAAAGTGTTTTTGGTTTCTTTCCATTATACAGTGTAATCAAACTGTTCATGAACACCGTCATTTGAACGCTTTTCTTATTTTCGGGAGATTATATATAATGGAAACTATACAATTTTTCAACACGGTTGCATTCCTCAGCTGTGACCAACGTACACACGGCGAAAATTATGTTATTTTAGATTCAATTTAAAAGTTATTTGATGACAACATTTCGCATGAAAGTGCGTGGATTGTTTTCAAAGAGTGTTCCTTGATAATAAGTGGTTTTAACAAAAACTTTCAAGTTTTCATGATTTGTACTCCGCTAAGGCCGGTCCCAAGCCCGGCTGAAAAAGGAGGAGGGCGGCCTGCATGGAGGCTGTAAGGAGGCAACCCTTCCACCACGCAAAGGCACAACAGGCCAATCACCTGTTTGCTTTAAACTATGATTACGAGTAATATAAGAGAGAAAACCGGACTGATTCTAAAGGCGACGAACTGGAACGGACTATGGACTACGACTTATGGAACTTGGAACACAAGAAGTATAAATGGGAAAGAAGAGGAGCTGGTGGAAGAGATGAGGAAAGCAAAACTAGAAATCCTGGCTATAACGAAAACAAAGAAAAAAGGACAAGGAGTCATGGATCTCGATGGCAACACGCTGCTCTACAGTGGTGTACCCACATCTGAAAGAGCTAAAGGGGACGTGAGTTGCATTGTGGTCAAAAACCAAAAAGATAGTATCAAGGGATGGAACTTTGTCTCGGAGCGCATTATGGTTGTAAAACTAAAAGAAGGAGAAACCATAGTCAACCTGGTCATAGTGTATGGGCCAAATGAGGATGAGAGAGCAGAGGTCAAGGAAGAATTCTTCGAGCTGCTTCAAAGAACAGTGGATGACTTACCTAGATGAAACTATCATGCTCGGAGATTTCAATGCCAGAGTTGGAAATGACCATGCTAGATTGGGTGGCGTTATCGGAAGATATGGAGAAGATACTCTCAATGACAATGGAAAGCGACTCCTTAGATTCTGCAGTGAGCAGAATCTGATCATTACAAACACAAAGTTCCCCCATAAGTGCATACATGCATACACTAGATGTGAACCAACAAAGAATGAGAAGTCAGTGATCGACTATGCCATTGTTAGGAGGAGCTCATTCAAATATGTCCGGGATGCTAGAGTCTGGAGGGGGCCAGAGATTAAAAGTGATCACTACCTGCTTACAATCAAAAGAACAACTGAAAGAGTTGCTCAGCCTAGGAACTGCCCAACATCACACAAGAAACTAAGTAAACGAACGGGAGAAATGAGCATTAAGAACTACAAGCTGAGAGAGCCAGAAATTAAGACCAGATATCAAGGGTTTATTGCTGCAGCGGTGAACAACACAGAAGAACAACCTGATGACTTGGAAACCCTGTGGCTTAAATTCAAGGACATCATAAAGACAGCTGCTGCAGAAGCATGCGGTGAAGTCCGACTTGGGAACAAGAGAAAGAGGACACCTTGGTGGACAGAGGAAGTCAAAGAGAAAATAAGAGAGAGGAAAATGGCATTGAAACAATACTTAGGAGCTAAAAACACAACAGGACAAATGGAGAAATATAGAGAATATGTGACACTCAGAACAGAAGCAAAGAACAAGGTGCTAGCAGCAAAACAGAAGTCCTGGGAAGAATTTGGAGAAAAGCTAGAAAAAGATGCGCAAGAAAATCAGAAATTGTTCTATAAGACCCTAATGAACACTAGGAAGGAAAAACAATACCCTCTCAAATTTATAAAGGACAAGCAAGGCAAATTGCTTACTGCCCCGAAGGAAGTAATGGAAAGATGGAAAGAATATTTCTCAGAACTCCTTGATGGTGAGCAAGGTCAAGCATCAGAAGTGATAACCACTAGCACAGAAGAGGAAACAAATGATGGTGAAGATGACATAAAGATGGAAGAACTGAAGGCAGCACTGGAGAAAATCAAAATGGGCAAAGCAGCAATGGTTAAGTACATGGGAGCATCAGGCGACCTATTACTCTTAAGGTACCTACAGGCAGCGTGGTGCAACAAGACCATTCCAAAGGATTGGGAGATTGCCATCATAACACCAATTTTCAAAAAGGGTGACAATCGACAATGTGGAAACCATAGAGGCATATCCATTCTCAGTGTCCCTGGTAAAATCTACTCTAGAATCCTAGGGCAGAGACTCCGACGCCTAGCTGAACCACAATTGGATGAGGTCGAGTGCGGATTCCGAGCAAACCGAAGTACTCAAGACCTAATCTTCACACTCAGACAGCTGAGTGAAAAGGCCCTTGAGTATAAGAGTGAGATCCATCTTTGTTTCATAGATCTGGAAAAGGCGTTTGACAGGGTCCCCTGGAGCAAACTTTGGGACTGTTTGGCAAGGAAGAACATTCCAGCACCTCTGATTCATGCTATACAGAGCTTCTACAAGTCTTGCAGAAATTATGTGAGGACAGCAAACCATAAGTCAGAAGAGTTCAGGACCACCACTGGTGTAAGACAAGGTGATATCCTGTCACCTTATCTTTTTATACTCCTCATGGACGATGTCATCAAGGCATGTAAGGAGAGAACAAGAAAGTATTCAGTGGGGTACTGGAAGACGAGACAGGTCTGTATTTCAGAATTGGCATTTGCTGATGATGTTGTCCTGATTGCCAAATCAGAGGCACATCTCCAATCCAACCTGCAAGTGTGGAAGGAAGAGCTGGAATAGAGAGGGATGGTCATAAGCAGCTCTAAAACAAAATCCATGGTGAAATCAAGAGAAGAAAGAAGACATCAGATTAAGCTGGGAGAACAGGTCCTGGAGCAGGTCGACCACTTTAAATACTTCGGAGCTATTATAGACCGAAAGGGAGGCATCAAAGAAGAGTTAGCCACTCGAAAATCAGCAGCTGGGAGACCTTTTCAGGCCATAAATCAAGGATTCCTCAGCAAGAGAGAGGTTGGTAAGACAATGAAGATGGCTGTATACCGCTCCACCTATGTCCCAGTCTTGACATATGGATGCGAGTCATGGGCAATGACTACAACCCACAAAAGCCAGATCCAAACCTCAGAAATGAGGTATCTGAGGAAGGTGGTTGAAGTAACAAGAAGAGACATGGTCCGTAACCAGACGATACGTCAAGGCCTAAAATCCCACCCCCTGCAGACCCAAGTAGAACAGTCCCAACTAAGATGGTTTGGCCATGTCTGGAGAATGGGAGAAGATCGGCTACCACGACAAGCATGGGAAACAAAGAGCCAGGGATCCAGACCTCCAGGACGACCCAGAGTCCGCTGGGAGGACAACATTAGACAATCTTTGAAGGACCGAGGACTAGAATGGAACCAGGCCAGGAGGAAGACAGCCGATAGGATAGTCTGGCGCTCTCTCTTCCAAACCTCTACACCTCACGGTAGAAGGGGAACGACTAAGTAAGTAAGCATAAAAATACCAAAACCAATGGACACGTGATTACATTTTACTCCCAAAAGTACCAAACCACTGCACAAATGATTACATCTTTTGCACAAAAGTACCAAATCACTGTAAGAATTATATCTTATGCATAAAAATATCCGACCAATGTACAAATGATTACATCTTATGCACAAAAGCACCAAACCACTGTACAAATGATTACATCTTATGCACAAAAGCACCAAACCACTGCACAAATGATTACATCTTATGCACAAAAGCACCAAACCACTGTACAAATGATTACATCTTATGCACAAAAGCACAAAAGCACCAAACCACTGTACAAATGATTACATCTTATGCACAAAAGCACCAAACCACTGTATGTATTATTAGTTCTTATGCACACATTATTATTATAATCCTTCAACTTCCAAGGGAGGAAAGGCCTTCAGCACATTTATGCCAAATCTTCTTGTCCTGTGCGATCCGCTCAAAGTCTTTTCAAGAGGTTCCAGAACAGGTCACTGCCTTGTATTCTTATCAATAGGTTTTCACAAAGTGTGTTCTATCCGTAGCCAGCGTCTTTTTTTCTCATCTCTTGTTCTACTCGCACGTGTCTGGTTCTTATCATCAGTTCTACACTGGCGATCTTGTCACACCACTTCTAGGCAAGCACCCATTTATGAAAGTCTGTAATTTCTTGAGTGTCCGATTAACAGGGTGGTTAGAGCGGTGGTCTCGTGCGGCAAAGGTGCTGGGTTCGATTCAAGGTAGCAACACGCTTCAGTCTACCCAGTTGTAAATTGGTACCTCACTTTGCACTTGAGTTGGGAGATGAAAAGGCAGTTAGCGAAGGAAAAGGCAGCGAGGAAAGGAACTGGTCACGCCATCTCTCGATGCTAGACATGGTATATGAAATCTCCAACACTACAATGCACTACGGCAGTATCTTCTATGGGACTACCTTTTATAACTCATAGTTTGTTTTTTTAACAGCCTCGTTACAATGTGCCTGACTTGACATTTGAGTTGAAGATTCCTAATTTTGTGTCTGCCCTCCCAGCTATGTCTATATTGCTGCCAAGGTGATATGTATGATTCTACATCTTGTAGTGGTGTTTCTTCAAGTGCAATCTTGTTATGCTTTGCTGCATTTTTTGTAGTTTCAAAATATCTTTCATCCGATTACGGTTATGGGACAGAAGAGCCAGGTGCTCTGCAAATGTTCAATTGTTTCAATGTAAATAATAAGGCTTAGTTCATTCATAAATAACAAGGCTTAGTTGATTCATAAATAATAAGGCTTAGTTCATTCATAAATAATAAGGCTTAGTTCATTCATAAATAACAAGGCTTAGTTCATTCATAAATAACAAGGCTTAGTTGATTCATAAATAATAAGGCTTAGTTCATTCATAAATAACAAGGCTTAGTTGATTCATAAATAATAAGGCTTAGTTCATTCATAAATAACAAGGCTTAGTTCATTCATAAATAATAAGGCTTAGTTCATTCATAAATAACAAGGCTTAGTTCATTCATAAATAACAAGGCTTAGTTCATTCATAAATAACAATTCTTAGTTCATTCATAAATAATAAGGCTTAGTTCATTCATAAATAACAAGGCTTAGTTCATTCATAAATAACAAGGCTTAGTTCATTCATAAATAATAAGGCTTAGTTCATTCATAAATAATAAGGCTTAGTTCATTCATAAATAAAGATGATATTAGTTTTGGATGTGGCCAGACAAGCCTGGCTGGACGTAACTGAGTAACGCTTGTCTATCAAACAGTAAATTAAAAGTAGAGAGGGAACGTTTCCATTCTTGCAATTTGTCGATTGTTGTTGTTTAACTAGGGATACTGAGCGTCTCGCTCTTTTGCAGCCAATACCAAGTTGAAATGTCCTTGCTATCAGAGCCGGATTATCCATTAGGCTGAGTAGGCTGAAGCCTAGAGCCCCGGTAAAAAAGAAGGTAAAAAATGCAAAAATTTTTCAATAAAATGTGTTAATCGTGTTCACCTTCACATTAATAAAAATAATACTAATAAACATTAATAAAAAATAATTGCTTAAAAAAAAGGTAAGCAATGCTAACGAACTAACATACCAGTCTATTAATAATACTAGTACTACCGGTGTTATCCCACGTGCGTCTGTCTGATATCTGATTATTGACAGATCAGCTCGCGTGAGAAACTCAGGTAAACAAACCGGATTTCGCTCCCTGTTATAACTGGCAGGTCGAGGAAGTTGGTAATATTTCCGTTTGTTTACGTTTCAGGGAAAAGAGGCGTGGATTAAAAATGAGTAAACGCAGGCTGTAAGTTGCCTGGCTTTGTTAGCGAATCATAAACCGTCAACGGGATTTCAGATACTGTAGGCTATATTTCCATTATACGTCACAGTGTAAGACAAGGTGATATCCTTTCACCTTATCTTTTCATGCTAAGGGGTTTGAAAAAAAAAATTAAAATTATTGCATATAAAGGGGGGGGGGGGGAGGGGGGCAAACACCAACAAGCCTAGAGGCCCTTCTCGGCTTAATCCGCCCCTGCTTGGAATTATCTACACTGTAGATGTAGGCTTTGTCTATGGATTTCTGCAATTCAAAAACGTGTTGAGTTAAAGGAATGAACTCCAGTTTGGCTGAAATTTAAAGGACCATCACATCCGATCCCAAGCTAGGAGGAAGAAGCGCATGGCAGACTATGCATTCTCCGCCATCCAAGGGGGCTCTCCACATATGCAGAGCTAAAATACTGTGCTCTGATTCTGATCTTTCCCAAGGAACTGTCATGTCCTACACTGAGCCCCCTTCTCAGTTCCCCGTGCCTACAGTGTCCATAGTGAGATCCTCCTGCATGCAATGAACCAGCTAAAAGCCAGAGTTACGTCTGGGGCTCAAGTGACTCCTTCAAGCTTAGTGTGCAATGCTGGGTTCTCAGCATATTTCACCAAAGGGGGAATCCATGGAAGTGTGTAGATGATTTCATGAGTCCATAAGGGAGTAATTGGCATCACAGACAGAGGTTCACATCCACATATGTATAATATAGCATTGTGATTAGCAAGTGGTCATATAAGGATGACTCCAGATATGCCTTCATGCATGAAATTTGTCGATATGATAGTACCACTTACAGTGTTTCCACTCGAATGTACAACAATGAAGACACTCTTACATACCGTACATAATTATTAAACTTCACATCTGTCGAAATACATTTCTTTAACGGAAAATCATTACATTGGGGGTCGGAGTGGCTAAGAGGTATGGCGTCCGCCTGGAATCCTAGAGGTACCGGGTTCGATTCCCAGTTGAGGGATATAAATAAAAAGGCATTTTTATTTTCAGAACCAGTGGTCCTAATGATGTCATACTCCCCCCCTGGTCTCCAGGGTAGTGAGATCGGATGCCTAGCCTTCTCGGATAAGGGCGAAAAAATAGGAGGTCCCGTGTGCAAGTTGCGCACGTTAAAAATCCCACGGCAGTTGGAAATCGTAAAGAGTAGGCTGTAAGGCCGCTGCCCTGGCAAAATTTAAAAATTAGAAACCTACCCACCACAAAAATATTTATAGAATGTGTGATTCCTATATACACACATTGGGATTCCCGCCGGTGCTACGGAGTTCGTGTACTGTGCTGAGATCCTCCGTGTGTGATCGAAGGGAGAAGATAGAAGCACTGATGGAGTTGTCCGTGGGCAATGAAGATAGTCCTTAAAAACCAAACCATTACTAGAATTTGTGTCTTCTCAAGTAACCACACACACGGCTTTTGCAAGCAAACATCCGCTCCGAAATATTTGAACATACGTACTTGTCACGGTCAAAGGTGCTTAACCGTTTAGGTAGAATAGTAAAAGTCAGAGTTGTCGTCAAATCTTTCCTAACGAGTCTCAAGTCGAGTCTCAAGTCTCTTGGTACAAGTCTCAAGTCGAGTCGCAAGTCGAGTCCTGAATCGAGCCTTATTTTAGATCTAACACTATTTATAGCCACATTCTCGCTTCTTCGAGCAATCACATCGGTCAGTGGGAGCCGCGCTAGCGTAGTGGTTACCACACTGCGCTGGCGACCGGGTGACCTAGGATCAAACCCGGGCGAGGACATTTGAAGATTTTTCGTCGACCGGGATTTGGACTGGATTAACTGGAGCCCCGGCGAGCACATTTTAAGGAGTGTCGTCGAACAGGGACTGGCGGCTCCTGAGCCGACCCAGCTCTAATGGGTACCTCCGAAATCGGCGAGTATCTACCTGTAGTGATTTCTAAATACAATATCTAAATTAATATATAACAATATAGGGCATAAAGGCAAAGATAAGAAAGTACAAAAGAATTTTCTGCTAGAAAGGTTGGTATTGTCTACGTCTTCAGATTATTATTTGCTAACGAATAGCCGAACAAAACGGTACCCAATTTTTCAAATTCGTCCTTGACATAAACACCCACTTTTTCTAGTTCTAAGAAAATATTTGCCTAAAATGCATTGTGGAACGAGGAGGGGCAAGGAAAGATGAAATGCTAATTCGTTTCGCATTGATTTTAAACTAAAAGCCAACACTAGCACATTGGCAAGCCTTGCCTTAGGGGTTTCCCCAAATGCAATGAAAAAAGTTAGAATTGTGGACACTACGTCATGTAAACATATTAAGCTCTTATTATGAATGACCTAAACTCTCGTAATTAGCTTGAAAGTACATGAGAACAGAATTGAACAGGAGGTAGTTAAAATCAACAACTAACATGGAAAAAATTATAGAATTTTGAACTAAGCCACATAGCCCCTTAAAAATTGTATATTCGCGTACCTGAAGACTTGCTGACCAAGAATATGTTATTAGTTATATAAATAGTCCCTTAACTAATTAAATATTCATAAAACAATACATAGAGATCAGAGATACTGTCAGGTCAAGTCATATCTGCTTAGATTGGATCGCATATTTTTTGGGAAAAAAGTAGGTGACAGATAGGCTAACAAAGTACAGCGAATCCGATTGGGTGGCATATGAAGTGAGACTAAATATTATTGGCTGACCTTTGAAAAACATAAATAACCTAGAAACGTAGGAAAAGTTTGAATGATATTTTTGAAAAGACTGTTTACCCTTGTAAAATTAATAGCGATTGGCTAACTGAATCGATATTGTCAGAATAAGCGTTAAGGGGACGCCATTTCTAAGAAAATTTTCAACAGTGATTGATGAGAGCAGGCTGTACTTTTAAATACATTTCTGGACAGCCTGGGCAATAAAACAGATCGAAACTGTGTCAGTCATCTTCTCTGTGTGTATTTCATTGAACATTGTGGTAAGCTTGACATTTATTAACCTGTATTTTATATAAAAATTGAATGTGAAATAATAAAATATGTATGGACATGAGTGGGTCTATAGCGAACATGAGGCAAAGCCTAAAGATTGATCCACCATGTGATAGTCTGTCAGAGAGGTGTAAAACTACAAGAATAGGTATGGTTGTCATAAAGGAGCATAACACCTATCCTATTATATGGAAGAGATTACAGCTGGAATTGCAGTGGCGTTGTAACTATTAGGGAAAGGAATACTGGTGTACATTGTCACATCAAAAGAAAATGGTGGCATCGGTTTGTATAAGGATATGATCCTTTTGTTTGTTTGTAATGTACATGTCCTTAACTGTGGACTATTAGTGTATGCTAAATATTACGAAGGATGCATATCTTCACATTTCAGAGGTCCTGGGTACTGACGTTAATGTGGTACCAAACGCTTGAAAATTGATTGATTCAAGACTCTGCCTGTTTACTGAGAGCCCATGCTAGTGGCCATTGCCTAGCAAACAGGGAACAGATTGTCAAGCGAGCAGAGGAAAGGTTCATCTTATATTCTACGGCCAAGATAAGTTCTCGTTCGGCACCTGAAAGCTCAACTACAGAACTTTAAAAGAACGATCTTATGACAATGAAGAACTGGGACAAATATTTAATAGTTCCACAAGTGACAAAATAGAAAAAAACATTTCCAAAAGGACATGATTTAAAACAACAAACTAGTAGTATCACCAGTATTACCTTAAAGTAGGAGAACACTACATAAATATATTCGATTAATAATTATATATATATATGGACAGAAGATCTATTGTGCTATTTGACTGATGTAATTGATTATTGTGATTTCACTTTTAAATTGTCTGTCCTGATTACAAATAAATTTCAATCAGGATAATAAAACTGTAAAAATTTTATTTACACAAAATTCAACCACAGTCTTAAATAATATAGTCTTTTAGAGTGTCGTTTGTATGTTATTGTGGTAGTACTGTGTGCTGTTGTGAATAATAAACTATTTGTTTGTATGTTTGTTGATTATTATACATTACACTCTACATCCATAACCCTAGACACAACACGAAGTCAATTAACATACTAATATAAATACATTTTGAATGAGATAAAAAATGGTAGTGGAAAGGTACCCTGAAAAGTTCACAATATTATTGGTTATATTCAGTGACCTTCATAGCTAATCTCATTTAATACAAATATAATAATACCTACAACAATTAATAACATCAAATCCACCACATATATTGGGGTCTCGCTCCTGGGGATTGAATTTCTTATAACACCAGCTATATTGGGTAGTTTGCTTCTGGGATTTTAAATTCTTAAAATATTATCAAGTATATTAGGAATCTCAGAGAGTATAAAACTAAAAGCATTCCTTTTGGAGAAATTGAATAGTAGTTGAGCTATCAGTGCCTGTGGTTGTTCTTGGTTATCATTAGAAATTATTAGCCATAATTAGAGATTTATATAGTTAGAAATTTTAAAAAGGTTACATAGTACAAATGGCTGATCTGGCAAAGTTTCGATCTGCTGCTGTGCAGACTGCGAAAGAAATGAACATGGAGGGTCAAGCTTTGATCCAATATGTAACTTCAGAATGCGACAAGTATATTGAAAGGGAGGATAGGAAAATAGCTGAAGAGAAGAGGTTACAAATTGAGGCTGACAAAGAAATTAAGAGGTTGCAAATTGAGGCTGACAAGGAGGCTAAGGCATTGGAAGCAGAGGAAAAGAGACAGGCTGCTGAAAGAGAGGAAAAGAGACAGGCTGCTGAAAGGGAAGCAGAAAAGGAGGAGAAAAGATTACAGAGGGAGCATGAGATGCGACTAAGGGAGTTAGAATTTCAAGGCCATGCTCCTGAAAATGGTGCCAGCCCCTTTGCCTCAGATGCCACTGCTAGTCAGGGAGCCTCAACATCAGCTATGGGTTTTCATTTAGATCATTTTGTTGAGAAAGAAGATGACATCGAAGGGTATTTAAGTAGATTTGAACTTTTAGCTACTACATATGGGTTAGAGAGAGAGAGGTGGAGCCTAAAGTTATCACAAGGGCTTAGAGGAACGGCTTATGAAGTTTTTGCCAAGATGAGCAGAGATGACCAAGACAATTATGACATGCTAAAGCAGGCTCTTTTATTAAGATACGAAAAGAACGGAGAATTTTATAGAACAAAATTTAGGAATGCCAAACTACTGTCGGGTGAGACTTATCACCAGTTCTCTGCACGGTTAGAGACCTACTTGGAGAAATGGACTGCTCTGGGGAAAACCCAAGATCTTAAGGAGATGATCCTTATTGAGCAGCTAAGAGAGTCCATGGCTCCAGACCTGAGAAAGTTTCTCATGGAACAAGGTGCAGAGAGGCTGGGTGAGTTACTCAATGTCGCTGAGAGGTATCAGGCAGCCCAGGCAGAGGTAGTTGATAATAAAAAGAAACAGGTAGAAATATTTAAGGCACCTCAAAACTTTAATAAGTTTGACCATAGAGACCAGAACAAAGGTAAGCAATATTTTGATAGGCCACGCAATGACTATAAACATAAAACCTCACAATTCAATGAAAGGAAAAATGATGAAAGAAAACCTTTTCATCAAAGTAGATTATATTGTAGTTGGTGTCGGATGGACAACCATAACACAGAAGTGTGTAAAAAGAGACCTGTGTACATGGCCACGCTTCAGATCAGATCACAGTCTAAACAGGAGGAGGATAATATGATAAATACCCCTCCAGATGAGAAATGGAAGGCGCAGGCTGGGGATAAGACCCTCAAGCCTTGTTTTAAGAAATTGCCCAAATGTCATACACCTCCAGCCAAAGGAGACTTCTACATGAAAAACAAATTGATTTACAGGAAGGCAGGAACTGGATCCACTGGTCACGGACAGTTGGTTCTTCCAAAGGCATATAGGGCAGATGTGATAAGGAGCCTACATGTTGGAAAAGATGGGGACCATGAGAAAATAGGTACCATCATCCAAAAGGTGGCTCAAAATTAGTATTGGCCAGATGAAATGTTTGACATTGAGAATTTTGTAGAAAGATGTGGCTTATTACATGAGGGAACACCCACAAGTGGGAAAATTGATCAGGACCTAGACACGCCACGGGGCATACTTAGGCCTGACAATGGAAAGAAAAATAAAATTAATAATGTAGACCAAGTGGAATGGGAGCCCCCTTTTCCCAGACAGTCTTCACTTGGATGTTTTACAATGGCCACTATGCAGCGAGTACAAAGAGATGTCTTACCCCAGAATAAGCCGAAAATCCCTCAGTCGGACTTATGTGAACTGGAGGAAGATAAAAGAGAGAGAAGATCTCTCACAAGGAACTTTAAGTGGGGTGAAAACCCCAAGAAAAAAATTGGTAGCGGTCGATTTGTGAATGATGATTCTAGGAAGAACAATCATCACTATAAGGCTTCTAATGGAAGGGACCATACCCGTGCTTTGAAAAATAAGTATGTAAACTTAAAAGTCCATATGTAGCCTTGTTAAGGACCTGGACCGATGAAAAGGCAGAAGAAAATATTACCTCATCATATCAATATGTGAAC
Organism: Oreohelix idahoensis; assembly: GCA_024509875.1. Classification (NCBI taxonomy): domain Eukaryota; kingdom Metazoa; phylum Mollusca; class Gastropoda; order Stylommatophora; family Oreohelicidae; genus Oreohelix; species Oreohelix idahoensis. The sequence goes on along the minus strand of JAMPIV010019776.1, from coordinate 78,799 downwards.
GAGCTGACCACTCGTCTTAAAACTGGCTGGAAACTTGCCAATGAAAATTTGAGACAAGCCAGGAAAAAGCATGCTGCCTATTACAATAAAAAAGCGAAGGATCGAGAATTAGCTGTGGGAGAGAAGGTGCTCCTCCTACTGCCCGGCAGCCAGAATAAATTGCAAATTGGATGGCAAGGTCCATATACAGTTCTAGAGAAGGTGTCTAGAACCAATTATAAGATAGATAAGAAAGGGAAAGAGAAAATCTATCATGTGAATCTCCTGAAGAAATATCTGGACCGAGAAAACCAGGAAGAGACACACCTACTGACCTTGTCTGTTGCAATGGAGATGAAAAAGGAACCACTCACTTCTCATGAATATCCTTTACATCCCTGTGAAACCGCTGCACAGGTAAAAATAAGCACACACTTAACGGAAAATCAGAGGGAGAGGGTTCAACAGGTTCTGAAAAATCATACAGATGTGTTAACGGACCGTCCGGGGCATACAAATTTATTGGAGTATGATATGAAACTCATAGACCCAACACCAATCTGTATGAAAGCTTATTCGATTCCGTTCACTAAGGAAAAAGCTTGAAGGGAGGAGATAGATTATCTGTTGAGAGAAGGGATTATCTCGCACAGTGAATCTCCCTACAGTTCCAGTGTGGTTCTGTTAAGAAAACCCTCTGGAGAACACCGGCTGTGTATAGATTACAGGAAACTGAATGCTGTCACAGAAGGTCAGGTGGATCCATTACCTGATACAAATCAGCTGTTTGCCAGGCTGAATAGAGCTAAATATTTCTCTAAAGTGGATCTGAGTAAAGGCTACTATCAGATTCCAGTAAAGCCGGAAGTCAAACCTTATTTAGCCTTTAGCACTTCGGAAGGATATTATGAATTTAACATGTTGCCATTCGGGCTGAAAAATGCACCGAGTGTGTTTTCGAGGATGATGAGAAAGTTACTGGATCCCCTGAAGAATCCATGCATCACCAACTTCATGGATGATATTCTCATAGCAACAGAAACATTTGAGGAACACATTAACTCTCTGAATATGTTGTTTGATCGACTGAGAGAGACCAATTTGACAGCTAGACCGACGAAATGCTGTGTTGGATGTAAAGAGCTAGAATTCTTGGGCCACACAGTACATCAGGGAAACATGACCCCCGACCCCAAGAACCTGGAGAAGTTAAAAAAGGCACCAAGACCACAAACAAAAAAGGATGTGAGATCTTTTGTCTCATTATGTGGTTTTTACCAAAAATATATTAAAAACTTTAACTCAATATGTGCTCCATTGACTGATTTAACGCGCAAAGGAAATCCTGATAGAATTATTTGGATAGCGCAGTGTGAATTAGCATACCAAGAATTGAAAGAAAAGCTCACAAGCAGGCCTATTTTGAAATTACCTGACTTGAGTCAAGAATTAATTCTGAGAACGGATGCTAGTAATATCGGTTTGGGTGCAGCTCCATTACAACGGTCAAATTCACTTGATGGGGAATTAACCCCAGTAGCTTATGCTAGCCGTAAGTTGAATACAGCAGAACAAAAATATTCAACAAGTGAAAAAAGAATGTCTGGCAGTTATATGGGGTATAAAAAAGTTCCAGATGTATCTTTATGGAAAATCATTTAAGATCCAGACAGATCATAAATCACTCGTGTGTCTGTCACAAGCAAGGCACGAAAATGCTAGATTATTACGCTGGTCTTTGCTTCTACAGCCATTCCAGTTTACCATAGAGTACATTTCCGGAAAAACTAATGTGGGAGCTGATTTTTTAAGCAGACATCCATATGACGAACATCAAAGTAGTCACCAGGCATAGATAGTAAATTTATCTATGTGTATTAAGAAATAGGAACTGACATATGATCGTCTGTTCTAAAGGGGGGACATGTGTAGTGATTTCTAAATACAATATCTAAATTAATATATAACAATATAGGGCATAAAGGCAAAGATAAGAAAGTACAAAAGAATTTTCTGCTAGAAAGGTTGGTATTGTCTACGCCTTCAGATTATTATTTGCTAACGAATAGCCGAACAAAACGGTACCCAATTTTTCAAATTCGCCCTTGACATAAACACCCACTTTTTCTAGTTCTAAGAAAATATTTGCCTAAAATGCATTGTGGAACGAGGAGGGGCAAGGAAAGATGAAATGCTAATTCGTTTCGCATTGATTTTAAACTAAAAGCCAACACTAGCACATTGGCAAGCCTTGCCTTAGGGGTTTCCCCAAATGCAATGAAAAAAGTTAGAATTGTGGACACTACGTCATGTAAACATATTAAGCTCTTATTATGAATGACCTAAGCTCTCGTAATTAGCTTGAAAGTACATGAGAAAAGAATTGAACAGGAGGTAGTTAAAATCAACAACTGACATGGAAAAAATTATAGAATTTTGAACTAAGCCACATAGCCCCTTAAAAATTGTATATTCGCGTACCTGAAGACTTGCTGACCAAGAATATGTTATTAGTTATATAAATAGTCCCTTAACTAATTAAATATTCATAAAACAATACATAGAGATCAGAGATACTGTCAGGTCAAGTCATATCTGCTTAGATTGGATCGCATATTTTTTGGGAAAAAAGTAGGTGACAGATAGGCTAACATAGTACAGCGAATCCGATTGGGTGGCATATGAAGTGAGACTAAATATTATTGGCTGACCTTTGAATAAACATAAATAACCTAGAAACGTAGGAAAAGTTTGAATGATATTTTTGAAAAGACTGTTTATCCTTGTAAAATTAATAGCGATTGGCTAACTGAATCGATATTGTCAGAATAAGCGTTAAGGGGACGCCATTTCTAAGAAAATTTTCAACAGTGATTGATGAGAGCAGGCTGTACTTTTAAATACATTTCTGGACAGCCTGGGCAATAAAACAGATCGAAACTGTGTCAGTCATCTTCTCCGTGTGTATTTCATTGAACATTGTGGTAAGCTTGACATTTATTAACCTGTATTTTATATAAAAATTGAATGTGAAATAATAAAATATGTATGGACATGAGTGGGTCTATAGCGAACATGAGGCAAAGCCTAAAGATTGATCCACCATGTGATAGTCTGTCAGAGAGGTGTAAAACTACAAGAATAGGTATGATTGTCATAAAGGAGCATAACATCTATCCTATTATATGGAAGAGATTACAGCTAGAATTGCAGTGGCGTTGTAACTATTAGGGAAAGGAATACTGGTGTACATTGTCACATCAAAAGAAAATGGTGGCATCGGTTTGTATAAGGATATGATCCTTTTGTTTGTTTGTAATGTACATGTCCTTAACTGTGGACTATTAGTGTATGCTAGATATTACGAAGGATGCATACCTTCACATTTCAGAGGTCCTGGGTACTGACGTTAATGTGGTACCAAACGCTTGAAAATTGATTGATTCAAGACTCTGCCTGTTTACTGAGAGCCCATGCTAGTGGCCATTGCCTAGCAAACAGGGAACAGATTGTCAAGCGAGCAGAGGAAAGGTTCATCTTATATTCTACGGCCAAGATAAGTTCTCGTTCGGCACCTGAAAGCTCTACTACAGAACTTTAAAAGAGCGATCTTATGACAATGAAAAACTGGGACAAATATTTAATAGTTCCACAAGTGACAAAATTGGAAAAAAAACATTTCCAAAAGGACATGATTTAAAACAACAAACTAGTAGTATCACCAGTATTACCTTAAAGTAGGAGAACACTACATAAATATATTCGATTAATAATTTTATATATATGGACAGAAGATCTATTGTGCTATTTGACTGATGTAATTGATTATTGTGATTTCACTTTTAAATTGTCTGTCCTGATTACAAATAAATTTGAATCAGGATAATAAAACTGTAAAAATCTTATTTACACAAAATTCAACCACAGTCTTAAATAAGATAGTCTTTTAGAGTGTCGTTTATATGTTATTGTGGTAGTACTGTGTGCTGTTGTGAATAATAAACTATTTGTTTGTATGTTTGTTGATTATTATACATTACACTCTACATCCATAACCCTAGACACAACACGAAGTCAATTAACATACTAATATAAATACATTTCGAATGAGATAAAAAGATGGTAGTGGAAAGGTACCCTGAAAAGTTCACAATATTACTGGGTATATTCAGGGACCTTCATAGCTAATCTCATTTAATACAAATATAATAATACCTACAACAATTAATAACATCAAATCCACCACACTACCCAAATGGCGAGGGACACCTGTCTCTATGCAAGAAATAAGGGATACTCACGAAAAATCATCTCAGGTTAGACATACTAACCTGAGATTTCGCCTCGAGTAATAGCGGGCGTACGAAAAAAAAAAAAAAAACATCGATCTGTACAAATACTAATGAAAAATAATAATGTATATTTTAGTACTTTTACTATTTTATTTACCGACATTTTATTCGACCAAAGTTATTTTTTTCAGTAGGTGCTCAGTCTCCCACAGCAAATGTCGAAGAGCATGAATGCTAATTGTACCTGTAGCACGCTGGTTGTACATATGTGTTACGTGCAGTCTTTCATATCTTACAATATTATACATAGGTAATTTTTTAGTGCTTAAGGGAAAGTCATTATTGAGTTACTTCCCTTGAAAGTTGTGTCGGCTCTTTCGATCAAACTCCGCGGATAAATCCATTTTACTGCGATTTATTCGTTGTTTGGGTAATAATAGATTGTTCTTGCTTCAGAATATCTATGGCCTGAATTTATGTGTATTGTTTGTCTGAGTAGGACGAGTCTGTCTTATATCTGTATATCTTTACATATCTAAGTCGAACTATATGTTCTGTTGTCTCTAGAGAGGTAAAAGGCTATTCAGCGGATGTGTCGCTAGAGTGTGGTGTGATTTGGCTTCGTCCTGATAGGGACTGTGTGTGTTTTTCCTATGTCGGCCTGTCGCCGGGAAAAAGTGATCTCAGTATTTGTGGGGAAAGTGATAGTCGTCTAGACCTATCGTGTATGCTTTACCCCAGTGTTTATTCATATTGCCAAGGAATGGCAGTTTCATATTCCCTCTACCAAGGTAATCAAAGACACTCTTATGAACTCTCGATCGAAGCCACCATTTTCGATAATTACGATTTGAATGTCTAAGAGAATATATTTGACTCGATGAAAACGACTTCGATTCCTAGCAGCACTATATCCTGTAGATTGCAGTCAATTGTTCATGATCAAATCTACAGAGCAACGAAATGTTTTATGAATGACTAACTTTAGGACAGATTCATTATCTGTATTCAAACGTGAGTGACAGCTCACGAGTGGAGCCATCTTGGAACCAAAACATGTAGGACTTTCAAGAAGAGAAAAGGGATGCCCGTATTATCGCTTGATCAGTCCAGAGATCACTGCTACACATGAGAACCCATTGCTAGCGGTTCAATATTATTATATGAAAAAATATGTGCTGAACATTATGTTGAAGAATCGTCGCTAAACGAGATTAGGTTTAGAAGCCATCTGAAATATTGTTTATAAGCTGACGTGCTCAGTCAGTGAAGTCAGATGATATATGTATGGGCGATACTGAGTGCTTGGCTACTGACAGTCCATTATACAATTATTCTACATGAGTGCCTATGTAACATTGCAAGACCATTTGTCCACTGTACTATGATGTATTATGGCAACCTGTGATTTGTCACTATCTGTGCTGTCGAGTGTGTACGTCCAATTAAACTTTAGAAAAAGGTACACAGTCGTTGGTGTCGATGACTTCCGGTCATACATGAGTGTGAGAAAAGAACATTTGTCAACAACACGAACCCTTATCATCATTCGCACATTATACACTCAATCCATGTCTACACACCACTGCGTAGGTCAAGTTGACATTCCATACACTACAGTGGGGCAGGCAACACCATAGAGATCTTGTCAACTGATGATGGTGGCTGACGCCTGTCTTCCAGCAGTACTTTATCAATATATATATATATCCACCTTTATCAACTGGTGGACCAGCTTTCTGGGTTTGACCTCGCAGGAATTCAGAAGTCAACAGATTACCGATACCAGACCGTTTCCTGTGGCTGATACGACACACTTGCAGTATTGGTTTGCTCTTTGTCAACACTTCGTCACGTGACCTGTCAAGTGAATGCAGTATGTAGGTCAGCGTTGTTGACATTTTTTACATTAGACATTATAGAGTTTCACAGAACAGTTGGATCAATTCTTGTCAATGTTAACAGGAAGACAGTATTTGTGTACTAAGAAGTCCTATTTTCATCGATGGATCTTCTTGTTTTCCATATATGAACTTTAATATTTAAGGCCAGAATGTTTAATTGAATAAAGTGGCAGTTTGTTTGTTATCATAAAAATAACTTTGCCATTACTGTAAGACTGAGCCTATTTTGCAACACATACTATCATACACATAATTTATATATATTTATGTTTACATGTTATTTGTTTGTATAGTATGTTAGTTTCTATGTCAGCGGGTTGTGTTTAAGGTTGGGCGGCGTCCTCACAACAGAATATCCCACGTCATAGAGGGTCCGTTGTGGGCGTTTTCTATAGGTGCAATTTTCTTGATTGAAAATTTGCTGCGACAACTGTTGCTTTTGTGTTAGCTGTGAAGTCTGTAATTATTGTTATTTTTGTAATATTTCTTTGTTCTTTAGTTTTGTTTTGATTTGTTTGTAATTTGTTGGTCTAACCTTTTCTATCTTTCAGTTCTATTCATAATTTATATTCATATATTGTGACGTCATTTGTGTTGTTATTCTTTGCAGATTCAGTGATTATTTTCATTGATTTCCCTATTTGATTTATTTTGATTTCTGCAAACGTTCTTGTATTGTCAGTCCTATTTGTACTTTATGTATTCTGTTGGTTGACATATGTTTTATATGGGTATATTTCATAAGACACAATTGCCTGTGCACTGCACTTGGATTATAGTATAAACCAGTACCTGATTATTATTACTATTATACAAGACCTTATTAAAGGCTTGTGACCCACAGATATTGGGATAGTATACTGATTAATCAGGTCATTGAGAACTTGTGGTATTATTATTGATTCAGGTGATTAGTATTATTGTTAGGCATCATGTCTACTTTAGATTACTTCATTACACAAGGGAAAGCTCTTGATAAGACTGGTCAACAATTAGAACAATGGGCAGTTGCTCAATATGACAAAGCATTAGCTGCAGAAGAGAAAAGATTAGCTGCAGAAGAAAGAAAAGCTATGGCGGAAGAGAAAAGATTAGAAAAAGAAGCTGAGGCTGCTGCTGAACAAAAGAAATTGCAGATGCAGGTAGAGGAAAGGAGATTTGAAGCTGAACAAAAAAAATTGGAAAGAGAAGCTGCGGCTGAACAAAAAAGATTAGACAGTGAAGCTGAACAAAAAAATTGGAAAGAGAAGCTGCGGCTGAACAAAAAAGATTAGACAGTGAAGCTGAACAAAAAAGATTAGACAGGGAAGCTGAACAAAAAAGATTAGACAGGGAGCTGAACAAAAAAGATTAGACAGAGAGGCTGAAGAAAAAAAAGCAATAAGAGAACATGAATTTGAGTTGGAGAAATTGAGATTGACAAGTATGAGTAATGTTAATCAGGCATCTAGTGGTAATGGTAAACCTTCTACTTACAAGGTTAAGGTTCCACCGTTCAATCAGTCCAGTGACGATATTACATTCTGGCTGGATAGATTTGAACGTTCTTGTCGTACACATAATGTGGATAAATCACAATACGCTAATCAATTATCAGAAAACTTGAAAGGTGAATCTTTGACTAGATTATGCCTTGTAGGAGAAGCAGATAAGGATAATTATGATGTCATTAGGGCGGCTTTGATAAAAAAATATCAGCTAAGTGAGGAAGGCTATCGCCTTTTATTTAAAACGATGGTACCTGAGACGGATTCTCAGAATTCACTGCAAAGGCACGTCTCACAGTTGATCGTTGGATTGAGCTTTCCAAAACAGAAAAAACGTATGAAGGACTTATGGATTTGTTGCTCAGAGATAAGATTATGTCATGTGTGAACAAACCTTTCCTTGAATTTATACATGAGCGTAAACCCAAATCTCTAAAAGAAATGGAAGAATATTGTTCCCAATATGTCACTGCACACCCCGACGTGACTTTTGGCAACACTAAGATTAAGGAGAGTATGCCAGTTGCTTCGGCAACACCATACAATCCCAATTATTCACACAGATTTCAGGGACCTCAAAACAGATTTGATAAAAAAGGTAACCATAATAGTTATCAAAACCAAGGTAACCAATCATTTCAGGGTTCTTCTTCAAAGAACTGGAGACGACCTGATAGCTCTCGACACAGGGGTGGTCATAATTATAGGAATTTCCGTAGAGGAAGTAATTATAGAAACTATCAGGGTTATCCGTCTTGGAGTCAACAAGATCATAATTACAGAGATACTCATTATAATGAATATGATAATGGTAACCAAGGGAACTATGACTCAAACCCAAATAGGGGTTACAATAGAGGTAACAATAACTACAGAGGTGATAATAACCGAGGTAGATCTCAAAACAAAAGACATAAACCACATTTTCAGGCAAACTCTGCACAACAAGAGTCCCATGAAGCCTATAAACAGAGTAAAGATAATAATGATGCTAGTAATATGGCATGTGCCGCTTTTGATTTTGGGAGAGCATCTCAGTGCCCCCAATGCAAAACGTTATTTGAGCCAACCACAGTGTCTACTTTAAGCTGTGGCCATCCTCTTCCTGCTCTTCCAGCATCAGTCGCGCATGATGGAAGAGGTTCTCTTGTCTTACATAAGGGTTTAGTGAATAACAATCCAGTCTCTGTGCTATTTGATTCTGGATGCACCACAATTGGTGTTAGGCAGTCACTCGTAGATCCTTCCCGTGCCACTGGACAAGTAGTCAAATGTGTAACATTTGGCGGCACATTAGAGAAATACTCTACTGCTATCATTAGGATTGCTACTCCTTTCTTTACAGGAGATGTACACGCATGTCTTCTTCCGAATCCGATCGCTGACCTCATCATCGGTCGCATTCATGGAGTCAAGGAATGCACTCCGCAACAAATTTCCACGTGGGAAAGGCAAAACATGCAGATTGCTAACGCTGTAGTCACTAGAGCTCAGGCTCTTAATATGCCTCAAACTTCATCTATTGAAGATAATGAAGTGCATAACCAAGATAATCCCTTGGTAATTTCTCGTGACTCGTTTATAAAACAGCAAGAAGATGATCCCACTCTGAAGAAATTCTTCATTCTTGCAACTAAAGGTGATCCGAATAAAGACACAAGTCGTAAATCGTGGATTACAAAGAAGAATGGCGTACTTGTACGTATGGTTCAAGACTCCATTACGTCAAGTCATTCTCAAATCCTGGTTCCCAAGAATTTGAGAGTTAAAATTTTGCAGCACGCTCACGACTCTCAGTGTGCTGGACACATGGGTTTTTCCCGTACTAAGTCAAGAGTCCTTGCGGCTTTCTTTTGGCCATTGGTAAACAAGGACATACGGATTTATTGTCGATCTTGTAAAGTATGTCAGGAAGTTAAATCCAAAGGTCCACGGCATGCTGCACCCATTCAGGCGGCGGACATTCCTATTCGGCCGTTCAAAAAAATGGCTATAGACATTATTGGTCCATTTAAGATCAAGTCTGCCAGAGGACATCAGTTTATCTTGACGTGTGTTGATATGTGCACACGTTGGCCAGAGGCTATTCCTCTGAAGAACATTACTACTGCTGATATTGCAGATGCTCTTTGGCTTATATTTTCTCGTCTGGGGTTCCCCGGAGAGATATTATCAGACCATGGCACCCAACTAATATCAGATACCATGTCTCAAGTAATGTCTACTCTGCAGATAGATAGATCTTTAAGTAGTATCTACCATCCAATGTCTAATGGTATGGTCGAACGCCTTAATAGAACACTTAAAAACTTACTGGGGAAGATAACTGAGGATCATCCTCAAGACTGGGACAGAGTTTTACCTGCGGCCCTCTTCGCTTACAGAGAGGTACCCAATGAACATACGGGATTTTCTCCCTTTGAACTCGTCTTTGGCGCGCGTCCGCGTGGCCCTATGTCGTTGCTTCACGATCTCATAACATCTGACAATATTGACGATGACACAAAGTCATCCTACGAATATGTCATCGCGTTGAGACAAAAAATTATCGAAGCATGCAAATTAGCAACTTCTTCTTCTGAATTTGCGAAACAGAAGGCAAGGCAATTTGCCAATAAGAAGAGATGCTTACGACAACTTTGTCCTGGTGACAAAGCATTTGTATTACTACCTTGTAGGGAAAACAGATTACTTATTTCTTGGAAAGGTCCGTACGATATAATATCGAAAATTTCCGATGTCGACTATATTGTCGATATTGATGGGAAGCATAAAACCTTCCACATCAATATGCTTACTGAATTCCATGAACGTCCGGATTATTTGCAACCCATTTTCCAAGCAACGGACAATTCTCCAGTACCACATGGTCATTACTCATCACTGTCCGTGATACAGGATGAGGAAACAAGTTTTTCAGATGTAAATCTTCCTCTTCCAATGATCCCACTTCATTCCAGTGAATCATGGAAGAACGTTACTGTCTCTCCTGATTTGTCTCTAGGAGAACAGCGACAAGTTTCAACTATGTTGCAAACATTTCAGGATGTACTCACTGACATCCCTGGACAAACGAATGTCATTCAACATGACATTGTACTAACTGACCATACTCCTATTAGGGTTAGACCTTATCCTATACCTATACATTTCCAAGCACAGGTCGAGAAAGAGTTGGATGAGATGATAGATTTGAAAATAATCGAACCATCCACCTCTGCATATTCTTCGCCGATAGTTATTGTGCGTAAAAAAGACAATAACATACGTCTTTGCGTTGACTATCGAAAATTGAATCAAGTAACGAAGTTCGATGCCGAACCTATGCCTTTACTGGAAGAGCTACTTACTCGACTCTCCAAATCTCATTTTTTCACTAAACTTGATTTGTCTAAAGGATATTGGCAAGTTCCTTTATCTGAACGCGCCAAACCTCTCACGGCTTTTTCAACACCTAGAGGTTTGTTCCAATGGAATTTTATGCCTTTCGGTCTTATGAACGCACCAGCTACGTTCGTACGCATGATGCGCCGAATCCTATCTTATCGGTCAGATGTCATTGCATATCTAGACGACATCTGTCTTTTCAGCGATACTTGGGAAGATCACTATTCAGGGTTAGATGAATTGCTGTCTACTTTGCGTGAGCACAACCTGACAGCGAAACCCTCTAAAGCCTATATTGGTTTTAGCGAAATTTCTTTCCTAGGCCACCGAGTTGGTCATGGTTTCCTAAAGACAGAGGACCATAATACTAGTAAGATACTTAACATCTCAATCCCTAAGACTAAAAAACAGGTGAGAAGTCTGTTAGGTCTTATTCAATTTTATGGCAGATTCATTCAGAATCTATCCTCTATCATGGCACCTCTCTCAACACTTCTAAAGAAAGGTTCGCCTAATGTGGTCCACTGGTCTCAGGAATGCCAATGCTCTCTGGATAAGATTAAAACACTGTTTTCAACACCACCTATTTTAGTGCTACCCACTAAAGATAAGACATTCGTTCTTCGTAGTGACGCTTCATCCACTGGGATTGGAGCGGCACTAATGCAAGAGTACTCTGGAACTCTGCATCCTGTAATGTATATTTCCAGAAAACTTAATGCGGCAGAAAGGAATTATTCGGTTTTAGACCGTGAGCTATTAGCTATGGTTTGGTCGATCCTCAAACTACAGAGATTCCTTCTAGACGCACATTTCATAGTAGAAACAGACCAAAAAGCTCTTACTGCTATACAGAGTAAGAATTTGAAGAGCTCGAGGTCTACTCGATATGCAATTGCTCTTCAACCTTTTCATTTCTCTGTGCGAGCTATTCGGGGATCAGATAATGTGATGGCAGACATTCTGTCAAGATGCCCACATGATTCCACATAACTATTAGGGCTTAGACTTCTTGATATGTCTAGTTCTATAGTAGTTCCTTTTCTATATCATGATAGATACACATTTGTAATTTAATAATATAATGATTGTATCACTACATAGCGGTTCATGGATGTTTATTCACCGCTGTGCTTTGATGATTTTTTTCTTCATAAATCATAAATTTAAGATATCTAAAGCGAAATGATGATATGAATTTTTTAGGCATTGTGTAATTGCCAGAATTGTATTATACTTTGATGACACCTTCCTGGAAAAATATACTTGTAGAGAAATAATTTCTCTCAGTTTATGAGACACATTCTCACCAGTCGCTTCATAAGTCGACTTAGCCTCATATTAGGCGTTATAGGTATTCCTGATATTTTCATCTGCGCATTATTCATGCGTTGTGAGCCTATTGTACGTTGCTCCTAGATGTATTTCAAAAAAAAAAAAATGTTCCATTTTTTTTTTCCCGAGAGGTGTGGTAAGACTGTTACGTGCAGTCTTTGATATCTTACAATATTATACATAGGTAATTTTTTAGTGCTTAAGGGAAAGTCATTATTGAGTTACTTCCCTTGAAAGTTGTGTCGGCTCTTTCGATCAAACTCCGCGGATAAATCCATTTTACTGCGATTTATTCGTTGTTTGGGTAATAATAGATTGTTCTTGCTTCAGAATATCTATGGCCTGAATTTATGTGTATTGTTTGTCTGAGTAGGACGAGTCTGTCTTATATCTGTATATCTTTACATATCTAAGTCGAACTATATGTTCTGTTGTCTCTAGAGAGGTAAAAGGCTATTCAGCGGATGTGTCGCTAGAGTGTGGTGTGATTTGGCTTCGTCCTGATAGGGACTGTGTGTGTTTTTCCTATGTCGGCCTGTCGCCGGGAAAAAGTGATCTCAGTATTTGTGGGGAAAGTGATAGTCGTCTAGACCTATCGTGTATGCTTTACCCCAGTGTTTATTCATATTGCCAAGGAATGGCAGTTTCATATTCCCTCTACCAAGGTAATCAAAGACACTCTTATGAACTCTCGATCGAAGCCACCATTTTCGATAATTACGATTTGAATGTCTAAGAGAATATATTTGACTCGATGAAAACGACTTCGATTCCTAGCAGCACTATATCCTGTAGATTGCAGTCAATTGTTCATGATCAAATCTACAGAGCAACGAAATGTTTTATGAATGACTAACTTTAGGACAGATTCATTATCTGTATTCAAACGTGAGTGTCAGCTCACGAGTGGAGCCATCTTGGAACCAAAACATGTAGGACTTTCAAGAAGAGAAAAGGGGATGCCCGTATTATCGCTTGTTTAGTCCAGAGATCACTGCTACACATGAGAACCCTTTATCAGCGGTTCAATATTATTATATGAAAAAATATGTGCTGAACATTATGTGGGAGAATCGTCGCTAAACGAGATTAGGTTTAGAAGCCATCTGAAATATTGTTTATAAGCTGACGTGCTCAGTCAGTGAAGTCAGATGATATATGTATGGGCGATACTGAGTGCTTGGCTACTGACAGTCCATTATACAATTATTCTACATGAGTGCCTATGTAACATTGCAAGACCATTTGTCCACTGTACTATGATGTATTATGCCAACCTGTGATTTGTCACTATCTGTGCTGTCGAGTGTGTACGTCCAATTAAACTTTAGAAAAAGGTACACAGTCGTTGGTGTCGATGACTTCCGGTCATACATGAGTGTGAGAAAAGAACATTTGTCAACAACACGAACCCTTATCATCATTCGCACATTATACACTCAATCCATGTCTACACACCACTGCGTAGGTCAAGTTGACATTCCATACACTACAGTGGGGCAGGCAACACCATAGAGATCTTGTCAACTGATGATGGTGGCTGACGCCTGTCTTCCAGCAGTACTATATCAACATATATTCAACTTTATCAATATGCCGAATGCATCCTTCTCACGTTCATCTCTGCAAGTCCCACGTTTGATGCCAAACTCCAACAGACTCAGCCTTGTTGATTCATCCATTGCAGTGTCATTATCTAGCAAGGCGATCATTAATTGTCCTTAGTATCTCTCCCTTATCCATGTCCAGTGTCCCCACTATGGGTGCTCTCGAGGCCAGTCTGTCATCTCTCTCATTGCCATGTGCCTCTGCATGACCAGGACAGTAGATCCACACCAGTTCTTGAAGACCTGAGGATTCTATTGATGTTTTCCATTTCTGCTGCAGCCATCCGTTCTGAACTTTCCGAAGCATGGCTTGAGAGTCTGACAATATAACTGCCCTGGTTGATGGAGTTTCAGACAGTGCTGCAGTAACTGCCTCTATATCCATTCTCATGCTGGAGGCTGTTGTCATGTAGGCTCCACTCTGTTCAGCCCTTTATTCTCGCAGAGAAGCCCCATCCTGATTTCTCACAGCGTCATCATCCTCAGAGTGATCACTTATCAGCTGATGAATCTCCAGCTCTGATTTTCTATTGCCCCAAGATCTACACTCTATGCCAAGGCTAATGATGACCTGCTGGTAGTTTATCCAGTTCTCCCCTGACTTACTCCACTCTTCCTCTTTGGATATATTTTCAACCCTGGTCACCTGACCAATCGTAGCCTCTGCCTGAGCCATCCATGACATCCCCCTCTTGACTGTTGCTCCTTTGAAGTCAGCTACGTTCTCATGTAGGGTGTGTCTTTTGTCGGTGGAAATCATCATCGACATCCGAGGGTCTGTCTGGTGAAGAAAAAGGGAATATCATAATGTAAAACAAGTTGCCACAAAAAGAAGCGCTGCCGGAACAAGTGGCTACGGGGTGCAGGATTCCTGCCACAGGACCAGCTGTTGTGCGGACACCATGTTCCATAATGAACGAAGAGGCAGAAGAAGAAGAAGAAGAAGACCCCTTTGTATGCACGCCTTCCTGTAGATTTTATTTTCCACCTGTTAATCAATCTGTTAAGATAAGACACACAATAAGGGAGGCAGAAAAACACATGGAGAAGAGAACTTGAGACAGACATAACAAGGGGCGCACTTAATGTATTTGGCACATGGGGTGGATCGTAACTTTGGAAATCCCCCCTCCCCCAATAAAGAAACACTCTCAAGTATATTTGTTAAATAGTAAGTACTATCATTATAGTGTTCGAAGGCGCCCCCCTGCTGATTGTCACCCGCACCCCTTTCGTACGCCACTGATAACAAGGATAAAGAAGAATATTGAAAGAAGGATTGAAATAAATTTTTGTTTGAAAGCCTATGATTTTTAGGGAGCTAAAGGGCCATAACGATGATTGAATCCTCATTTATATTGTGCCCCTTTTTTTTCTGTCCCTGCCTTCACTTATTTCTCGGTCCCATTATTTCCCTATTTGTTCTCGCCGTCTTCATCGCCTCATGCATTTCCATTTAACCTTCTCTATCCTCATCAAATTGTTTAACGTCTTCTTATCTTCCGTTCCAGACTTCCCCAGTTCATTTCTTATCCTCTTATCGAACTGCTAAGGACTTTTTTTTTTTTGGTTTCCATCTCACGCCGCTCTACTGGCCATTTTATGTGATTTGGTTCTCCGGGAGTTGGAGAGTTAACTTTCAGACACGCAGTATAGTTGATCTGTAACGTGTGTGATTTCCGAGGGTCTGTCGGGTGAAAAAGAAAGGAATATATAAATACTGCTCCGACAAGCATGTCGTCAAGGGTTGCTAGCGTGTGGTTGCTACATTTCTTTCAATTGATGACGAATATTATCTCGATCAATTGGAGGTGTAACTGGGTTTATGGCGCCAAGGGCAAATAAGAAAATGCCACTACTTTATATATATATATATATATATATATATATATATATATATATATATATATATATATATATATATATATATATATATATATATATATATATATATATATATATATATATATATATATATATATATATATATATATATAAAATTAAGATTATATCAGAGCTGTGTGCTTTCTTTGCTTCTCTATGGTGCGGAATGCTGGAGAGTTACAGAGAAGGAAATGTCGAAATTGTCCTCTTTTCACACAACATGCCTAAGATAAATTTACCGAATCTTTTGGCCAAATACCATCACTAACCAAGATCTGCTTACTCGTAGCAAGCAAGAGGACATGCACACCATCATAGCTGGCAGACGCTGGAGCTAGGTTGGTCATGTCCTCAGAAGAGACCCCGATGCCATCACAAGAACAGCTATGCTTTGGACCCCTGAAGGAAAACGAAAGAGAGGCCGACCAAAAACAACCTGGCGGAGGACTGTGGAGGCTGAGATGCAAAGAATGAACCAGAGTTGGGGCACTGTACGAAGGATGGCCACCGACCGAGCAAAGTGGAATCAATTTGTTGTTGCCCTACAAGACGCCACTAGGCGTGATGTATGTGCCCGCGTCAGTTGAATGCGGCACTAGTAGTTATATTGATTTTATTTAATCAGAGTTAATCCTTCTTATGTTGTGGTGGTTCAAGTTCTAACTGGCCTTCCGCCAGAGGTGGTAATACTTGACCTTTACTTAGTTTTTCAACCCAGGAATGTTCTTCCCTTTAAGTTTGGTGATAAGCAAAACAGTTTCAGCACAACAACGTATAATCCACAAGAAATTATTGTAAAGTTCCACAAACAGCAATGTAGAAAAATTCAATTAGAGTTTATTGATGTAATTAGACAAACCCTGTAAATTTCACAATGATGATTGGTTATCCGATATGAAAAATATGTAATCCAACTGAATAATGTAGGTACATCCAGATAGAATAATATATGTATATCCACAAGAAATAATTTACAGATTTGTTTACTCAAAAAACTTGTCTTGGTATCCTCAAAGACGAAGTTCACCTAACACTATCTGTAAAAAATCCTCTAGTCTAAAATCATGGTATTCTTGGAATCATAAGTCCTGAAATCGCTACCTATCGCCCACAACTCTTCTATTTATACTATTTCTCCTTTTTTCCCGCCTTTTTTTCACACGACCCGTCCTTTTTTTCACACGACACAATAATTAACATTTGCACTCCGTTCCTCAGCTTTTAGACCTTTTTGCACACGACATTCTCTTATTTCGACTTTATTTTCACATGTGTGATCTTTTCCAACTTAACAATAGGATAAAAAAAAAACCAGATCACACAAACATTCATTTCCCACTTTCGCGCTTATAAAACCCATTCATTATTATCTGGGACTGACCTACGTTTACCCTGTCAGAGCAGTAACGGCAACTGAACTTTGAATGAATGCTGCGTTTTGTGTAAAAACGTCTTATTTGCTTTTAAGGTCTGTTATTCTTACATGTATCATCTTCTAGCACATATAAATGCTTATCGTGAAGTAGGAGGGACAAAGCTAGCGTGAAAGGTCAAGCGGTCACATACGTCCCTGGCCACACAAATGTATCCCAGAGGGAGACATTTGCGTACTATCAACTAAGTACCTCATGCTAGTGACTGTTATAAACGACTAGGTCTAACCTATTGGTAGAGTCTCTCAGAGAGAAAAAAAATAAAAATAAAAAATAAATAAATAAAAATAAAAAATAATAATAAATATTTTGTTCGTGAAACGAGGGATCCCAGTATATTTATAATGCGTAAAACGGGGGATACATAAAATCTGTTAATACACTTCGCCATTGAACAGTATTGATGTACACTACTTCTTAACAATATCAATATGAACAACACTGTGCGTTAGTCATCACCATAATGATAACATACTTAATGATAACATTTAAATAAAAAAATAAAAAAAATAAAAAATTAAAACAAAAAAACAATCGCATACGATTTCATGGGTTGTGCAAACAACACAAATAAAAAAAAATAAAAAAAAAAATTTTGGCAATATTTAACAGAATTGACTAATATTCATTTAATATTTAACAATCTTAAAATGTAGTAGCTGCAACGAACATCAGCCTAACAGCATAGAACTAATGAACAAACATCAGACCTTGGGACGCAAAAAAAAAATGTAATATACGAGCTCGTATATATATATATATATATATATATATATATATATATATATATATATATATATATATATATATATATATATATATATGGGAATAAACATACATGGCAATGTTAATCTATAAATTTATTATAAAAAATATGAACTGGAGCTGTACGCTCTCGTAACTGTCAATATAGAACGTGGTAAATATAATACAATCATATGATACAGGCGACTCCAATCCTGCCACTGCTGTCAGTGATTTACCTGGATGTATATGGGTTTAAACACCAAAAATCTGGACAAGTTTGGTGAACTGTCTATGTGTTGGTCGTAAAATATAAATATAGCATTATTAATCTGGTTACATGGAGTTACAAATTATTTATTTAAAAATGTCCCTAATCTCCAACCTATGTAATAGTCGTTACTATGAGGGAGGACTATGATAGGAAACTCTTTACAGAGCGATACAACAGGAAGCAATCTGATCATCAGAAGTAGTCCCCCCATCCGACAAGTGTTTCGGCCCGATTACTCCTTTACACTCTAAGGGGGGCAGGCCCACTTGGGTCATGACTCCCAAGCGTCTCAGCTTCCTGTTATCTTGTATCGAAAATGAACCCATTTCACTTACGGTAGCAACTTTTAATCCACAACGCCAGCCGTGGGGTCAATTGTGAAAGTAACAAAGAGAAGACAAATTATTCCGTTCGTTCCGTCGCCCTTCACAACTAAGGACACACACTGAGACAAGAGCGCGCAGCCGACGAGCCTTAACCACTGCGCGCCGCAAGCCACTGAAATTCTGTACCTGACACACTCCCAATCGTATACATCGCCTGTTGCCCCAGAGTCGCAGCCCTTTTACTAGTACACCAGAAAAACTCAGCGCTGTGGACTTAGAAAAATTTTGGTGTTTTGTACCGCAGCGTTTATTGTCATGATTTCCATTGCCCATTGCGGTTGTTCCACAGCCAGCCTGATGCCTTTTCGGCAGTTTCGCTAAGCCTCTTCAGTGCCCTTGTTCTAGACTGTCCCTTCAGCCCCAACAGTTTCAATAAATCATACACTGATGCAGCCACAAGCCCTCTTGCGCCCACTTCAACCGCCATGACCCTTGCACTGAATCCATCGTGTCTCAGATCCGCGGCCAGATCGCTATACTTGGCCGCTTTGAATGAATGTTGCTCGTCTAATCTGGATTCAAATGGCACGGTCAGTTCAATCAGTATGACCTGAAGCGTTGCTGAAGAATGAAGCACTATATCCGGCCGTCTCCGCGATTTTCTGATACTCTCTGGATATGCCCCCCGTCCAGGTAGGTCTACCGCCATCTCCCAGTCGTTTGCACAGTCAAGAAGAGATGGTAAACTGCTACCAGGTTTACTCGGTTTGGGGTATGCTGACTTTCCTGCCCTCAGAAAGTATGTATTTGTGGTGTCTGGCTGGACTTTGCTATTCGCTTTCATTCTCGCCTGATCTATTGTCGCAGCAAGCCCATTTAGCACTTTGTTATGGCGCCAAGTGTATCGTCCTTGCCCTAATGCCACCTTACACGCTGAGAGCACGTGTTCAAGTGTCTGCCTCCCCTGGCACAGGGGGCACTGCTCATCATCTGACTTTCCCCATTTCACAAGGTTGGTGGCCGACGGCAGCAGGTCATACATTGATCTAACCACGAAGCTGAGCCTAAGAGGTGCCATATGCCATATATCATTCCATGTCAAGGATCTCTGCAGGGCTCCTTCCCATGTAGTCCATTGGCCTTGTTGGACCTGCTGCACTGCTTTTAGCAACCTCTTATCATTCTCAGCTCCTCGTATCTCCTGAACTACCATGTCTCTGCGTTCCCTGCTTGATGCCTTGGACCACCAGCGGATGTCACCATGCCCAAATCCCCGTCTATTCGTTTGTGTGTATCCAATTACCTCTCTCAGTTTGAGTGACTCTTCAGCAGCATCAACAGCTTCTTCCACTCTCCACTTCCTTCCCGTTTTCAGTGTGGGCTGAATGGACTTAACCACGTCATCAGCTGACTCGCGTAGCATCATTGCAAGCCTTGCTTTTCCAACTTTGTACTCTTCAACAACTGACTTGAAGGGAAGCAGAAGTTTTGACTTTTTGCAGTACAGTGCTACATCTGACAGACCTGGTGGTACCCCTAGCCATTTTCTCATGGACTTGTTGACCTTCTGCTCTATAGCTTCCACTGTACTTGTGCTTATTTCATATATAAGCAGTGGCCACAGCAACTTCGGTATCAACAAGAACTGGAGGCACCACAGTATGAACTTTCCCAGGAGTCTGCTTTGGTCTATGATCTGTAGTCCTCTGTCTGCCATTTATATTGCCTGTTGCACTGCCTTCGAGTCTTTTAAAGAGGCATCGTACACCATGCCAAGACTTTTAACAGGTTCCTCAATGACAGTAGGGATTCTTTGGCTGGAAACCGTGAATATGACCTCTGCTATCTTCCCTTTCCTGACTGATAGTCTTCTCGACTTCTTGGGTTTGAAGCTCATTCTGCACCAGCTGACTAGTTCATCCAGGCGTGCTAACATCCTCCGGGCCTGATGTTCATCTGACGTCAGAATTGTTGTGTCATCCATGAATGCTTTCAGCGGTGGCATGTGACACATTCCACCGAACTTTGGACCTATAGCCATTCCTTCAGCCGCATTGAGGATTACCTGCATAGCCATGACGAATAGTATCGGAGAGATGGTACATCCCATCGCAATTCCAACTTCAAGGCCAATCCACTTCGTTGTGTACTCTCTGGTTGAAAATCTGACAGAAAACCCTGCGAAATACAGCTTCAGCATTGCTGCAATCTCTTGTGGAACATGATACATTTCTAGGGCCTGCCACAACATCTGGTGTGGAACGGATCCATAAGCATTCGCTAGATCTAACCAGATTACATGGAGGTTTGTTCTGTCAGACTTTGCCTTTTGGATTGCTTCCCAGATCATTGTGGCATGCTCTAGACATCCTGGTGTACCTGGGATACCTCCTTTCTGAATGGTAGTGTCAATGTACCCATTTGCCAGGAGGTATGTAGTGAGTCTTTTCGCCATTACTGAGAAGAATATCTTCCCTTCCACATTGAGTAGTGAGATTGGCCTGAACTGACTGATGTCTGTGGAATTTTGTTCCTTCGGGATGTAGACTCCGTTTGCCTTTCTCCATTCCTTGCTTACGAGTTGGGTTTTCCACGCATTCTTCAGTAAACGGAGCAGTCGTTTGAGAACCTCAGGGCATCTTTTATACACCACATATGGAACACCATTAGGACCTGGAGCTGACTTGCACCGAGCTTTCTGGACAATGCTTTCTACCTCTTGCACCGTTGGGGGCTTGGTGTTAAATTCAGCTCCTGGCTTACCCGGCCATTTAAGGCTTGCCATGCTGCAGAGTGGCTCATTTTTGCGACCATCTGAATATGTCATTCTAAGGTGTTCTTCCAGGTCTTCTTTCCTGATGTTTAGCGTACCCGACCGTGGCTGCTCAAACAGTTCTTTGGCAAACTTGAAGGGCTCCCTAAAGAATCTTTCCCTATCCCTTCGAGTCTTCCTTCTCTTCCTGCACAACCTTTCTGCTCTACAAAGGGCATTATGTTGGCCTTTCAGGTGCTCCCAAACTTGCCGTAACCCTTCCTTCTCTGTGGCAACTGCGTTCTTGAACAGTTTTCGGGCATGCTTCTTCTGTTTCCTGATTTCATCTATTTTAATTTGTCTTCTACTTTTCCATGGTGGGTTACTTTCCCTTGTCTCCCTCACTCCGAACACTTTGCGACAGTGCAGATATATTATGTCGCCGGAGATTTCCAGCTTCTTCTCCAAAGTTAGCTGCTTCAGGCTGTTATCCAACTCTTTTGCCAAGGCTTCGTCCAGCTGTTCCCAAAGCCCTTTTGCACTGGCAGGTGGAAACTTGATTGCATCTCTCTTCCCGTCCAAGAAGTGTGTGAGATCATCATCTGGCAGATCAACTTGAATGTACTCAGCACTGTGGATTGACTCCTGGCTGCGTTCTTCTAACGTTTTATCCGTCGAGACAGAGCGCTGTTGATCTCCCCCTGATGACCTCCCACACCCCTTTTTCGTTCTGTGGATTTTCATTCCTCTCTGAGTAGAGAATTTCCTACCACAGGCACATGGAAATTCCAGCCGTTGTTCAGAGCTCGAAGTCCGTGTAACGGGTCTGGTCGATTCCATTGAGGCGCCTGTGGATTCATCATCCTCCCCCCCTTTCGGTGAATTCTGGGGGCACCTATCGTTTTTGGGTCCTATAGCAATTGAATACAGCTTACGGGGTGCTAACCCGGTCAGCCGGTTTCTAGTCTTTCCCAGTGTCATCTGTCTTTCCAGAAGTCAATCGGTCTTTTCCCGATCGTCACTGGTTTGACCATGCAACTATGATAGGAAACTCTTTACAGAGCGATACAACAGGAAGCAATCTGATCATCAGAAGTAGTCCCCCCATCCGACAAGTGTTTCGGCCCGATTACTCCTTTACACTCTAAGGGGGGCAGGCCCACTTGGGTCATGACTCCCAAGCGTCTCAGCTTCCTGTTGTCTTGTATCGAAAATGAACCCATTTCACTTACGGTAGCAACTTTTAATCCACAACGCCAGCCGTGGGGTCAATTGTGAAAGTAACAAAGAGAAGACAAATTATTCCGTTCGTTCCGTCGCCCTTCACAACTAAGGACACACACTGAGACACGAGCGCGCAGCCGACGAGCCTTAACCACTGCGCGCCGCAAGAGGACAAGTATACCGATACAAAAAACTATCGGGTGTTGGAGTATGAACTATCTCAGTTACCATGAACCAAGTACCAAACTGTTTATAGGTTCGTCATCAAATATAAAATCCGCATACAAATGCAAGTTCATAATAATGGACAACAATTTGTCAAGAAAATATACTGTAGCATTCCGCTTACAACGTGGCAATGGTCAGAAAAATACAGGTACATCAATATGTGATGTTTATTTCTCAATACAAGGTATAATGGACAACAAATTGTCAAGAAAATATACTGTAGCGTTCCGCTTACAACGTGACAAATGGTCAGAAAAATACAGGTACATCAATATGTGATGTTTATTTTTCAATACAAGGTTTATCAACATGTGAACATATCCGTTATCATGTTAGCGATTTCGCATGAAATCGTCATGGTTTGCATGTAACAATGTAGTATTTCGCCAATCCGCGAACTGTGTTGATTAGCATATAAGTTTTACCCAACTTGCAAAATACTTGCATATCACCAAGTCAAATTTAGGTGAAAATATATATATGTCTCAGTTATTTAGTGGAGGGGAAGGGGAGGGATGTATATTGGGATAAATGACGGAGTATGGTTTATCACCGTGGGAGGGTGTTGAGGATTGTGCGCGATTTTCCAGTACTCATTCAGCTGAAGTGGTTCGTGGTGCAACTATGCAAATGCTGCAGACATTCACATGCTTGCAAACCTCGAAACAATCCTCAACAGAGGGGAACGAATGTCAGTCATAGTAATGTACTCGGGGGGTCTTAGGGGCGTTAGCTGTGTCCGGGGGGGGGGGGGTAACAATGTCCTCATTATCTTTTACCGATGTCCGCTGTGGATATTTCATCTTCTTGTACACATGGTATTTATACACTAAACCGCTTAAAATTCAAAACACCAACTATGCTAGGCACAATCAATAGTCCTGACACTCTAGTTCGTCGGGTCATGACCTCTGGTGTGTCTCACTGGATTCAGGAATGCGAGAAGGGGTGTTTTTCGAGAAGAAGTATTTATAGGTTAGACACGTTGTGGTTATAAAGTGGGATCCCAGACTACGAAGTGTAATAACCTTACTTGTATTTTATAGTGCTGTATTTCTTGGAAAAACATTAAGAGGCAGACTGCGTAATGACCTAAATTTTAAATTCCATTCATGTCTTTTTCTACATTACGTTACCAAAACGAACGAACAGATGGACAAAAGGATAGCGAGAAGGGAGAGGCAGAAAGCCGAACATTAAACACGCGTCGCGCGATACACAATTACTACTATCACGCGTGTAAGTCTACAAGCACTAACTTTTTCAGACGGACAGTGATAAAATACACTACCCTTTCCCAGAGTTAGGTTTTAAAATCATAAAAAACGCTTATTGGGGAAACCTGACATTCTACTGTTTTATGTCCGAAATCCTGACATTAGTCTGACAGTACAGCAGGACAGGTGGCGGTTCTCACATAAAAAATAAAACAACTATACGACTATCCTAGAAATTGCATATTTTGAACGCAGCCACGTAGCTCCTTTAAATTAGTATTTTGGGTTCCTTAGGGCTTGCTGACAAATAATATGTAAAACGTTACGCAAATAGTCCAGGAATTAATAAATTATACCCAAAATAAAATATTGGGGGTGCCTGACAGCATAAAATCATTTCTGCTCATAAAATTTTTTATAACGTGTTTGAAAAAAAACCTTACGTTACAGAAATAGCCTACCATGTAAACTCCAAATTGATTGGAGCGCAACAAATGAAAGCCTAACCACGATTGGTCGGGCTATAAATACTATCTTGGTTGTTAGGGGAGACGGGAAAAGATAACATTTTTTCAAACACTTGTCGAAACGTGGCTCATTGGCCAGTCTCGCTGATATACACACTTGGGAGCGTTAGTTCGAGACCACTTGTTTAAATGATCTTGATAAAGCATCAGTGCGTTGAAGCCAGCTATATTTTGCTCAATAAAAGCCTGGAAGATAAGCAGATGGAAATTTGTGCCAGTTTGTGCCAGAATTCATTGCTAATCAACGTATCTGTGTTTATTCGTATGAATTGTGGTAAGCTTGAACCATTTAATATCTTTTAATGAAAATTGAATGTGAATTGTTGATTTATGCCTGTATATATATGTGTAGTTCAGTGGCAAACGTGAGGTAAAGCCTAAAATGCTCCAGCCTGAACAGAGGGTGTCGGAGAGAAGTAAAACGGCATGGAATGGCCCAACAGTACACTGACACCTGGATGATTGACTAGAAAGAAATAATGCTGGAAGTGCAGAGGCGTAGTAACCATTAAGAAGGGTAATACTGGAATAAAGTATTTCAGATGAAGCTGACTGTTGGCCTAACGCTCTGAACGCAATGTTTGTGATGTATTGTGATCAGTGTAAAAAGAAAATATAAATTAGTTATGAAGTAGAAGGTACATCCTTCTTGATTTCAGGGACAGTGGTCTTGATGGTACTGAGCAGCACCTGGTCAGAGCTTTGCTGAATCCAGAGTCGGACAGCATACTCCTTGGTCTTTTTAGCTATCAGTGAGGTGTCTCCTGAGCCCAGAGGAGAATTCGAGCAGAGGAGTCCTTTCCTGCCGCCATCACTCAAGATAAGCAGAGTTGGCCAGCTGAGCTCAACATTATGTCCCCTCATCTTGAACTGACTTTTTAAAATTAACATTAAGAGGGGAATTTACTTGTCTTAAAATCAGGAACTGTGAACATCTCCAATACTAGTCCCTAAAGACAAACTATTGAAGTCATGATGACAAATACCAACAGAGCTTGAACAAAACAAAACCAGTATTACCTCATTTTACTACTACACAACTGACACACATAGAACATTTGTAATAATATATGTCACTACAATATTCATATTAAATACATTCTGTACATAACTTGTAATTTAAATTGATTGTGATTCCTGGTTCCCTTGTAGTTGAATCAGGACACATATTCATTCATGCCAGTAATGAATACATATTGTTATTTGAAAGTTTATCAGTGACTCTTTTAAGATATCTTTGTAGAGTGTTTTATGTATGTGAGTGTCACAGTGTTGTCAAGAGTAGTGGATTAAATTAAATTGTTTATCTGTCTGTTGTTGTGACTTACACTTCATCATACACATACCCTAGACACATAACGTAGCATCACACTATTCTAGAATAATTCTGACTGAGATATATAGATATGTGGTAGCAAGTAAGGTGATATATAATACACTACTCTTAATAGATATAGATACCTTCACAGCTGATCTCAGTCAGTACACTAAGTCCCCTATAAATATTTATAACATCCCACTTCACCACATATATTGGGGTCTCGCTCTTGGGATTTTGAATCTTTAACTATTAAAAATATTGGGGGGTAATTCACTTCAGGGAATATAAGAATTAGAAGGTATCCTTGGGTGGAATTAAATAAGGTTGAGCTCACGGTGCCTGTGTTGTCCATTAGAGATTGAATTGTTGGTTAGACATTGTATTAAGTTACCTGATAGACAATGGCGGACCTGGCCAAATTTCGATCTGCTGCGGTTCAGACTGCAAAAGAGTTAGGATTAGATGGGCAAGTTATGGTTGCCTATGTCACAACGGAATGTGACAAATTTATTGAACGCGAAGAAAGAAGATTAGAAAAAGAAGCCGAAAGAAGGTTAGAGGCTGAAAGGGAAATTAAGAAGTTACAGTTTGAAGCTGAGGCTGAGACTAAGAGGTTGCAGATTGAGGCTGAGGCTAAGAAATTGGAGGCAGAAAGAGAAGACAAACGATTGGCTGCAGAAAGGGAAGAGAAGAAATTGGCTGCAGAAAGGGAAGAGAAGAAATTGGCTGCAGAAAGGGAAGAGAAGAAATTGGCTGCAGAAAGGGAAGAGAAGAAATTGGCTGCAGAAAGGGAAGAGAGGAAATTAGCTGCAGAAAGGGAAGCAGAAGATAAAAGATTACAAAGGGAACATGAGTTACGACTAAGGGAGTTTGAGTTTCAAGGCCATGCTCCTGAAAATGGTGCCAGTCCCTTTGCCTCTGATGCTACGGTTACTCAAGGAGCCTCAATCTCAGCTATGAATTTTCATTTAGATCATTTTGTTGAGAAAGACGATGATATTGAGAGCTATATAAATAGGTATGAACTATTAGCTACCACGTATGGGTTGGAGAGAGAAAGGTGGAGCTTAAAGTTATCTCAGGGACTTCGTGGGGCAGCTTATGAAGTTTTTGCAAAAATGAGCAGAGGTGATCAGGAAAATTATGACATGCTAAAGCAGGCTCTTTTGTTAAGGTATGAAAAGAATGCAGAATTCTATAGAAAAAAATTTAGGAATGCTAAACTACTGTCAGGTGAAACCTATCACCAGTTCTCTGCACGAATAGAGACATACTTGGAGAAATGGACTTCTCTGGGGAAAACCCAAGATCTTAAGGAAATGGTCCTTATAGAGCAACTAAGAGAGTCCATGGCTCCAGACCTGAGAAAGTTTCTCATGGAACAAGGTGCAGAGAGGCTGGGTGAGTTGCTAAATGTTGCTGAA
This sequence comes from Oreohelix idahoensis, assembly GCA_024509875.1. NCBI lineage: Eukaryota > Metazoa > Mollusca > Gastropoda > Stylommatophora > Oreohelicidae > Oreohelix > Oreohelix idahoensis. Next base: position 51,454 of record JAMPIV010019776.1, on the reverse strand, counting down.
AGGTATCAAGCAGCTCAAGCAGAGGTAACAGGTAATAAAAAGAAACAAGTGGATAACTTTAGGGCACCACAGAACTTTAATAAATTTGATCCTAGGGATCAAAATAAAGGTAAGCACCAATTTGATAGGCCACGGTATGACAATAAAAATAAATTCCCACAATTCGATGAAAGGAAATATGATGAAAGAAAATCTTTCAACCAAGGAAAAAGGTGGTGTAAAAATTGTAAGATGAACAATCATGACACTGACCATTGTAGAAGGAAACCTCCTCATTTTGCTGCTATGACATCGGGGAAAAAGGAAAAGAAGGGCAAACCTGAAGAATTACAGGAACCATACCACCCCCCAGTGTGTGAAGATGTCATCTGTAATGGTGTCACTATAAGATGTTTATATGATACCGGTTTAGATTACGATTCCGTTGTGAGTTCTCACCTGGTGCAGGCCGATCAATACACCACAGAAACAGTGGAGATTCAAACTGCAACCAAGGATGTAGCTACCATGACACTTCCCGTCGCCCGAATAAAAGTGAAAACGCGATATGTGGAAGGAATCATAAAAGCAGCAGTGATAAATGAGCCAATCTACCCTCTAATATTGGGGTGTAGATATGTCTTCTTGGGAAATCCCAAGAGACCTGTGATATTGGCAACAGTGCAGACCAGATCACAGTCAAAGAAGGAGGAGGATAATCCCATAAATACTCACCCAGATGAGATGAGGAAGGCACAGGCTGAGGACAAAACACTCAAGCCATGTTTCAAGAAGTTGCCCAAATCTCATACACCTCCAGGCAAGGGAGAGTTTTATATGAAGAACAAACTGATATATAGGAAGGCTGGATCTGAATCCAATGGTCACGGACAGCTGGTCCTTCCCACTTCATATAGGACTAAAGTGTTGGAACTAGGGCATGCGATTCCCTTCAGTGGTCATATGGGAATCAGCGCAACAGGACAGCGAATAGCTTGTCACTATTTCTGGCCAGGAATAACTGAAGATATCAAACGATATGTAAAATCCTGTCCAGAGTGCCAACGAGTAGCACCTAAACATTGGACTGCACCAGCAACTCTGGGGGAAATGCCCATAGTGGGAACACCCTTTGAGAGAGTTGCCGTGGATCTTGTGGGACCTCTCACCCGAACCAAGAGAAGGAACAGCTACATTCTGACTCTGGTGGACACTTGTTCTATGTGGGGAGAGGCAGTAGCCCTGTCATCGATTGATTCTAAACATGTGGCAGAGGCATTGCTCACAATTTTCACAAGGTTAGGCTTTCCCAATCAAATCTTGACTGATAATGGCTCTCAGTTCAAGGGGAAACTAACTGAAGAAGTTTTCAGGATCTTTCAGGCCAAACACTTCCATTGTAGTGTGTATCATCCCCAAGGGAACGGCCAAGTGGAAAGATTTAACGGCACATTGATGTCGATCCTGAGAAAGTTGGCACACGAAAAACCAGATACATGGGACCAGTACCTGCACGCCGCCCTCTTTGCTTATCGGGAGGTACCCCATAGTTCAACCGGTATGGCCCCGGCAACATTATTGTTTGGAAGGCCAATAAAAGGTCCACTCGAAGCTATGTTAAGAACGTGGACTGATGAAAAGGCAGAGGAAAACATTACATCTTCATACCAATATGTGAATGAGCTGACCACTCGGTTGAAAACTGGCTGGAAACTTGCCAATGAAAATTTGAAACAAGCCAGGAAGAAACATGCTGCCTATTATAACAGGAAGGCGAAAGACAGAAATTTGGCTGTGGGAGAGAAGGTACTGCTTCTTTTGCCCGGGAGTCAGAATAAGTTACAAATTGGATGGCAGGGTCCATATACAGTTCTAGAGAAGGTGTCTAGAACAAATTATAAGATAGATAAGAAGGGGAAAGAAAAAATCTATCATGTGAATCTCCTGAAGAAATATTTGGAAAGAGAACATCAGGAAGAGACACACTTGTTGACCTTGTCCATCGCCATGGAGATGAAAAAGGAACCACTTTCATCATTTGAATATCCATTACACCCCTGTGAGACAGCAGCACAGGTGAAAATCAGTACACATTTAACGAAAACTCAGAAAGAGAGAGTGCAACAGGTTCTAAATAATCATGCAGAGGTGTTAACAGACCGACCAGGGCATACAAACCTATTGGAATATGATATGAAACTCATAGACTCCACACCTGTCTGTATGAAACCATATTCGATTCCGTTTGCTAAGGAAAAAGCTTTGAAGGAAGAGATAGACTATCTATTGAAGGAAGGAATTATTTCGCACAGTGAGTCTTCGTATAGTTCCGGTGTTGTACTCTTAAGGAAGCCCTCTGGAGAACATAGACTCTGTATAGATTACAGGAGACTGAATGCTATTACAGAAGGACAGGTGGATCCATTGCCGGATACAAATCAGCTGTTTGCCAGACTAAATAAAGCTAAATATTTCTCAAAAGTGGATCTGAGTAAAGGATACTATCAGATTCCAGTAAAGCCTGAGGTTAGACCATACCTAGCTTTTAGTACCTCAGAAGGACACTATGAGTTTAATAGATTGCCATTTGGATTGAAGAATGCGCCTAGTGTCTTCTCTAGAATGATGAGAAAATTATTGGATCCTCTGAATAATCCCTGTATAACAAATTTTATGGATGATATCCTTATAGCAACAGAAACATTTGAGGAACACATTGACTCTCTGAACATGCTGTTTGATCGACTTAGGGAGGCAAATTTAACAGCCCGACCAACCAAATGTTGCGTTGGATGTAAAGAATTGGAATTTTTGGGACACACAGTTTATCAGGGAAACATGACCCCTGACCCAAAGAATTTAGAGAAACTACAGAAAGCCCCGAGACCACAAACCAAGAAGGACGTGAGATCCTTTGTCTCATTATGTGGTTTCTACCAGAAGTATATCAAAAACTTTAATTCCATATGTGCACCTTTAACGGAATTGACACGTAAAGGACTTCCAGATCGCATTACATGGACACCACAATGTGAAATGACTTACCAAGAATTGAAGGAAAAGCTCACAAGTAAACCCATTTTGAAATTACCTGACTTAAGTCAAGAATTCATAGTAAGGACGGATGCAAGTAATATTGGGTTAGGTGCAACTTTACTACAGAAATCAGATGCATTGGATGGGGAATTAAGCCCAGTGGCATATGCTAGCAGAAAGTTGAATAAAGCTGAAATCAACTACTCAACTAGCGAAAAAGAATGTCTTGCAGTAATATGGGCAATAAAGAAATTCAATATTTATCTATATGGGAAGGCATTTAAGTTGCAAACTGACCACAAACCTTTATCGTTTTTAGCACAGGCTAAGCATGAGAACTCTAGGTTACTCCGATGGTCTTTGCTTCTGGCTCCATATAATTTTAGCATTGAATATATATCTGGAAAAACCAATCTGGGAGCGGATTTTTTAAGCCGCCATCCGTGTGATGAGAATCACCGTAAACCCCAGAAATAATAATAAATTTCTCTATGTGTATATAGAATAAAGGACTGACATATAATGTCTGTTTTAAGAGGGGAGGTGTCATGGAATATTCTAATCCACATATATAAATTATCAATTAAATATAAAGCCTAATAAATACATATAATAAAGAAAAGAGCAATGGTAAAATGACAGTGCTGTCACAAGGAATGTACTCGAAATCCCCCTTGTTTTCTGCTTCGTCTGCAAATTGTAACGCTTTCACGTTGATAGTAAAAGCTTACTGTATTATACCCGCTTTCTTCAATGAAACGTGTGCTGTATTTCTTGGAAAAACATTAAGAGGCAGACTGCGTAATGACCTAAATTTTAAATTCCATTCATGTCTTTTTCTACATTACGTTACCAAAACGAACGAACAGATGGACAAAAGGATAGCGAGAAGGGAGAGGCAGAAAGCCGAACATTAAACACGCGTCGCGCGATACACAATTACTACTATCACGCGTGTAAGTCTACAAGCACTAACTTTTTCAGACGGACAGTGATAAAATACACTACCCTTTCCCAGAGTTAGGTTTTAAAATCATAAAAAAAACGCTTATTGGGGAAACCTGACATTCTACTGTTTTATGTCCGAAATCCTGACATTAGTCTGACAGTACAGCAGGACAGGTGGCGGTTCTCACATAAAAAATAAAAACAACTATACGACTATCCTAGAAATTGCATATTTTGAACGCAGCCACGTAGCTCCTTTAAATTAGTATTTTTGGGTTCCTTAGGGCTTGCTGACAAAGAATATGTAAAACGTTACGCAAATAGTCCAGGAATTAATAAATTATACCCAAAATAAAATATTGGGGGTGCCTGACAGCATAAAATCATTTCTGCTCATAAAATTTTTTATAACGTGTTTGAAAAAAACCTTACGTTACAGAAATAGCCTACCATGTAAACTCCAAATTGATTGGAGCGCAACAAATGAAAGCCTAACCACGATTGGTCGGGCTATAAATACTATCTTGGTTGTTAGGGGAGACGGGAAAAGATAACATTTTTTCAAACACTTGTCGAAACGTGGCTCATTGGCCAGTCTCGCTGATATACACACTTGGGAGCGTTAGTTCGAGACCACTTGTTTAAATGATCTTGATAAAGCATCAGTGCGTTGAAGCCAGCTATATTTTGCTCAATAAAAGCCTGGAAGATAAGCAGATGGAAATTTGTGCCAGTTTGTGCCAGAATTCATTGCTAATCAACGTATCTGTGTTTATTCGTATGAATTGTGGTAAGCTTGAACCATTTAATATCTTTTAATGAAAATTGAATGTGAATTGTTGATTTATGCCTGTATATATATGTGTAGTTCAGTGGCAAACGTGAGGTAAAGCCTAAAATGCTCCAGCCTGAACAGAGGGTGTCGGAGAGAAGTAAAACGGCATGGAATGGCCCAACAGTACACTGACACCTGGATGATTGACTAGAAAGAAATAATGCTGGAAGTGCAGAGGCGTAGTAACCATTAAGAAGGGTAATACTGGAATAAAGTATTTCAGATGAAGCTGACTGTTGGCCTAACGCTCTGAACGCAATGTTTGTGATGTATTGTGATCAGTGTAAAAAGAAAATATAAATTAGTTATGAAGTAGAAGGTACATCCTTCTTGATTTCAGGGACAGTGGTCTTGATGGTACTGAGCAGCACCTGGTCAGAGCTTTGCTGAATCCAGAGTCGGACAGCATACTCCTTGGTCTTTTTAGCTATCAGTGAGGTGTCTCCTGAGCCCAGAGGAGAATTCGAGCAGAGGAGTCCTTTCCTGCCGCCATCACTCAAGATAAGCAGAGTTGGCCAGCTGAGCTCAACATTATGTCCCCTCATCTTGAACTGACTTTTTAAAATTAACATTAAGAGGGGAATTTACTTGTCTTAAAATCAGGAACTGTGAACATCTCCAATACTAGTCCCTAAAGACAAACTATTGAAGTCATGATGACAAATACCAACAGAGCTTGAACAAAACAAAACCAGTATTACCTCATTTTACTACTACACAACTGACACACATAGAACATTTGTAATAATATATGTCACTACAATATTCATATTAAATACATTCTGTACATAACTTGTAATTTAAATTGATTGTGATTCCTGGTTCCCTTGTAGTTGAATCAGGACACATATTCATTCATGCCAGTAATGAATACATATTGTTATTTGAAAGTTTATCAGTGACTCTTTTAAGATATCTTTGTAGAGTGTTTTATGTATGTGAGTGTCACAGTGTTGTCAAGAGTAGTGGATTAAATTAAATTGTTTATCTGTCTGTTGTTGTGACTTACACTTCATCATACACATACCCTAGACACATAACGTAGCATCACACTATTCTAGAATAATTCTGACTGAGATATATAGATATGTGGTAGCAAGTAAGGTGATATATAATATACTACTCTTATTAGATATATATATACCTTCACAGCTGATCTCAGTCAGTACACTAAGTCCCCTATAAATATTTATAACATCCCACTTCACCACAAAAGGGAACCAGGAATCACAATCAATTTTAATTACAAGTTATATGTACAGAATTTATTAATATGATTCTTGTAGTGACAAATATTATTAATAGTATCCTATGTGTGTCAGTTGTGTAGTAGTAATATGAGGTAATACTGGTTTTGTTTTGTTCAAGCTCTGTTGGTATTTGTCATCATGACTTCAATAGTTTGTCTTTGTTGGAACTAGTATTGGAGATGTTCTCAGTTCCTGGCATTAAAACAATTAGATTCCCCTCTTAATTTTATTTTACAGTGTCATTTTAAGATGGGGGTACATAATGTTGAGCTCCATGGCCACACTCTCTTATCTTTCGTGATGACTGCAGTAAAAGACTCCTCTGCTCGATTACTTTAATGAGTTCTGGAGTCACCCCACTGGTTGCTATATGGACCAAGGAGTATGCTGTCTGCCTCTGGCTTCAGCAAAGCTCTGACCAGGTGCTGCTCAATAACTTTAAGACCACGGTCCCTGAAACAAGAAGGTTGTACCTCCTACTTCAGAACTATTTATACTCTATGTCTACACTGAGCACAATACATCACAAACATTGAGTTCAGAGCGTTAGGCCAACTGTCAGCTTCATCTGAAATACTTTATACCAGTATTTCCCTCCCTAATGGTTACTACGCCTCTGCAATTCCAGCATTATTTCTTTCTAGTCAATAATCTAGGTGTCAGTGTACTGTTTGGCCATTCCATGCAGTTTCACTTTCCTCCGACACCCTCTGTTCAGGCTGGAGCACTATGGGCTTTACCTCATGTTCGCTACTGAACTACACATATATACAGGCATAAATTAACAATTTACATTCAATTTTCATTAAAAGATATTGAATATTTCAAGCTTACCACAATTCATAGAAATAATAAACAGTTTCGTTGACTGGCAATGAATATAGCACAACTCCGATCTGCCGATGTCCCAGGCTTTATTTTATATAAAATATACACTGGTGCTCAACGCACTGTTTCTTAGTAGGTTTATTACAAGATGTGGCAAGGAACAGACGCTCTGAATTTAGTATATTCGCAGCTCTAACCAATGAAACCATGTCTACACATCTTTTCAAAAAAGTACCCCTTCTATTCGTTTCCCATAACAACACAAGATAGTATTTATAGCCCGACCAATCGTGTTTAGTCTTACATTTGTGGCGCTCCAATCAAATAGGAGTTAACATGGTAGGCTATTTCTGTAACGTAATGTTTTTTCAAACACGTTATAAAAAAATTTTATGAGCAGAAATGATTTCATGCTGTCAGGCATCCCCACTATTTTAATTTGGTTATAATTTATTAATTCCTGGACTATTTGCGTAACGTTTTACATATTCTTTGTCAGCAAACCCTAAGGAACCCAAATATCTCAATCTAAGGGAGCTAGGTGGCTGCGTTCAAAATGTGCATTTTCTACCACCTCCTGTTCACTTCCATCCCCATGTGGTGTCTGGGTACTGTCATGTTTTCAAACGTAAATCCATCTAATGTTATCTTTCCTAATAAGCGTTTTCCAGGTTTTTTAAAACCTAACTCTGGGAAGGTTAGTGTTTTTATCACTGTCCGTCTGAAAAAAAGTTAGTGCATGTGGCCTTACACGTGGGATTTGCGTTACTATTAATCGCGCGACGCGTGTAGTGTTGCATGCTTCCTGCCTTCATTCGTCCTCTCTCTCTCTCCTGCTTTATCTGTCTTTTAGTTACGCCGTGTATGGGATGAATGAAATATTAAATCTAGGTCATTGATCAGCTTGCGTATCTCAAGGTTTTTCAAAGAAATACAGTACACGTTTCATTGAAGAAAGCGGGTAATAATACAGTAGGCTTTTACTATCAACGGGAAAGCGTTACAATTTGCAGACGAAGCAGAAAACAAGGGGGATTTCGAGTACAGTCATTGTGACAGCACTGTTTCTTTTACCATTTCTCTTTCCTTTTATTAAATTTATTTGTTAGGCTTTACATTTACCTTTTAATTTATATATGTGGATTAGAATATTTCATGACATCTCCCCTCTTAAAACAGACATTATATGTCAGTCCTTTATTCTATATACACATAGAGAAATTTATTATTATTTCTGGGGTTTACGGTGATTCTCATCACACGGATGGCGGCTTAAAAAATCCGCTCCCAAATTTGTTTTTTCCAGATATATACTCAATGCTAAAATTATATGGAGCCAAAAGTAAGGACCATCGGAGTAACCTAGAGTTCTCATGCCTAGCCTGTGCTAGAAACGATAAAGGTTTGTGATCCGTTTGCAACTTAAATGCCTTCCCATACAGATAAATATTGAATTTCTTTATTGCCCATATTACTGCAAGACATTCTTTTTCGCTAGTTGAGTAGTTGATTTCAGCTTTATTCAACTTTCTGCTAGCATATGCCACTGGGCTTAATTCCCCATCCAATGCATCTGATTTCTGTAGTAGAGTTGCACCTAACCCAATATTACTGGCATCCGTCCTTACTATGAATTCTTGACTTAAGTCAGGTAATTTCAAAATAGGTTTGCTTGTGAGCTTTTCCTTCAATTCCTGGTAAGCCATTTCACATTGTGGTGTCCATGTAATGCGATCTGGATGTCCTTTACGTGTCAAATCAGTTAACGGTGCACATATGGAATTAAAGTTTTTGATATACTTCTGGTAGAAACCACATAATGAGACAAAGGATCTCACGTCCTTCTTGGTTTGTGGTCTCGGGGCTTTCTTTAATTTCTCTAAATTCTTTGGGTCAGGGGTCATGTTTCCCTGATAAACTGTGTGTCCCAAAAATTCCAATTCTTTACATCCAACGCAACATTTGGTTGGTCGGGCTGTTAAATTCGCCTCCCTAAGTCGATTAAACAGCATGTTCAGAGAGTCAATGTGTTCCTCAAATGTTTCTGTTGCTATGAGGATATCATCCATAAAATTTGTTATACATGGATTATTCAGAGGGTCCAATAATTTTCTCATCATTCTAGAGAAGACACTAGGCGCATTCTTCAATCCAAATGGCAATCTATTAAACTCATAGTGTCCTTCTGAGGTACTAAAAGCTAGGTATGGTCTAACCTCAGGCTTTACTGGAATCTGATAATATCCTTTACTCAGATCCACTTTTGAGAAATATTTAGCTTTATTTAGCCTGGCAAACAACTGATTTGTATCCGGCAATGGATCCACCTGTCCTTCTGTAATAGCATTCAGTCTCCTGTAATCTATACAGAGTCTATGTTCTCCAGAGGGCTTCCTTAAGAGTACAACACCGGAACTATACGAGGATTCACTGTGTGAAATAATTCCTTCTTTCAACAGATAGTCTATCTCTTCCTTCAAAGCTTTCTCCTTAGCAAACGGAATCGAATATGGTTTCATACAGACAGGTGTGGGGTCTATCAGTTTCATATCATATTCCAATAGGTTTGTATGCCCTGGTCGGTCTGTTAACACCTCTGCATGATTATTTAGAACCTGTTGCACTCTCTCTTTCTGAGTTTTCGTTAAATGTGTACTGATTTTCACCTGTGCTGCTGTCTCACAGGGGTGTAATGGATATTCAAATGATGAAAGTGGTTCCTTTTTCATCTCCATGGCGATGGACAAGGTCAACAAGTGTGTCTCTTCCTGATGTTCTCTTTCCAAATATTTCTTCAGGAGATTCACATGATAGATTTTTTCTTTCCCCTTCTTATCTATCTTATAATTTGTTCTAGACACCTTCTCTAGAACTGTATATGGACCCTGCCATCCAATTTGTAACTTATTCTGACTCCCGGGGAGAAGAAGCAGTACCTTCTCTCCCACAGCCAAATCTCTGTCTTTCGCCTTCCTGTTATAATAGGCAGCATGTTTCTTCCTGGCTTGTTTCAAATTTTCATTGGCAAGTTTCCAGCCAGTTTTTAAACGAGTGGTCAGCTCATTCACATATTGGTATGAAGATGTAATGTTTTCCTCTGCCTTTTCATCAGTCCACGTTCTTAACAAAGCTACATATGGACCTTTAATTTTGTGGACCTATTTGTCCATGCACCGGTATGGTCTCTTCCACTCGAAGCTCTATAGTGATGATTTTTCTTCCCAGAATTATCATGCACAAAACGACCGCTACCAATTTTTCTCTTGGGGCTTTCTCCCCACTTAAAATTCTTGATGAGAGATTTCCTCTCTACATCCTCTTCCTCCAGTTTGTTTAAGTCCGATTGAGGGATTGTCGGCTTATCCTGGGGTAAGACATCTTTTTGCACTCTCTGCATAGTGGCCATTGTAAAACAGTTAAGTGAAGCTTGTCCGTGAAAAGGGGCTTCCCATTCCATTTGGTCCACTTTATCAAATCTATTTTTATTTTTATTATCAGGCCTAATTTTGCCCCGTGGCGTGTCCAGGTCCTGATCAATGTTCCCACTTGTGGGTGTTCCCTCATGTGCTATGCTACACCTTTCTACAAAATTCTCAATGTCCCATCTTGCTTTGGGCCAATAATAATTGTGAGCCACCTTTTGAATGATGGTACCTATCTTCTCATGGTCCCCATCTGGTTTCACATGTAAGCTCCTTATTAAGTCTGCCCTATATCTTTTAGGAAGTACCAGCTGTCCCTGACCTTTGGATCTAGCTCCAGTCTTCCTATACATCAACTTGTTTTTCATGTAAAAATCTCCCTTGCCTGGAGTTGTATGACAAGTTGACAATTTTCTGAAACAAGGCTTGAGCGTTTTATCCCCAGCCTGTGCCTTCCTCATCTCTTCTGGAGTGGTATCCAACATAATATCCTCCTCCTGTCTTGAGGTCGACCTGACCTGAAGGGTGGCCATATACACAGGTTTCCTTCTACAATGGTCAGTGTCATGATTGTTCATCTTACAATTTTTACACCACCTTTTTCCTTGGTTGAAAGATTTTCTTTCATCATATTTCCTTTCATCGAATTGTGGGGTTTTATTTTTATTTTCATACCGTGGCCTATCAAACTGGTGCTTACCTTTGTTTTGATCCCTAGGATCAAATTTATTAAAGTTCTGTGGTGCCCTAAAGTTATCCACTTGTTTCTTTTTATTACCTGTTACCTCTGCTTGAGCTGCTTGATACCTTTCAGCAACATTTAGCAACTCACCCAGCCTCTCTGCACCTTGTTCCATGAGAAACTTTCTCAGGTCTGGAGCCATGGACTCTCTTAGTTGCTCTATAAGGACCATTTCCTTAAGATCTTGGGTTTTCCCCAGAGAAGTCCATTTCTCCAAGTATGTCTCTATTCGTGCAGAGAACTGGTGATAGGTTTCACCTGACAGTAGTTTAGCATTCCTAAATTTTTTCCTATAAAATTCTGCATTCTTTTCATATCTTAACAAAAGAGCCTGCTTTAGCATGTCATAATTTTCCTGATCACTTCTGCTCATTTTTGCAAAAACTTCATAAGCTGCCCCACGAAGTCCTTGAGATAACTTTAAGCTCCACCTTTCTCTCTCTAACCCATACGTGGTAGCTAATAGTTCGTACCTATTTAGATAGCTCTCTATATCATCGTCTTTCTCAACAAAATGATCTAAATGAAAATTCATAGCTGAGGTTGAGGCTCCTTGGCTAGCAGTGGCATCAGAGGCAAAGGGACTGGCACCATTTTCAGGAGCATGGCCTTGAAACTCAAACTCCCTTAGTCGTAACTCATGTTCCCTTTGTAATCTTTTATCTTCTGCTTCTCTTTCTGCAGCTAATTTCTTCTCTTCCCTTTCTGCAGTCAATCTTCTTTCTTCTGCTTCCCTTTCTGCAGTCAATCTTCTTTCTTCTGCTTCCAACTTCTTAGCCTCTTTGTCAGCCTCAATGTGCAACCTCTTAATCTCTTTTTCAGCTTCTAATTTTCTTTCGGCCTCTTTTTCTAATCTTCTTTCTTCCCGTTCAATATATTTGTCACATTCAGCCGTGACATAAGAAATCATAATTTGCCCGTCCATTCCTAACTCTTTCGCAGTCTGTACAGCAGCAGATCGAAATTTTGCCAGGTCGGCCATTGTCTAACAGATAAATGTCTAAAATATGTAACTAAACAATTTTATCTATGACTAACTAACTTAGGACAACACAGGCACTGTGAGCTCAACCTTATTTATTTTCACCCAAGGATACCTTTTAATTCTTATTATTCCCTGAAGTGAATTACCCCGAATATTTGTAATAGGGAAAGATTCAAAATCCCGAGAGCGAGACCCCAATATATGTGGTGAAGTGGGATGTTATAAATATTTATAGGGGACTTAGTGTACTGACTGAGATCAGCTGTGAAGGTATCTATATCTAATAAGAGTAGTGTATTATAGATAACCTTACTTGCTGCCACATATGTATACCTCAGTCAGAATTATTCTGGAATAGTGTGATGACTACGTTATATGTCTAGGGTATATGTATGATGAAGTGTAAGTCATAACAACAACAGACAGATAAACAATTTAATTTATTCCACCACACTTGACAACACTGTGACACTCACATACATAAAACACTCTACGAGGATATCTTAAAGGAGTCACTGAAAACTTTTCAAATAACAATATGTATTCAGTGCTGTCATGAATGTATATGTGTCCTGATTCAAATACAAAGGGAACCAGGAATCACAATCAATTTTAATTACAAGTTATATGTACAGAATTTATTAATATGATTCTTGTAGTGACAAATATTATTAATAGTATCCTATGTGTGTGTCAGTTGTGTAGTAGTAATATGAGGTAATACTGGTTTTGTTTTGTTCAAGCTCTGTTGGTATTTGTCATCATGACTTCAATAGTTTGTCTTTGTTGGAACTAGTATTGGAGATGTTCTCAGTTCCTGGCATTAAAACAATTAAATTCCCCTCTTAATTTTATTTTACAGTGTCATTTTAAGATGGGGGTACATAATGTTGAGCTCCATGGCCACACTCTCTTATCTTTCGTGATGACTGCAGTAAAAGACTCCTCTGCTCGATTACTTTAATGAGTTCTGGAGTCACCCCACTGGTTGCTATATGGACCAAGGAGTATGCTGTCGCCTCTGGCTTCAGCAAAGCTCTGACCAGGTGCTGCTCAATAACTTTAAGACCACGGTCCCTGAAACAAGAAGGTTGTACCTCCTACTTCAGAACTATTTATACTCTATGTCTACACTGAGCACAATACATCACAAACATTGAGTTCAGAGCGTTAGGCCAACTGTCAGCTTCATCTGAAATACTTTATACCAGTATTTCCCTCCCTAATGGTTACTACGCCTCTGCAATTCCAGCATTATTTCTTTCTAGTCAATAATCTAGGTGTCAGTGTACTGTTTGGCCATTCCATGCAGTTTCACTTTCCTCCGACACCCTCTGTTCAGGCTGGAGCACTATGGGCTTTACCTCATGTTCGCTACTGAACTACACATATATACAGGCATAAATTAACAATTTACATTCAATTTTCATTAAAAGATATTGAATATTTCAAGCTTACCACAATTCATAGAAATAATAAACAGTTTCGTTGACTGGCAATGAATATAGCACAACTCCGATCTGCCGATGTCCCAGGCTTTATTTTATATAAAATATACACTGGTGCTCAACGCACTGTTTCTTAGTAGGTTTATTACAAGATGTGGCAAGGAACAGACGCTCTGAATTTAGTATATTCGCAGCTCTAACCAATGAAACCATGTCTACACATCTTTTCAAAAAAGTACCCCTTCTATTCGTTTCCCATAACAACACAAGATAGTATTTATAGCCCGACCAATCGTGTTTAGTCTTACATTTGTGGCGCTCCAATCAAATAGGAGTTAACATGGTAGGCTATTTCTGTAACGTAATGTTTTTTCAAACACGTTATAAAAAAATTTTATGAGCAGAAATGATTTCATGCTGTCAGGCATCCCCACTATTTTAATTTGGTTATAATTTATTAATTCCTGGACTATTTGCGTAACGTTTTACATATTCTTTGTCAGCAAACCCTAAGGAACCCAAATATCTCAATCTAAGGGAGCTAGGTGGCTGCGTTCAAAATGTGCATTTTCTACCACCTCCTGTTCACTTCCATCCCCATGTGGTGTCTGGGTACTGTCATGTTTTCAAACGTAAATCCATCTAATGTTATCTTTCCTAATAAGCGTTTTCCAGGTTTTTTAAAACCTAACTCTGGGAAGGTTAGTGTTTTTATCACTGTCCGTCTGGAAAAAAGTTAGTGCATGTGGCCTTACACGTGGGATTTGCGTTACTATTAATCGCGCGACGCGTGTAGTGTTGCATGCTTCCTGCCTTCATTCGTCCTCTCTCTCTCTCCTGCTTTATCTGTCTTTTAGTTACGCCGTGTATGGGATGAATGAAATATTAAATCTAGGTCATTGATCAGCTTGCGTATCTCAAGGTTTTTCAAAGAAATACAGTACACGTTTCATTGAAGAAAGCGGGTAATAATACAGTAGGCTTTTACTATCAACGTGAAAGCGTTACAATTTGCAGACGAAGCAGAAAACAAGGGGGATTTCGAGTACAGTCATTGTGACAGCACTGTTTCTTTTACCATTTCTCTTTCCTTTTATTAAATTTATTTGTTAGGCTTTACATTTACCTTTTAATTTATATATGTGGATTAGAATATTTCATGACACACGTCAACATAGGTAAATTCGTTTTGAAGTGGGGGATGCTCGGAATAGTGCGTTGATTTAGAAACGGTCCGTCTGTGATGACGCATGTCGGAGAAGGTGACAGGAAATGAAAAGGCGTTTGGATGTGTAGGGAAGAATAAATTTGACGTCTGATTCGTCGTATATCTGTGAGAAATGGTCGTTGGCTTGAATAATGTGAGAAGCCATATACGATCATTCAGGTTGTAAACAGCATCATTAAGAAAAAATCGCCAAAATACATTTTCGATGCGATTGAACATTATAAAACGGTCTTTCCATAACACAAAAGGAAAACTGTGAGTTAACACATTAAAAAAGAAACTCTCATGTGTCAAAAAGGAAAAATATGTGTGTGCGTATAGTATGTTTGCTTTTGTCACTAAATTCATCAAGAAGGGAAAAAAAAAACAAAAAAATAAAAACTGTTGTAAAGCATAAGTCATTTATAAAGATTTTCAAAGGCAAAAGTGGTGTAATTTGTACAGTGGGTACTCTTCTAATCATAAAGATTTCGTACCTAACACTTGTAAAAAAAATATTTTTGTATAACTAGAGAACTGTGATAATTTAAAGTTCTGTTTAACCGGGATAATATAGTGTTATAGAATGTTTGCAAAAGTTCTTCAATTTCTTGACATAGCGGTGTATAAGATGTAGTCCTAATGACAGTCCATGTCGACGAAGAATCTGAAATAATTGTATACAATTAAAACACAGTGGTGTGACGCCATAATAACTTGTTAGTATATGTGGGTGTTGCAGACGTCGTAACTGTCAATATCGTCAGTATCATCAGTATCATCAGCAGGATCTTGACTGAGGCTGACATCTTTCTGAAAAAAATTTCCTACCAAAAAAAAAAATGGACACTAGTGACTTTAGATGATGGGGGTAACGAGGGAGAGTGCTATTTGTAGAGAGCGCACTCGTTGGGTACTTTAGCTGGGGTAGTACCTTTTGTTATTAGAGAAGATTGATTCTCCAATAAACTAATAATCGTTGAACTGGACGTTTACGAATGTTGACATGAGGAACTTGGCGATTTCCCTCAAGGTAGCTTTTGTCAATCGTTGATCACAAGAGGATGGCGCATTTCGCACCGTCGAGTGGGTGGTGGCTGCAGCCGTCGAGGGCAAGGACGAAATAGTGTTGAAATGGTGCACCTCATGCTGCGTGTTGTGGGGCTGTCGGCGTTTTCATCATTAGGCGGTGCTGTGTGTCGAGTATCATTATCTTGTTCAGATGTGTGCCGTTCTGCTTGTGAAACAGCGTTGTCTGTGTGTTCGTCGCAATTTCTATTGTTGCTCTCTGATTCCCTGCGGCAATATGTATTTATGTTCTCAGATTCTCTGTGTGAGGTTTGTGACGTATCTGTGGAATGAAAGTGGTTCAATGTGGCTTTATGTATGGGTCTGCCATTAGATAAAACTGGTGGTGCTATCGGGCGATGAGTAGCTGTCTTAATTTGTGCTGCATGAGCTTTGGTGACTATGTTCTTCTCGTCATCTTGTTGTCTGGGTTCCATGGTATGTCTTCTGTCATCAAATGTTCGCTTCACATAATCACTGGGGTTGCGACGGGGGTCGCGTAGGGAGTATGTTGGGGGCTGATAAGAGGGTAGGGAATGATGGTTGTGATCATGTGAATAACGTTGCGAACACCGATGTGTTGTTTCTGTGTAGTGCAGCTAGGCTCTCATATCATCCTTGTTTCTTTGTTTCTTCTTGACTGTGTCGTCATACTCCTCTTGCATCACATCGATCAGAGGCTGTATTACTTCCTTCTTTTCTTCATTGTCTGACTTCGATTGCGATTTGCCTGCTCTATTCTGTGTCTCTTCATGTTTTCTTTATCTAACATTTTTGTTAGAACCAGATCTATTTCAATTCTTGTTTGTGGAAAGTTTGTATGATATTTTTGCTGTAGCAGTCTCCATGCTAGTCCCCTTGATAAGTTAAAATCAGGCCTTGCTATGATGGCTGCTATCACCGGTTTCAACTCCTCCATGTTTGGTTCATCCACTTTAACCATTTTCTTACTCGTGTCATTCACTTCTTCTCTCACTTCTTTTCCCAACTTTTCCACCATTTCGCACCTCTCCGTGTATTCTAACTCATCCTCCTCATCTGACGATACCCAGTCTGAGTAACTTGATGAATCTGAGAACACGGGTCTTTCCACTATTTTGATTCCCCAGTAATTAAGTTCCTCCATTACTCTCACCACAAGTCTGCAAATTTCTTCCTTCCTTTCTGATAAGTCTGTATCAAACTTCTTCTCCAGAAATCTCTGTACATATTTTAGTACTACTGTGTCAGGTTTAGCTCCCTTCAGTTCGTCTTTGAGTGCTATCTTCATCTCCTCTGTGCTTACACCTCCCTGTTTCGTCTTCTGTACTGTTCTTGTACGCCTATAAGATGTATCCATGTCCTGTACTTCTTGTGGATCTGTTTTGATAAGATTCCCTCTTACTGCTGTTCCCATACGCCTGCATGATGTGTCAGTGTTAAGGTCAACATCTGTTTGTGTTGCTGAAATTGCAGCTCTATTCTCTGTTTGTATTGCTGAAACTGCAGCTCTATTCTCTGTTTGTGTTGCTACACTGATCATAGTTGTTTTCTTCACCTGTGGTTCTGGGTCATTGACCTGACTTGACCTGTCAACGTTTGTTTGTGTCGCAACACAACTGATCTTTGTTTTCTTCATTTGTAAGACTGGCCTTGGTTGACTAGTAATCATGGGGGCCCAACGTGTGTCATTTGATGTTACAAAACCGACCTGGTGATGTATGTTAGGTGGTGTTCTCCATTGCTGTATTGGTCTGATATGTACCCTCATTCCATCTTCTGTCGTAATCATACATGTTTGTTGATCAGTCGTTGTGACATTATTTACTTCCCATATCTTTTGTTGTTTGATTCCGTTGATAAAATTTCTAACAGCTATGCGACAATATCTTTTATTGAGACTGTTCCAGTGGCTGTCGACAGTGGCTATGCGACCCGTGTTGTTGCTGTTGTCTCGATACTTGATCTGGGATCTTCTATTGTAGTTATGTGGTGTGCTCTCTGATTCACTCCGGCAATATGTATTGTTGCTCGTATATCTGTGTCTGTTCATTAGCCATCTCCGAAATGTGTTAGAATCGCCCGTGAAGGGGGTTATAACCGAGCGAATTTGGTTATATTTATTATAGTGATCTACATTGGATAGCGTGTCTGTTATCCGTTGCAACGCGGTCATTGTGGGTTCGGCCTCTACAGGTAAGGGTATATTAGCAGGATGGACGTTTGCCTGTTGCATTTCCTGTTGCTGTTGTAGCTGCTGTGCATATAACGCATGTTGTTGTTGCTGTTGTTGCTGTAGTGTATACAACGCCTGTTGTTGCTGCTGTTGTTCTAGGCTTGGATCCATTTTATTGATTATGCCTGTCTGTCTTCACCAAAAAAAAAGGGCAGGTCACGGCGCCAATTTGAAGATATGTGCCCGCGTCAGTTGAATGCGGCACTAGTAGTTATATTGATTTTATTTAGTCAGAGTTAATCCTTCTTATGTTGTGGTGGTTCAAGTTCTAATTGGCCTTCCGCCAGAGGTGGTAATACTTGACCTTTACTTAGTTTTTCAACCCAGGAATGTTCTTCCCTTTAAGTTTGGTGATAAGCAAAACAGTTTCAGCACAACAACGTATAATCCACAAGAAATTATTGTAAAGTTCCACAAACAGCATTGTAGAAAAATTCAATTAGAGTTTATTGATGTAATTAGACAAACCCTGTAAATTTCACAATGATGATTGGTTATCCGATATGAAAAATATGTAATCCAACTGAATAATGTAGGTACCGTTTTGTGTCACAACGTCTTATTTGCTTTTAAGGTCTGTTATTCTTACATGTATCATCTTCTAGCACATATAAATGCTTATCGTGAAGTAGGAGGGACAAAGCTAGCGTGAAAGGTCAAGCGGTCACAATGGCCACTGACTGCTTTGACGGTCGGCGGCTAAGGATCAAAGAAGAAGAAGATATATATATATATATATATATATATATATATATATATATATATATAAATATATATATATATATATATATATATATATATATATATATATATATATATATATATATGGGACCTAAGACGCGTCAACAGTGAGGAATGCAGTTAGCGACCCACAGCTAGACTGCTTGCGTCAGGGTCAGCGAACCAGAGCTGACCAAGACCCTACTCCACCTCCAAGTGATGGTCCTGGAAACAGGCTGCATCACTGCAGTCTGGCTGAGTGAGTAGGGATCGAAGAGGGAAGGCTAACCCGGTCCCAAAAATGCCGTGCCGAAGGATGTGTCGGCCGAAAGGCGCAAATATCGCAGCTTTGCTGTAAACAGACACAACGCAACCAACGTCCTTTTCAGGATGAAAGAAGAAGAAGGAGAAATATATATATATGTATGTGTGCGTGTGTGTTTGTGTGTCTTGTCTTTGATCCACCATCGCAGAGCGTTAGCTCTAGGTGATTATATTTATGTGTGTGTGTGTGTTTGTGTGTCTTTCCTACAATAGCACATACCTACAGATAAATGTGAATTGGGATCAATTGGATTGTCATAAATGAGAAGCGGAATGTTTGCATTCTTTAAACCATAAAATGGCGCCCTCAAAGTTTTGACGCCCCGGGCACGCGCCCCACCTGCCTCACCCTAGTTACGCCACTACGTGCAATCACTGGTGGGTTATACTTAGAATTTCATCATCATCATCAGCTGCCATCTCCTCAACAAAGCTCGGTTGCAATAAATCTCCAACGTCTACTGTCTCTGGTCTTGATGGTGCACTCTGATTGACTCTTTCTTTCTTTTCTCTCTCTTCACCCCCCCCCCCCCCCCTCTCTTCCCCCATTTTTAAAACATCAATCGCCCAACACCACATTTGTTCCCCGCTATCAATAATATTGGTAGCGTAATCTGATTGGCTGCTCCCTGATTTCAAGTGAAAAACGTCTTATGGCCTCTTTGAGACCGCTAGCGCCCTCTAGCACAGACTTCATTGGACACAGGCACTTCGTCAATCTCGTAGCGTCTTTAACTTCGCCGAAAGATTTAAATGCAATATTTTACTAACGTGGAGGATTGTGTCTTTTTTTTTCTTGTGGACTAGCAAGAAAGGACGAATTCGCTATTGGAGAAAACAAGTAAGTAATAAATATGCGTGATAAATTTATAATCAATGCCGTTTTAAACCCAGAGACAGGTGCCTCGTTTATTCGTTCTTTCATTCATTCATTCGTTCGTTAATTAATTAATTCATTCATATTTTATTCAGTCTGCCATTCATTCAACTCTCTAAGGAGCAATCAAGAGTTAAAATCTTTATAAAATACATGCTAAACATTCCCTGTTCTGTGCCATTCAAGTCCTCCGCTGTCTTCTACATCCTTTCACGTGGATCTTCATTTGCCTTCTCCGTGTGTTCTTCTGTCTCTCTCCACCTTTCTAAACCTGAAGATACAAGAACACGAACTGCGTTGTAAAGCTATCAACAGGCTTCCCCATTGTCTGCCCCTTGTTCACAGTAAACGTCTTTTTCTCACCCCTTGTTCCATTAGTACTTGTTTGGTTCTTGTCATCAGTTCCACATTAGTGATCTTGTCATACCATTTAAAATCTTTTTTTTTTCTAAGCAAGCGTCCATTTAAGAAATTCTTAGAGTTTTTGTTGTTCCCCATGTTTCACGGCTATACAATAGAACTGACTTGACATTTAAGTTGAAGATTTTTATTTTTAGGTAGGACTTGATTTATTTTGATTTCCTTATATTTCACAATGCAATGATAGTTTCTCTTGCCTTTTTAAAAAAAATCCTTATTCTGACATCGCTGCGTGTGTCTCAAAATCTGTATCTCTATGGCTGCGAAAATATGTGTATATGAGGAAATTGTTGGAACCTCTACAAAATCCCCATATCACTAACTTTATGGATGACATTCTTGTTGCTACAAACACATTTGAAAGCTATAACACATAAGTAAGGGAAACCCGAGGCCTGTAAACAGTAAATTAATATTAGACAAACATAAAGGTATGTTTTCAGGCACTCGTAAGAAATGATTGCGTCATTAATGGGCTGAGGTGCCCATTGTAAACTTCCGGTGTTATCTTGTGTTTCGCACTGATGACCGGTCAGTAAAGCATCCTTTCTTGGGAATGCCTAGCTGGCCGTGAGGTTAGTGTGATTCGCTTGTATAGCTAGGCGGTATTGTCGTACGGAAGGTACGGAGTTCGAACCCTGGGTAAGCCACTCACGTCTGTTGTTTTTCTGTTGTCTAAGTGTTCTACTTCTTTATTTCTTACGAGTGCCTGAAAACATACCTTTATGTTTGTCTAATATTAATTGAAAGCATATAGTAGCGCTCTCCATGTTGTTTGACAGACTGAGAGCCACAGGATTGACTGCACGTCCAACCAAGTGCTATATCGGTTGTAAGGAGTTGGAATTCCTAGGTCACACTATTTCTACACGTCATAGGTCTCCTGACCCAAAGAATATAGAGAACGAACGAACGAACGAACTTTATTTTCAAAGGGTTGAGAATTGGGCACGCAGGCCCGTCTAACATTCTGCCCTTCCTTTCATACCGTATCCTTTCAATAGCACATGTATTTTTAGCATTATTTAAGCATACAACATTATCGAGGTAAAATAATAACATACATTTGTAACATCCAGACATAATCAAATTTAAAGGGGGGGGGGGGGGGATAATTATTAATTAAAATACATTAACAAAAATTAATACCTTAAAAAAAATATATAAAAAATAAAAAAATAAAAATAAAAAACTAACAAACACAATCTAAACCATTCATACAGTAAAACAGACATAATTTGAAACGTAATCAGATAATGGTGGCATATAATAAGAACTCGTGACATTTTGGAAATCTGCTGAATTAGCTGGGACTTCATGTGTTATCAGCGCATGCGGAAAATGTTCTCATAGGTGAGCAACTTTGAGTCCCAAGCAGATACTGCCACAGGGAGTGAATTGTCGACGCCTCCACTACACGAGATCCAGTTTTATGACCTATGCTCCTTAGGGAGGTAAAGGGTATTGACTGATAGATGAGAATCGTACATATAGGCCCGTCTTGCATTTTGCCCTTCCTCTTACTCATCTTTATTGCTAGGTATCCAGACATTCTCCAACATACTTAAGGTATTAGTTAAACGGCGATGCAACATTATAAGTAGTATAAAAGCATACATTTACAGTATCTGATTACAATTAAGAAGTAAGGTATATTAAAATGAAAAACTAGATCATCAGACCCTCCATACAGTATATTAGATAATAATAATTCGAAACATAATCCCTTAGAGAAGTTAAAGGAGGCATCCAGACATCAAACGAAGAAAGATGTGAGATCATTTGTGTCATTATGTGGGTTCTATCAGAAGTACACACCCCACTTTAATTCTCTGTGTGCACCATTAACTAACTTAACGAAGAAAGGACAGCCTAACAAAATCCAATGGAATGCTGATTGTGAAAAAGCTTACACAGAGCTAAAAGCAAAACTCACCAGCAAACCCATCCTTACGCTACCCGATATCACACAGGAATTTGTATTAAGGACGGACGCTAGCAGTATAGGTATTGGTGCAACTCTCTTGCAGCAATCAAAAGTCCAGCCGGAGGAACTTTTACCCGTCGCCTATGCCAGTAGGAAGCAGAATGCAGCTGAGTTGTATTACTCGACCATAGAGAAAGAATGTTTGGCTCTAATTTGGTCCATCGACAAATTTTCACCTTACCTGTACGGGACACACTTCATTGTCCAAAGCGATCACCAGCCTTTAACATTCTTGGCTGCATCTAGAAAGTTAAATTCGAGATTGTTAAGGCGGAGTCTGCTTCTGGCGCCTTATTCCTTTACCGTGAATTACATTCCGGGAAGAGACAATGTAGGAGCTGATTTTTTAAGTCGACACCCTATTACTCTGAAAGGACAGACGCAAAATGATTAACCACAGCAGGTGTTTACACGTCAGCTATGACAGGTCACAGCTAGGAAAGGATGGGGCTATGTCGTAAAACGTGTGTGTAAACCCACTTCTTAGTTAATACACTATGTCGAGATACAAATTTGCCCCAGCCAATCAACGAACAGTCGCTGAGCCAGAATAAATTACACGAAGTATACGCCAGGAAAAACTTGAGCCTAAAATTTCGGGACTCGGTCACGGCCATCTTGTCTCCCAATATGGCGGCAGACAGAATAAAATTAGGCATAAGCCCTGTTTTACGGGACTCGGTCTAGGTCACGGATTGTACTAAACTGCATATAACCAATCAGCTTGCCACGCCGAGAACCAACCAAAAGCGTTCCTTAAGCAGTAAAAGTACCTGCATCTACCTATATATACGGGATAGTTTATTCAAAATCACACACACACAAACACGAGGCCAGCACGACCGACTGGGACAAGAGAAAGCTGTCAACCTTTGAATTATTGCTTAACTGCGTGATCGGGAACTCTTGTTGCTTCACTAAAGTCGACTGGCCTGTTTAAATCTTGGAGGGTAAGTATACTTACTATACCTGTAGGAGCATAAGCCTACAGCAGTCATTTGTACTACCTACACCTGTATATATTTAATATAAATTGTTTCACTATGAATGTATCAGGTTACTGATTGTATCTTGGGGAATTATGTATAATGATTGTATTTCCTGATATGATTGATGAAGACGAAAACCAACAGGACTCATACTCTAATCCAGTGGTTCCCAACCTGTGGTACGCGTACCCCTGGGGGTACGCGACAGGACGTTCAGGGGTACTCGAAAAAAATTGAGTAATGGCGGAAAAAAGATATATATGTCAACAGTGTAAAAGATAAGTCAAAAGTTGTGAAATTAATTCAACGCTATGCTATACAACATGAACTGTGTGAGACAATCTCCGCGCTTTTCTTGGGCGCCACTGGCGTGCTGTCTGCTTGGACTGGCGTGTGTGAAAATCTATGGCATTTCGTATGACCACAATT
The DNA here is from genome assembly GCA_024509875.1 of Oreohelix idahoensis. Lineage (NCBI taxonomy): Eukaryota > Metazoa > Mollusca > Gastropoda > Stylommatophora > Oreohelicidae > Oreohelix > Oreohelix idahoensis. The sequence continues at coordinate 27,745 of JAMPIV010019776.1, read as the reverse complement.
CAATATTTTTACACAATAGTCTTCATTATGATGACTATGGGATTATAGTTGTGCCGTTGAATATTTCATCAAAAATATGACTTGTTTGAACTTCCACACTATCTATGAACGTCTAATGTCCCGGAAATAATAGTGTCGATTCTTGACCCAAATTTTACAAACATTGAGACAGTGAGACAGTTTTTCTATATACAGTAGTTTTTGTCATTGTTTTAACTTAACTTAAAGTGATTGATTCTGCTTACTCGTAGCAAGCAAGAGGACATGCATACCATCATAGCTGGCAGACGCTGGAGCTGGGTTGGTCATGTCCTCAGAAGAGACCCCGATGCCATCACAAGAACAGCTATGCTTTGGACCCCTGAAGGAAAGCGAAAGAGAGGCCGACCAAAAACAACTTGGTGGAGGACTGTGGAGGCTGAGATGCAAAGAATGAACCAGAGTTGGGGCACTGTACGAAGGATGGCCACCGACCGTGCAAAGTGGAATCAATTTGTTGTTGCCCTACAAGACGCCACTAGGCGTGATGGCCACTGACTGCTTTGACGGTCGGTGGTTAAGGATCGAAGAAGAAGAAGAAAGTGGTTGATTGTTCAATTCATGTATTATCAGATATGGATCAGTGGTTGAAAACCGGCACAGTAAAAAAGCTGAAACATAATGTGGAATGTGATCAATCGCCAAGTACTTCTCAGGACACTCCTAAGACCTTGGTGCAGGATAGTGAAAAGACACGATCTTCAGTTTTACATAGAGCTAAAAAGAGAAAATACAGTGACGAATACATGAAGTATGGGTTTTCGTTTGTAGGAGATGAGGACTGTGCTAAGCCCCACTGTGTAGTGTGTCGGGAAGTATTATCCAATGGTAGCATGAAACCTTCGTTACTCTTGCGGCATTTACAAACAAAACACCCCAGTTATGAAAACAAGGAACGCAGTTTTTTTCAGCGCCTATCGAAACAACAGAATGTGACATCGTACTTGTCGTCAGCTAACAAAGATAACAAAAATGCGGTTGAAGCCTCCTACCGTATTAGTTATCGTATTGCTAAATGTGGTAAAAATCATACTATAGCTGAGAATTTAATTTCGCCTCGTATAAAAGATGCCGTTCTGTGCATGCTCGGAGAGGAACATGTTCCCAAAATTAACGCTATCCCTCTTTCGAACAATACAATTTCTCGAAGAATGCAGGATATGTCTGACGATGTTGAAGCGACAATAATAAGTAGAATTAAAAATAGTAAATTCTTTGCTATTCAAGTTGACGAAAGCACAGATATTGCTAATTTCGCTGTTTTGCTTGTTATTGTGAGGTATTTGAAAAGCAATGAAGTTGAAGAAAACCTTTTGCTTTGTCATCTTCTATCAGGGCTTACAAGAGGTGAGGATATATTTCATGCTATTGATTCTTATTTCAAAGAAAAGGACATTAATTGGTCTAATTGTTGTGGACTATGCACTGACGGAGCCAAGTCTATGTCAGGTTGCTACTCCGGTCTTCGTGCTCGTGTCACGAAGGTAGCCCCCAATATAACCTGGAGCCACTGCTGCATCCACAGGCAATGCCTTGCATCTAACCGCCTCCCTGGTGAATTAAAAGTCGTTCTTGATGAAGCTGTGAAAGTGGTTAATTTTATAAAGTCAAAGTCCACAAACTCGAGGCTTTTCAAAGCACTATGTGAAGAGATGGAGAGTCTTCATTCTACCCTGCTCCTTCATACACAAGTAAGGTGGCTCTCTTGTGGTAAAGTCCTTACCCGGCTGTTCTAACTTAGACATGAAGTCCAACTTTTTTTTGAAGACCATCCTTTCCAACTTACTTCAAAGTTACACGACTATGATTGGCTTTAGAGTCGTGCATACTTATCGGATATGTTCCTACAAATAAACAAACTAAATTTGGCACTTCAGAATAGCTCGGTGACGATCTTCAATGTTTCAGACAAAATTGAATCTATGATTAAAAAATTAGATTTTTGAAGGTCGTGTATTGAAAAAGGCCAGCCTGAGGTATTTGAAACTCTGCACAATTTCCTATCTGAGAACGAGCTGCACCTCTCCCAGGAAATGAGCGAGAAAATAATTGAACACTTGAAAGGGCTAAAATAATCTTTCGAGAAGTACTTTCCGAAACCTGGAAAAGAGAACTACTGGATTGCAAATCCCTTTGAAGAAGAATATTTCCAAGCAGCCACATTATCAATCAACGAAAAAGAGAAGTTGATTGAACTTTCGACTGATACTACTTTAATAGCTGAATTCAAAGGAAAATTCCTTATTAACTTTTGGGGAGACATCAGCAGAGAATATGAACAGCTGACCGCTAAGGCGCTTAAGTTTCTGTTGCCATTTACAAATACTGAACTGGCGGAGAGGGCTTTCTCTTCTTATACCTTTATAAAAAATAAATATCGTAGTAAACTGAATGCAGGCCCAGAATTGAGACTGTATCTTACATCACTTGAACCTGATTTCACAAAACTATGTGCCTCAAAACAAGCTCAAGGATCGCACTGAAAATTTGTCATGGTCACGTGACATGTGTGTTATAAAAAGTGATTTCAACTTTTAACAATAACAACGTTTTTATTATTATTATTAATAAATTAAATGTGTTAATTTTTATTGTAACTTCTGATTTTTTAAAAGTAAAAATATATGCACTGTTTGTTCACCTTTTATTACATTTTTTTTAAAATTCCGTGGTTGGCCCCTTTATTTCTGGTTATAATCTATAAATTTTGAATAACAGCAACTATATTAATTTCAAATATTTTGCTAATATTAGGGGTAAAATTTATAGAAATGGGCTGCCAAAGGGGTACGCAAGTGAAAAAAGGTTGGGAACCGCTGCTCTAATCTATTGTCTCATATAACTCCAATCTATTGTCTCATATTAAACCAACTGAAATATAACCAAAACAGTCCTTGTTAGGACTCATATAACTCCAATCTATTGTCTCATATAACTCCAACCTGAAATATAACCAAACAGTCCTCGTCTCATATAACTCCTATCATCAGAACACAACAATATTGTTAGGATATATGTTACCAGCCAGTATAGCACTTGTCAGAGAGGGCCTGGTATATTATAGGGGGAAGGAGATGGTTTTATCACACCTAGGTGTACAAAATTATTGGATGTATTCATGTATTGAATTTATATTATTGGATGTATTCATGTATTAATTTATCAGAAAGAATGTTTTGCAAGTAGACACATGTCTTGTCTCGTTATTGCTAACTCATACTGAGCCATGTTGTCATTCATCCTACATGCAGACATCTGAGACACGCTCATCTCATATACAATAGAAATAGGTGGGTTTGAGGACAGAAATTAGCCCCTATTTTTACTTGTTACAGGTTTTATTTGTGTCATCCAACCTGAGGTCGTATGTCCAGTCAATCAAGCTGCCTGGAACGTCGAAGGAGCACAGTGACTGCACAGGAGCTACATCTTTAGTCCCCCTCAGTCTTGGGTGGGCTAACGAAACGATCCTCAGCGGGTGTTGTGTGCAAGAAATTAAGGACAGAACTGTTTCAAGAGATGAGTACACATTAGTACCATTTCCGTCGGCATTTGTGAGCATTGAACGGTCTAGGACGAAAAACGGAGTTAGCATAGCCAGAGACAAGAATAACAGCATAGCTGATAAATTTTATATATATACTTAATTAACAGCACAGCTGATATAATTTTTGTTCCTATAATTGGAAGACTTGTAATATATATATATATATATATATATATATATATATATATATATATATTATATATATATATATATATATATATATATATATATATATATATATATATATATATGTATGTAAATCATATGTAAACTTACAAATCCATTGCACTCCGTCTTCCAACATCCACCCTTCAGCACAAGAGTAGATAGTGTATATACTAAATAAATAATAAGGAAATTGTATTTGAACGACTTGTCAATTTTATAATTGTTAAGTAAAATCTGTTTCCTTGTTTTAATATCACAGTTAGTTACACAGCAGGGGTGGCATTTTATGACTGTCTCCTCTCCTAATTTTTCGAGATCAGATCATTCACAGCCGTAACTAATTTGTGATAGTTCTCTCAGACACTGTGACTTCACCATTTTCTGCAGAAATTCTATTTCTGTAATTGTCAGTACTATACTGATCCTAGAGCCAAAAAAAACCTCACCGCTACAGTCGAAATTGTCCTCTTTTTACACAACATGCCTAAGAAAAATTCACCGAATCTTTTGGCCGAATACCATTACCAACCAAGATCTGCTTAATCGGAGCAAGCAAGAGAACATGCACACCATCATAGCTGGCAGACGCTGGAGCTGGGTTGGCCATGTCCTCAGAAGAGACCCCGATGCCATCACAAGAACAGCTATGCTTTGGACCCCTGAAGGAAAACGAAAGAGAGGCCGACCAAAAACAGCATGGCGGAGGACTGTGGAGGCTGAGATGCAAAGAATGAACCAGAGTTGGGGCACTGTACGAAGAATGGCCGCCGACCGAGCAAAGTGGAATTAATTTGTTGTTGCCCTACAAGACGCCACTAGGCGTGATGGCCACTGACTGCTTTGACGGTCGGCGGCTAAGGATCAAAGAAAACTCACTAATAAAGGAAGTGACGTCATACCGATATGGTGTAGAAGCAGACGCGAATTTTGGGACAGAAGTGGAGTGATCGTCTGCTAGAGGAGATGCAGTTTGTGTTTTAATGTGAGCGGACGTAATTGTGTGAGCTCCTGCAGTCTACTGTGTTTTTCCTGCATTGTACCATCACTAGGGTATCAAGATACTACGTTGAGGTGTCCTTAGTTTATTCTAAGTCAGGAAATATATATATTAACGAGGATGTCGATTGTACGAAGAGATTAAACATTGTTCGAATGCCTGGACAGCGTTTCGATAGTGAACGTACTGTCTGATGACTTTTGGAAGACTGCATATTACCACTTCATTTGCCATTGGGCTCATAATTATGTGATGGAGCTATGTCACAAGTGAAATAAAACTGTGCATCGTTATATATTCAAGAAGAAGCTCACTGACTTTATATTGATACGTGTCTGTCGTCTACACCTAGTTTGTACTTTGGCCACGGATACTTCTCCGGACATTATATGTTATAGACAGCACGCATCAGGTACCCCATCGAAAGTCCGAGGACTACCTGTATTTCGATTCGTAACGTGCTATTTATTTTAAAGAGGTGCAGAACGCTATTTTGGTTGAAAGGGGCCGGGAACTACAACAGGTTGAAAATTCCTGCCCTAGGCTGTATTAAAGATAACATGAGCACCTTGCTCCGTTCATACTTTAGAATTAGTATTTCCAGGACTAGTGCCGCTTTAGTGTGAATCGACCTGAACTATCGCCATTTCTAAATCAGTATAAAACATTTGTATAACGTCTTCGAACCTTCATTTATAGTGATTTCCCAATGTTTAACTAATGTAATGTGGTACGGTGTGACAACGTTCTTCCACAATGTACAATAATGTTGAATAAATGTGGGCGAACAATGCAATAAAAATACTGATAGTAGCGAAGGTGTATAATCCGTAAGAAAAAATGCTGAATAGGTTGTTGTTTATTGTCAAGTACAATTGTTTTAAAATCTAAATTTTATACTAAGTACTCACGAAAAGAAATTGTATGGAAAGACTATTTCGATCATTTTTTAAAGATTGCAGTTTCTTCTTCTTCTTCTTCTTCTTCTTCGTACACTCTCAGACGTCCATTTGAATGTTTTCAAAGAAAGGTGTAATCAGTTTGAGGATATTTGAATCTCCGTAGAGCTTTTCCACGAATGGTACTGGTGTTGACGATGATATTGCGGTTTGACAATATTTTCTTCTGTTCCTACTGCAGCGTGTCTCCTTGCAGGAAGTCTGTCATGCAGTGATGGTTTGTATACTTATATGTTCTATATGATGCAGTTGCCATCACCACGCACAACCTCGTTTATATTTCTTCTTACGACATGACTAAGGGATGTTCTATTATTTGTGTGTCTCCTTACAGATCATGGGAAATATGCATCTGCCAACGTTGTACATAATCCAAGATCTATTTCATATCCCGAGTACTAGAGTTGATGTTGTTTAAATGGGTCTGCTGAGCTTCGCCCATTTGCAGCCAATACTAAGTTGAAAACACTTTCGTATTAATCACTCTGTAGATCTATGCTTTTCCTGTGATTTATCTACCGTTCCGAATTGAATCCATTAGCTTCAATGTCTCCAGCTTGGCTTGCATTTAAAAGATCGTCACATCAATCTAGAAGGAAGAAGCATGTGGCATACTGTGCATTACTAGGGCGCTCTCCAAATATGCAGAGCTAAAACAATGTGGTCTGGTTCTGGGCTTTCCCAAGGAATTGCCACGTCCTACATAGACCCACTTCTCAGCTCCTCTACCTATCAGGTGTCTATAGTGAGGTCTTCCTGCACCAGCCAACTAGGTAAAAGCCAGAGTTACATCTGGGGCTCCAGGGACTCCTCCAAGCTTATCCATGCAATACTGGGTTCTCAACATGTTTCACCACAGGGGAAATCCCTGGAAGTGTGGGGATGATTTCAACAGCCAATGAGGGTGTAATTAATCTTGCAGACAAAAGTTCAATTCCACATCTGTATGCTATAGCACTTTACTTAGCTGGTGGTCATATAAGGATGATCCAGATATGCTTCTATACATCCAGTACTAGAGCAACCAACATGCTACAGTACAATGTATCCGATCGCTGTATCAATCACCATTATCATTTTCCTTTGCGCTCATTACGAGCAAGAAAACACAACTGCAGCTATTTCATTGCCGGAAGCTTGTACCCTGTCGTGAGTTGGGTATTTTAGAAATATTTTGTCGAGAACGACAATTTGAATGAATTGCAACTGTTGCGGGAGGTTATTTAAAATTATTTATTTATGTAAGAGTATGCCAGTAAAAAGTTCTGGCCTTACAAGTAATACCCCAGTCTTAGAAATAAGCACTGGTGTATTGTTATCATAAAAATAGTCAGACTGTGAAAACCCTGGCCTAGTTGGTAAGAAGTAGTACCAGGATTTAAGGTGTCTCCTCCCTGTGACTATCTTATGATTACTTATTGTCTAGGGGATAATTAAAATGAACATTCACTGTAACCACAAATGTAAGAAGTGAATAATTCCTCAGGTACAGTTAAAATATTTTAATATTTACACTAATATTCTATTTCTGCTAGTTGGAAAAGAGCATTAAATTATATAAAAAATATTCACACAATTACTATATTTCTAAACTAATGTTTCTGTAGGATTTTCTGTCCTGGAAGAAAATGGTTTTACTAGAAAACATCACTCAGCACTGTTAATAAGTAGTATTGTCCTTTTAGACTTCAGGATCTTGATTAATAAAATTAATGGAAAACTGGAACCACTATTATTGTCTCACTGTTCTCTTAGTCCTATGACCTTACGCATTATGTCATCATCTGACTGAATTATCTATTTGTTTGAATGATATTGGCTGTTTCTTCATATATGGGTGGTCAGTGTCTTAAATGACACTTATCTTTCAACTTGACAATGCTGACACTGAACTGTCCCTTGTAGATATCAGACTTGGTAGACCCAACATTAGGGATGCCAATGACCAGTTTAAGTTCACTCTTTGGGGTCCTGCACTTTTGTGGGATTGCCTCTGATGAACAACACAGGCTTCTGATACTTGACAGTCTGGTTTGAGTTATTTCATGGAACCCTCAGACTTCAGACACTTGACTGAACCTTTCTGGCGATCCGCTCACAATTCAGGTGGTACAAGCGTAGTGGCGATTTCTGCCTCTCAGTCTGTCTCAAACCTATTTCAGTGTGTGTTTCCAATTTACCGAACAGCTTATTTATGAGAGTCTGGCGGACGTATCGGAGGGCACTGACGTCACAGCCTACGACTCGGGTTAAAATCCTGTCCCGAACCAGCGATTTCATCCGATCTGTGCATTGACTGAAACTTTCCCTTTTCCATCCTCGGCCTACATATTATCCATACTGTTCCATCATATCTTGTTTTATACAGCCGATATATCTCTTTCTTTCTATCCATGTAATTTCCCAAACTGGTATTTGGTGATTTAAGTATTTAGAACAGAAGTGGGTTTACAGGCTTTCAGCGTAACTGTGGGCAGCCGAAATACGCATATATCTCCGTAAATGATAACTTCCTACAGTTTTTCCTTATATATAGTTATACACAATCCTCTCCTGGAATAAAAGGTGAAATCCTTTTCACAATAATTCCTTTTAGCTCTTATTATCATTGTCGATAGCCGAGGTCTCATCGACCGTTTTGTCGATATGCCGCCATTTTGTAAGCGACCGGCTTTGTGATAAGCGATCGGTGAATGGTTTGTAAAACTACCCAAAGCCATCTTTGCGATGTATGGAAAACAAATGTGTTGGAACGTGGATTTGCAATGTGTTGTAAACAATTTTGCGACATTGCTCCCCCATATTTTAAGCTGGATTATATCTAGCTTAACTATTGGGTACAATACAAAAAGCAAATCGACCATTTCGAGGTTAGTTTTCCTTCCTTCTATCCTGCTCTAGCTCTGTTGGATATGGTATAAGGTAGGTCTTCATGCAGATCGGTGTTGGATCGATGACCTTCATATCATATGTCAATAAGTTGGTGCATCCTGGTTTATCAGTTAACACATCTGCATGTGTTTTGAGTACCTTTTTAACTTGCTCCCTCTGTTCCTGAGTTAACTGAGTACTAATTTTGACTTGTTCATATGTCTCAGTCGGCCTCAATGGATACTCTATTGAGGTTAGTGGTTCATGCTTCATTTCAGTTGCGATGGCCAGAGTCATCATATGGGCTACCTCCGTTGATATCCTGTCATAATATTTCTTTAACAGATTGACATGGTACACCTTTTCTTTGCCCTTCTTGTCAATTTTGTAATTAGTCCTAGATAATTTCTCTAGCACTTTATATGGACCCTGCCAACCATTCTGCAGTTTGTTGTTACTGCTGGGTAATAGAAGAAGCACTTTTTCTCCAACAGCAAGTTCCCTATCCTTGGCTTTCTTGTTATAGTATTCAGTATGCTTCTTTCTGGCTCTGCGAAGGTTGTCATTAGCCAGTTTCCAGCCCGCTTTCAGTCGAGATGTCAACTCATTTACATACTGAATTGATGAGGTGACACTTTCCTCTGCCTTCTCATCTGTCCAAGTCCGCAGCAATGCTTCCAGTGGACCTTTTATAGGCCGACCAAACAACAATGTGGCCGGTGCCATTCCTGTGGAATTGTGTGGGACTTCCCGGTATGCGAATAATGCAGCGGGTAAGTATACATCCCATGTTTCAGGTTTTTCACTTGCCAGCTTCCTGAGAATCGAAATGAGCGTACCATTGAACCGCTCGACTTGACCATTTCCTTGTGGGTGATAATGAGAGCAATGATAATGTCTGACCAATTCCCATGTGTCCACTAAATGGGATAACATGTGCTAGCTCCATAACTTTCTCCCTGTATGATTTTGGCACTACGAGCTGTCCATGTCCTTGAGGTTCTGTACCAGCTTTCCTATACAGTAGTCCATTTTTCATATACAAGTCTCCTTTCTCTGGAGGGTTATGGGCCTTTGGCAATTTGCCAAAACAAGGCTTCAATGTGTCATCTTCTGTTTGAGCCTTTTTCATCTGCTCTGGCTGAGTATTGTTAGGATTTTCCTCCTCTTGTTTGGTGCTCGACCTGGTCTGGACTGCTGCCATGACAACATGTTTTATTGGGTCACCTAAAAATACATTCCTACATCCCAATATCAGCGGGTATATAGGGTCATCTAACACTGCGGCTGTTATCGCTCCTTCCACGTAGCGAGATTTCACATTGATCCTAGCTATGGGAAGTGTCATGGTTGCTGTTCCCTTAGTTGCTCCTTGTATTTCCACGGTCTCTGTGGTAAGTTGATCAGGGTGCACTAGGGTTGAACTCATGACTGAGTCAAAATCCAGGCCGGTATCATATAAGCACATGACTCGAGTACCGTTCACGGTTACGAGTTCACTCACAGGGGGATGACGGAGGCTATTCTGACTCCCTGTCAGTTCCATCATATCTGTCCTATTCCCTGTTGCTATACATGCAGCATGATGAGGAGTTTTCCTTTTACAATCTACAGTGTTGTGGTTGCTCATCTTACAAATTTTGCACCACTTATTTCCCTGTTTGTAGGGTTTCTTTTCCTGAGTCTGAGGGTTCTTGTCCTTGTTATCAAATCTTGGCTTATTTCTGTACTATTGGTCCTTTTGGTCAACCTTGGTATTTGGTGGTGGTGGCTTATGTCCTTCTACTTGTTTTCTTTTTGTACCAACCAATTCAGCTTGAGCTGCTTGGTATCTCTCTGCACATTTTAAAGTATCTTCCAGCCTCTCTGCTCCTTGTTCCATAAGGAATTTCCTCATTTCTTGAGGCATGGAATCTTTCACTTGCTCTAACATAACCATTTCTTTCAGATCCTCATAGGTTTTCTCATACTTCCCTAAACTACTCCATTTCAACAAATACATTTCTAGTCTGGCTGAGAACTGGTTATATGTTTCTCCAGGTAGAGGTTTAGAAGTTCTAAACTTCTTCCTATATGCCTCTGAGTTCTTTTCATACCGAATAAGTAAGGCTTACTTTAGGATTTCATAATTCTCCTGATCTTTTTTGGGGAGTTTCATGAACACATCATATGCAATACTTCTCAATCCCTGAGATAACTTTAAACTCCATTTTTCCTTTTCCAGTCCATATGTAGAGGCTAGCCTTTCATACCTATCCAGGTACGACTCAATTGCGTCCTCCTTTTCAATAAATGGATCTAAGTGGAAACTCATGGCTCCATTTGCCATGTTCTGAAACGAGCTATTCGCAGAATGAGGTGAGCTATTACCATGGGTGCTAGTCCCAGCCTGAAGTTCAAGTTCAAGCTGTCTCATTTTCAGCTCACGGTCTCTCTCTGCTTGTAACCTCCTTTCTTCTCTCTCAGCCTCTGCTTGTAACCTCCTTTCTTCTCTCTCAGCCTCTAATTTCTTGGCTTCTCTCTCGGCTTCCAATTTCTTGGCTTCTCTCTCTGCTTCAAATTTCTGGGCTCTTTCTGCTTCCAATTTCTTTTCTTCTCTGTCCATATACTTTTCACATTCCGTCGTGACATACCGGATCAGAGTCTCACCATCCATACCAAGCTCTGTTCCCACCTGCAGTGTGGCAGACCTAAACTTGACCAAGTCAGCCATGATGTATCTGTAGTCTAGTAGGGTAAGCTGTCTTACTCAAACTAAGTTACTACAATATAATTAACTTAATTAAAATTAAAGTTAATTAAACTGAATTCACCATATATGAAACAGCTTTCTTATTTGTACTCAATGGTACTCCTAAACAAAAAAATGTTTATTTCCTACTTTGTTAACTCTTTCCAAAATTTTACAAAAAAAATTTTTCTACACAGCAGAAATAGAAAGTTGGCTCTGGAATATCAAAGATATCCCGCGGACGAGACCCCACTGTTGCGGGAGGTTATTTAAAATTTTTTATTTATGTAAGAGTATGCCAGTAAAGAGTTCTGGCCTTACAAGTAATACCCCAGTCTTAGAAATAAGCACTGGTGTATTGTTATCATAAAAATAGTCAGACTGTGAAAACCCTGGCCCAGTTGGTAAGAAGTAGTACCAGGATTTAAGGTGTCTCCTCCCTGTGACTATCTTATGATTACTTATTGTCTAGGGGATAATTAAAATGAACATTCACTGTAACCACAAATGTAAGAAGTGAATAATTCCTCAGGTACAGTTAAAATATGTTAATATTTACACTAATATTCTATTTCTGCTAGTTGGAAAAGAGCATTAAATTATATAAAAAATATTCACACAATTACTATATTTCTAAACTAATGTTTCTGTAGGATTTTCTGTCCTGGAAGAAAATGGTTTTACTAGAAAACATCACTCAGCACTGTTAATAAGTAGTATTGTCCACTTAGACTTCAGGATCTTGATTAATAAAATTAATGGAAAACTGGAACCACTATTATTGTCTCACTGTTCTCTTAGTCCTATGACCTTACTCATTATGTCATCATCTGACTGAATTATCTATTTGTTTGAATGATATTGGCTGTTTCTTCATATATGGGTGGTCAGTGTCTTAAATGACACTTATCTTTCAACTTGACAATGCTGACACTGAACTGTCCCTTGTAGATATCAGACTTGGTAGACCCAACATTAGGGATGCCAATGACCAGTTTAAGTTCACTCTTTGGGGTCCTGCACTTTTGTGGGATTGCCTCTGATGAACAACACAGGCTTCTGATACTTGACAGTCTGGTTTGAGTTATTTCATGGAACCCTCAGACTTCAGACACTTGACTGAACCTTTCTGGCGATCCGCTCACAATTCAGGTGGTACAAGCGTAGTGGCGATTTCTGCCTCTCAGTCTGTCTCAAACCTAATTCAGTGTGTGTTTCCAATTTACCGAACAGCTTATTTATAAGAGTCTGGCGGACGTATCGGAGGGCACTGACGTCACAGCCTACGACTCGGGTTAAAATCCTGTCCCGAACCAGCGATTTCATCCGATCTGTGCATTGACTGAAACTTTCCCTTTTCCATCCTCGGCCTACATATTATCCATACTGTTCCATCCTATCTTGTTTTATACAGCCGATATATCTCTTTCTTTCTATCCATGTAATTTCCCAAACTGGTATTTGTTGATTTAAATATTTAGAACAGAAGTGGGTTTACAGGCTTTCAGCGTAACTGTGGGCAGCCGAAATACGCATATATAAATGATAACTTCCTACAGTTTTTCCTTATATATAGTTATACACAATCCTCTCCTGGAATAAAAGGTGAAATCCTTTTCACAATAATTCCGTTTAGCTCTTATTATCATTGTCGATAGCCGAGGTCTCATCGACCGTTTTGTCGATATGCCGCCATTTTGTAAGCGACCGGCTTTGTGATAAGCGATCGGTGAATGGTTTGTAAAACTACCCAAAGCCATCGTTGCGATGTATGGAAAACACATGTGTTGGAACGTGGATTTGCAATGTGTTGTAAACAATTTTGCGACAGCAACAACGTGAGGGAACTGCAAGAATTATAGAGAAAACGAGATAATGTGCGAAGTTAGGGAGAAACAAGACAGCCTGGAAGAATATCTATTCAAGCTATCTCTCATTCCAAGCCCCACAACTCACTTATGTATTCTTAAGTATCACCTGCTCTCTCTTTTTTTTCTCACAGATAGATAGAGAAATAGTAAGAGCTTTCACAGTTACTTAGTAATAGGTTTGGATGAAGGTCGTGAGCAGCGCATTAACTAAAGGTTAAAATTTATTAAAGTTCTCCTTAGCATGTATAGAAGAAAATAATAAATATCTCAGCAAACAATAACTGATCAAATAACAAAGTTAATAATTACATCAATTCATACATCAAGGGAAAAATAAAAACAACTAGTAAGCCACCGACAGGGAAAATAAACTGAGAGTTGACAATTCTACAGCTGCTTGTGAAAAATATAAAACAAACTTAAGGCAGTGTCTTTATGTCCCTGCCCATACACTGATGGGGAAAATTTATAAATTCACTGAAGACACTATCCTTTTTGCCATTTTCACAAAACGAACTAATCTCGCCTAAACCAAGATAGGCGGTCGGATAACTCTGTCTTTCCTCTGACAGCTAATGCACGCAGGTGTCTTACTGACCAGAATGCAAACGAGTCGAGGTCAGCTCAGGGCAACCTTCTGTATTGGCGTTCTAGGCGCGGCAAATTATAACAGGCGTGCCTCGTATATAGTACTCGATGCATAATCATGTTGGGTCTGGTTTGAGACCTTTTGTTGGTACTGCGTACTCCGTTTAAGAACACAGTAAGATAATTTCAATTAAGCTGGCGATGATGTGTTGATGGATATGTTGGATGCCACTACGCTCTGACCTTTTACTAAATAGGCTAGTAGGAAACCACTACTGCACGATACGTGACGTCAGGCTGCGGTCGCTGGTTCTACACTGCAATGGAATCGATATTGGCGTGATTTTTCTCCGTTTAGAGGTTATGCGAAGTGGGTATAGCTGCCAGGCAATTTGACACTGTTCTTGCTGCAAACCGTTAGACAGGAAGGAGAATGTGTGCGTTACCTCAGCTTGTGTTTGTAGTCAGCAGTTTTTAGCAGTGGGGGTACCTGGAACTAAGACCAAACATACATCCATTACCTCAAGCAAAATAAAATCATAACTTTAATGTTATACTTCAGTCTTCGTTTTATTATTGCTAGGCAAGTCTCTGTGCTGTCTCTTTCCACATGAGTTGTCGTCCTGTTACTTCCACAATATCAATTGTCAACATGCATCTCGCATAGACTAATATATTTTGTACATACATGTACATCTGAGCATTTGCTCTGACCGTAAAATCGACGGGGTGTCCTCTCCCAATTTAACATATGGGTGTTCTGACCATGTAGTTTAATGTTATACTTCAGTCTTTGTTTTATTATTGCTAGGCAAGTCTCTGTGCTGTCTCTTTCCACATGAGTTGTCGTCCTGTTACTTCCACAATATCAATTGTCAACATGCATCTCGCACAGACTAATATATTTTGTACATACATGTACATCTGAGCATTTGCTCTGACCGTAAAATCGACGGGGTGTCCTCTCCCAATTTAACATATGGGTGTTCTGACCATGTAGTTCTCATTGTGAGGATGCACCATTCATACTATATAGTTTCTGGAATTTACATAAAATATTAGCATTAAATACATTACACAACCTGCATAGAGGCCGTAAGGAGGCAGCCCCTCCTTAATGCAAAGGCACAACAGGCCAATCACCTGTTTGCTTTAAATCATGATTACGAGAACTACAAGAGAGAAAACCGATTCTAAAGGCGACGAACTGGAACAGACTACGGACTACGACTTATGGAACTTGGAACACAAGAAGTATAAATGGGAAAGAAGAGGAGCTGGTGGAAGAGATGAGGAAAGCAAAACTAGAAATCCTGGCTATAACGGAAACAAAGAAATAAGGACATGGAGTCATGGATCTCAATGGCAACACGCTGCTCTACAGTGGTGTACCCACATCTGAAAGAGCTAAAGGGGGCGTTGGTTGCATTGTGGCCAAAAACCAAAAAGACAGTATCTCAGAGCGCATTATGGTTGTAAAACTAAAAGGAGAAACCATAGTCAAACTGGTCATAGTGTATGGACCAAATGAGGATGAGAGAGCAGAGGTCAAGGAGGAATTCTTCGAGCTGCTTCAAAGGACAGTGGATGACTGCCTAGATGAAATTATCATGCTCCGAGATTTCAATGCCAGAGTTGAAAATGATCATGCTAGATGGGGTGGAGTTATCGGAAGTTATGAAGAAGATACTCTCAATGACAATGGAAAGCGACTCCTTAGATTCTGCAGTGAGCAGAATCTGATCATTACAAACACAAAGTTCCCCCATAAGCGCATACATGCATACACTAGATGTGAACCAACAAAGAATGAGAAGTCAGTGACCGAATTTGCCATTGTTAGGAGGAGCACATTCAAATATGTCCGGGATGCTAGAGTCTGGAGGGGGCCAGAGATTGGAAGTGATCACTACCTGTTTACGATCAAAAGAATAACTGAAAGAGTTGCTCAGCCTAGGAACTACCCAACATCACGCAAGAAACTAAGTAAACGAGCAGGAGAAATGAGCATTAGGACCTACAAGCTGAGAGAGCCAGAAATTAAGACCAGATATCAGGGGCTAATTGCTGCAGCGGTGAGCAACACAGAAGAACAACCTGATGACTTGGAAACCCTCTGGCTTAAATTCAAGGACATCATAAAGACATCAGCTGCAGAAGCATGTGGTGGTCCGACTTGGGAACAAGAGAAAGAGGACACCTTGGTGGACAGAGGAAATCAAAGAGAAAATAAGAGAGAAGAAAATGACATGGAAACAATACTTAGGAGCTAAATACACAACAGGACAAATGGAGAAATATAGAGAATATGTGACACTCAGAACAGAAGCAAAGAACAAGGTGCTAGCAGCAAGACAGAAGTCCTGGGAAGAATTTGGAGAAAAGCTAGAAAAAGATGCGCTAGAAAACCAGAAATTGTTCTATAAGACCCTAAAGAACATGAGGAAGGAAAAACAATGCCCTCTCAAATTTATAAAGGACAAGCAAGGCAAATTGCTTACTGCCCCGAAGGAAGTAATGGAAAGATGGAAAGAATAATTCTCAGAACACCTGGAAGGTGAGCAAGGTCAAGCATCAGAAATGATAACCACTAGCACAGAAGAGAAAACCAATGATGGTGAAGATGACATAAAGATGGAAGAACTGAAGGCAGCACTGGAGAAAATCAAGATGGGCAAAGCAGCAGGGATTGATGGTATAACACCAGAAATGGTTAAGTACATGGGAGCATCAGGCGATCTATTAATATTAAGGGTCCTACAGGCACCGTGGTGCAACAAGACCATACCAAAGGATTGGGAGATTGCCATCTTAACACTAATTTTCAAAAAGGGTGACAATCGACAATGTGGAAACCATAGAGGCATATCCCTTCTCAGTGTCCCTGGTAAAATCTACTCTAGAATCCTAGAGCAGAGACTCCGATGCATAGCTGAACCACAATTGGATGAGGTCCAGTGCGGATTCCGAGCAAACCGAAGTACTCAAGACCTAATCTTCACACTCAGACAGCTGAGTGAAAAGGCCATTGAGTATAAGAGTGAGATCCATCTTTGTTTCATAGATCTGGAAAAGGTATTTGACATGGTCCCCTGGAGCAAACTTTGGGACTGTTTGGCAAGGAAGAACATTCCAGCACCTCTGATTCATGCTATACAGAGCTTCTACAAGTCTTGCAGAAATTATGTGAGGACAGCAAATCATCAGTCAGAAGAGTTCAGGACCACACCGGTGTAAGACAAGGTGATATCCTGTCACCTTATCTTTTCATACTCCTCATGGACGATGTCATCAAGGCATGTAAGGAGAGAACAAGAAAGTGTTCAGTGGGGTACTGGAAGATACAGGTCTGTATTTCAGAGCTGGCATTTGCTGATGATGTTGCCCTGATTGCTAAATCAGAGGCACATCTCCAATCCAACCTGCAAGTCTGGAAGGAAGAGCTGGAGAAGAGAGGGATGGGTCAGAAGCAGCTCTAAAACAAAATTCATGGTGATATCAAGAGAAGAAAGAAAGAAGACATCAGATTACGTTGGGAGAACAGGTCCTGGAGCAGGTCGACCACTTTAAATACCTCGGAGCTATTATAGACCGAAAGGGAGGCATCAAAGAAGAGTTGGCCACTCGAAAAGCAGCAGCTGGGAGACTTTTTCAGACCATAAATCGAGGGTTCCTCAGCAAGAGATAGGTTGGTAAGAAAACGAAGATGGCTGTATACCGCTCCATCTATGTCCCAGTCTTGACATATGGATGCGAGTCATGGGCAATGACTACAACCCACAAAAGCCAGATCCAAATCTCAGAAATGAAGTATCTGAGGAAGGTGATTGAAGTAACAAGAAGAGACATGATCGACAACCGGACGATACGTCAAGGCCTAAAATCCCACCTCTTTCAGACCCAAGTAGAACAGTCCCAACTAAGATGGTTTGGCCATGTCTGCAGAATGGGAGGATATTGGCTACCACGACAAGCATGGGAAACAAAGAGCCGGGGATCCAGGCCCCCAGGACGACCCAGAGTCCTCTGGGAGGACAACATTAGACAATCTTTGACGGACCGAGGACTAGAATGGAACCAGGCCAGGAGGAAGACAGTTGATAGGATAGTCTGGCGCTCTCTCTTCCAAACCTCTACACCTCACGGTAGAAGGGGAACGACTAAGTAAGTAAGTTATAGCAAGCACACGTTACTTGTAAGATTTATATGAAGAATTTACAGAACTGTAATTCCCTAAAAGTAATGTCAGCTTAAGCTTACAGTTAACCCATTGTAAACACTAACAAAACAATGAGACTCTTAACAGATTACGTACATGTTAGCGCAGGATGTAACGGAGCTACATTGGCACATATAACACGAATCCTTACTGAATAAATTACTGAGGAGTTGTCACAGGAAAAAACAGCAAATCAATGCTATCAGTTATATATACACTAAAACTAAGCATACATTATTTTACAAAGTTTCAACTCACCCCGAGAAACCACGAATGTTACGTGACACTGGTCGAATTATATTTCCACAACTGCCTGTTATCTCATTCGGTTTATCATCGGGCCCAGTTTGTTAACGAAGTGTAAAGACAGTAGCTTCTTTCAGGCCTATATAGTCCTGGTACGGACGCTGACTTAACCATCTGCTATCGCGTGCTGTGTGCACCCCGCTTTTCACGTAACTCTGAGTAACATAAACATTAGTCTAGAAACTACATCAGAGACACTAAGTTCCCTGGATTTACCTAACGTTACATACAGCTAACCCAGCGATCGACGAAATAGGCCCATTACAAAGGAGCAGAACGAATGCGAGTTTCTCTGCCCTGGTCGGAGACGTAAGGAACTTACCCAGCGTCCAAAGGGTTGGCCACTCTGCATCGCTCAACTACAAGAGACCTGTAGTAAGGTGGCCGCCCGTGCATCGGCTAGTGTAGTCAAAACACGATTACGTGCTAGCAATTTACTGTCAATTTGTGACACACCCAACGGTCACATTTTCTTGCAGCGATGGTTTCTGTGACAATTTGTTTTATATGATGAGGTTGCCAGCTTCACGCACATCCTCATATCAATCAGCTGCATTAAGGTGCAGTAGTCCTATTCTTTCTTTGTTTTTTTCAGAGACCCTTAGAACTACACAGGGCAATGTAGTAATGCTTCATAGCATAATTAAGTCACATGTCAGAACCAGCGCCTTTTCTGACTGTAAAATGTTATGAAGTGAAGATTGTATAGATATATTATCTACCTTCCGTGTACATCGACTGCTATTATCAAATATTTCGAAAGCCTAAGACAACACTTCCGAGCTCCATGGTTCGATCCCCAGTTGAGGTGGGATTTTTTAGACTGCAAACTACTGCGGGGTCGACCCAGCCTCGTGAATTGGGTTCCAGAGTAGCTCTGAGAAAGTTAAAGGCAGCCGGCGTGATGCTGACCCCCATCATCCCCAGTGTGCCGTACGGTCAAGAAAATATGGGCCTAACACCATATTCCCAATATGCCTCAATGGGCATGTAACGGGATCCTTACCTAAGACAACATGCAACAAATGAAATGTTTGTATTATACTGAAACGTCTCTAATTTATAATACTTCCTCTTCTGAGTACACTAAAAAATTCAAAGAAGTTTAAAATAAAGGAATGGTCAGTCTGATGTTGTTGGTATAGAGTTTGTCAAGGAGTGGTCAGTCTGATGTTGTTGTTATTGAGTTTGTCAAGGAGTGGTCAGTCTGATGTTGTTGGTATAGAGTTTGTCAAGGAGTGGTCAGCCTGATGTTGTTGGTATAGAGTTTGTCAAGGAGTGGTCAGTCTGATGTTGTTGGTATAGAGTTTGTCAAGGAGTGGTCAGTCTGATGTTGTTGGTATAGAGTTTTTCAAGGAGTGGTCAGTCTGATGTTGTTGGTATAGAGTTTGTCAAGGAGGGGTACTGATGACGGCCATATTCGTTTTCTCAGTTCTCCATATGTTGGGTACATTTGCCGCAGATGTTCAGCTGTCATTTTATCGGAGCCATAGCTACACTCATCTGTAGTTCCTATCTTTAGCTTGTTAAATACGAGGGACGGTCAAAAAGTAACGCCTCGTAATTTTTAATTTCATTCAATAGGCAAGAAAACAAATAAAATTCACATTGAAATGTAGCCCCAAGTCTGAACTTCAAAAATTTATTTCTCAATGTAGTCTCCGTTATTTGTTACAGTTTTTGTCCATCTTCTCACAAGGGCATGTATCCCCGCACGGTAAAAATGTGTGTCCTTTTTCCTAAACCACTGACGTACGGCGCGTTTAAGGGTCTCGGTGTCCTCAAAGTGATTTCCGCGAAGATCTTCTTTCAGTGGTCCAAACAGATGGAAGTCAGAAGGTACAAGATCGGGACTGTAAGGGGGATGTGGTAACAATGTCAAGCCAAATTCTGCAATCGCATCAATGGTGTGTTTAGCGGTGTGTGGCGTGAAATTATCGTGCAACAGTAGTGCAGTTCTCTGATCTTTTAATGGGTAAAGTCGCCGAAGACAACCTCTAAGCTTCTTCAAAGTTTCAATGTAACGGTCTGCATTCACCGTGTTTCCCTGTTCAAAGAAGTCAAGAAGAATCACACCCTTCTCATCCCAAAACACGGAGGCCATATCTTTCCCTACAGATGGTGAACTTTTGAACTTCTTTCTTGTCGGCGATGTTGTGTGATGCCATTCCGTTGACTGCCTCTTGGATTCTGGTTCAAAAAAATGAACCCAAGTCTCATCACCTGTCACAATATTCGATAAAAACTCTTCTCCTTCAGTTTCGTAACGGTGCAGGAGGTTGATGGCTAGGTTTTCCTTGTTTCTTTATGCCTGTCTGTCAACATTCTGGGTACCCACCGTGCACAAACTTTTGAATAACCCAGGTCTTTAATGATGTTCTGGACATTGCCTTTACTAATGGACAACATGGAAGAAAGTTCATCCAGTGTTACCCGACGGTCACCACGAATGATGCCATCAACTCGATGAATGTTGTGTGGAGTCACTGCGGTAGACGGACGGCCAGTCCGCTTTGCGTCAGCCATTGAGGATTGACCTACTTCAGCTTCGTCACAACGATGTACCCAACGTCGGACAGTGCTAACATCCACTGTTGAATCTCCATAAACATTCTTCAAACGTTCGTGGATGCGAATTGGGGTCTCGCCTTCAGCATTGAGGAATTCTATGACATAACGTTGTTTTAACCGAACGTCTTTGGCAGCCATTTTTAAACTGTTACAGTGGTGCCACCTGTTACTGAAACAGGTTGATAATGCTATACAGTGCAGAAGAATGTTTGAGGAATCCTGCTAAATTTACAAATTGCACACCGATGCAGTATTTACATACATAAAAAATAGGAGGCATTACTTTTTGACCTTCCCTCTCTGGTATCTAACTTATAACACGACGTTTAGCACAATCCTTGCCAACGAAGTTACACAATCATATTCTGAACAGATACCTGTGAAAATTCATTCTAATGGAAACAAACACAAAATGGGGACGATCATAAGCGATAATCAAAGACAAACAATACAAGTCGTAAATTACGTCTTTTTGTGTGGGTTGTTGAGCCTTTTTGGAACAGTTGCCAATATTATCAACTTGGTCGTTTTTTATAGACAAGGTCTGAACTCAAGTATTAATGTTAGCTTTTTTGCGTTGGCCATTTCTGATCTATGTAGTCTCATCATGCAACAGTGGTTCAACGTGTGTGTAAACCCATTGTTTGAGACATCAGATGTTCCCATAATACCTTTAGAATTTCAGTATGTGACCGGAGGTGTCCCTCGCGAAGCTTTCGCTAGAATTACCTGCCTGATTACCGTCTACGTCGCAGCCGAGAGATGTTTGTGTATAGCGTTTCCTTTACACGTCAAGCAGATGATAACTCCCAGAAGAACTACAATAGTTATGGTTTTTATTTACAGTCTGATGTTTTTATCTGTGGCTCCCTTGTACTGTGCAGTGTTCATTAACTGGAAATTTTATCCTAGCAGGAACAAAACTCTTCTAGGTTTAATATTTAGAAGTGACAGTGAGAAATTACATGAAGTTGCATACATCGTTCAAGCTATGCTGAGTCTTATCTCCTTTGTTGCTGTGCTAATATTTACAACGATTTTAATCAGACAGCTAAGACAGAAAAGTACTTGGCGCAGTAAATCGGCGAACGCGAACGAAGAGACGTCCAAAGCTATGTCCAACAGAGACAGCAAAACAATGAGTATGGTTGCTTTCATCGCCAGCATCTTAATTGTTTGCTACACTCCTGGTGTTATGTTATTACTAATATCATTTATTGAACTTGAATTTAGCGTCGTTGGACGTTACGCAAATATATTTTTTGCTGGTTGGTCATTTGCATTTTTATTTGAGACGATTAATTCAAGTGTGAATATTTTCCTGTACTTTAAAATGAGCACAAAGTATAGAAATACCTTGCGCGCTCTTTTTTATTTACACGTACACGATCGAATATAAACTGCCAAGATGTCCATGTACACAACCACAGCAGAGAACAAGCGATAATGAATGACAACCAATAATTTGATGTAAACACGCAACAGTTAATATGTAAGGACGACCAGCTTAATACTTTTTAAAGCGGCTATGCTAATTTCAGATTGTTATGAAATTCAGTTTATCTTTTTTTCTTGCATTGCTTTCAACGTCACCAATTTGTCACATTGTGACAGTAAATGGCACAATTCAGCCACACGTCGCCCTAACGAGAAGCTAAATTCTTCATCCGCAACAAGAACAAAAATCTGTGGAAGGAGGAAGGTGATTTATACAACAGAGTTGACCCAATCCACCAACTTACCAGACACCAACAGATCATCATTTTCATCATGAGAACTGGCCACTGCAGATTACTTGGCCATCTCTATCGCCTCATGATAACTGATACAAATGAATGTCTATGTAGAACTAGAATCTAGACTCCCGAACACATTCACCAAAATTGCCCAGCTCATGATGACTCACGACGTCTGATCTGGCCAGGGTGTGCTGAGCTCAAGCAGAAGCTACGAGCTGCCGAGCTGACCTGGAAAAGACTGTAGACACCGTCCTGGCGACAGGCGTGCAGATTTAACATGACTACAAACTGAACGCAGAAGCAGATGTCACATTGAAAATGGAAATCAGACATGAGATGGTTTAGTGGACATTTCGCCAAAACTGACTCGAAGAGGACGTAAAGATTAATATGAGTGTATTTATTAACTGACGCAGCCCCTTCACCATGCAAAGACACAACAGGCCAATCACCTGTGTGGCCTTAAACTTTGATCACAAGAAACGAGATAAAACCGGACTGATCTTAAAGGCGTCGATCTGGTACTTTTAACCTCCACTACCCGTGGTAGAAAAGAAGCGACTATGTAAGCAAATATTTACAACCCGCCCCCGCCCCCCCCCCCTCTTTTCGCATATTAGATGGATGGAATTGGGTATAACAAAAATTATTAAGCAAAAATTACCAGAACTATTTTTTAGGTACATAATTATTTGTGTTTAAATAGGTATTTTGTCGATTTAAAGTTGTACATATTTTGTCTGCATTAACTATGACGATTTTCAACTCATTTTTATTCGATAGTCTCCACCGATGTTTTCATTTTCAAGACTTTGCTAATGCCTGTAGAAATTGCTTAAAAAATGTTTTTTAAAACAAATAAAAACTCTGGAGTCTGTTAAATAATGTAACTTAATATATGAGCCACCCAATACCGTTTTCTATGTTTTGTATTTTGTTTTACTTCTTGTTACAATTAAAGACAGAAAAAAGTTTTATCTCTCAGGGGGATGGAACCAAAACCGATTTGATTGAAGGCACACATGCTCGTCATTGCACTATCCACGCTCCTGATAAAGTAAAAATCAAAAGCTTTAGAGATTTTAAAAGCCCGCCAGTGCACGCTGATGGTTGGTAAGATTATGTTTAAAGTTTGCAATGATATATATAAGACCTGTAATGTTTTTCTTTCTATTGTTAGTTCTTGATTACCATTTGACAATCAGTGCCCAGTTTTAGAGCTTTGGCTGAGGGACAAAAGAATATTATTACGAAACAATCTATCTTGGTTTGATTCCTGACACTCCGGTTTATCCTGCCGATTGTTTTACTGCAAATTGTTCTTGTCTCTCAATCTTCAGTGCAAAACTATTCCAGACCAAGGTTCCGAAGCATGAGCGTTCCAGACACAGGACAGAGGTAAATTGTATATATATATATATATATATATATATATATATATATATATATATATATATATATATATATATATATATATATATATATATATATATATATATATGAAAAGCGTATTTACCGTCAGCACGAAATGATGACTTTCAAAAATCCGAAAAACCCAAAGTTAAATACATAACGCCGTAATTAGATCAGCAACGTTGTGCGCCGTGAGAAATAATTTTATAATAATGTTTCATTTTAAGGAAAAATTAGCAGTTTATTATGAAATTAAAGATTTTATGTGATTTATAATGTAAAATTGTCTTATTTTCATAATGCAACTTTTAAAAATTAAGCAAATCTTAATGGCAAATAATGAAAATGAATTGCAGGAAATATGTGATACAGTCTTGACAAAATATGAATATAAAGCCCTTTAATTTAACAGCAACAAAGACAGAAGTTATAGAATGCACTTTCAAACTAAATTCATTAAACAAATAAGACCACTTCAGTTCCAAAACGCCACCCACCGAAAGAACTATTATTTCTGTTATGACTGATGATTCAACTCCTAGGTTTCCAGTCTCTGTATTTATAAAGGCGGGCTTACTTTTTAAGGTGTTAAGTTTCCCAAATAATTCGATCTGTCACTTATAAGTATGGAATTCTAGGTCCGATCCTTCTCTTTCTGGAATTTTGGGAGTTGCTCGTTTGAAGTTGCGAAGCTGTCTGTTCTGTGTCTCTGAGTTCGCTAGACTTTATTTTCAGTTTCCATTTCACATCACAGATTGTACTTCTCGGCAAACTTGCCACTGAGATTCATTGTATATTCCGGCTCTCATTTCAATCCAATCGTGAGTTTTTTTCGCACTACGTGGGTTGGGGTGTTCAATTCAAAAAAGCCCCCACGTGTTTAAAATATTAAATTTAATATTCCCACGCGTGACCTATTTATAATCATGCGGTAATATTTCCGGTGACATCCTGTGCACTCTCACAAACAAATGTGGGAACTTGTTTGCCTGGTGTAATGTCTTCCGCCAAGATGTCTAGCTAGACAGATTACCTGCGATAATCACACACAGGAATGAGCCCGTGAAACTATTATCTAATTATCGCCAGTATGTTCGTGCCTTCTTCAGACAGTCAATCAAAAGGGTCGCCGGCCGCTCAGGCAAATAATATGGTTGTCCAGCGAGGATCGTCTATTATCAAAGATTGGCTAGGCGACTGAAAGCGACAAACGTATTACCGCTGACCGGTGATAATGACCGGTACGATAATTCCACATTTTAGGATTTTAAACTTTCATAAGAAATGAGTTACTCGTATTTCTAACACTCACTTCTTATGCAAGGAATGAGTTAATCTTTCTAACAATTCACTTCTTAAGCAAAGAATAAGTTAAACTTTCTAACATCCACTTCTTAAGCAAAGGATGAGTTAAACTTTCTAACATCCACTTCTTAAGTATTTAATGAGTTAAACTTTCTAACATCCACTTCTTAAGTATTTAATGAGTTAAGCTTTCTAACATCCACTTCTTAAGTATTTAATGAGTTAAACTTTCTAACATCCACTTCTTAAGTATTTAATGAGTTAAGCTTTCTAACATCCACTTCTTCAGCAAGGAATGAGTTAAACTTTCCAACATCCACTTCTTAAGTATTGAATGAGTTAAACTTTCTAGCATCCCCTTCTTAAGTAAAGAATGAGTTAAACTTTCTAACATCCAGTTCTTATGCAGGGAATGTTTTAAAATTTCTAACATAAACTTCTTATGCAGTGAATGATTTAATCCTTCTAACATCCACTTTTTTGCAGGGAATGAGTTAAACTTTATAACACCCACTTCTTATGCAGGGAATGAGTTAAACTTTCTAACACCCACTTCGTATGCAGGGAATGAGTTAAACTTTCTAACATCCACTTCTTATATAGGGAATGTGTTTAACTTTCTAAGACTGTTTAATTACACTGGTATACACACATTTTGGTGCCTTAAATTTTATAGCTGTTCTTGGGTAATTTTGGGTTGCTGATTCCAAAAATGTAATCAGATTTTTTCTATCAGCTCTAGTTTTTGAGATAACTAAGAATGACCATATTATAGCACGTTTCACTAGCTTTGCCCTCAAACAAATGTAATTATCTGATTAACCGTCCAACGTATTAATGCCATTTTTTTGCATACGATGTTATATTGGGTTAGACCCAACAAATATATACTTTATATCTGTGCATCTTGTCTAGTTCCCATAAACGGATGAAATCCTTTGATCTTTGTCGGCATACTAATTGTTGTGTATCGAGAAAAGAAATTTTACCACTTCATGCACAGATTCTGTGAATTGATTAGGCATAGGCGTGTCTTCTTCTTCCGTCCTTAGCCACCGGCCGTCAAAGCAGTCAGTGGCCATTACGCCTAGTGGCGTCTTAGGGCAACAGCAGATAGGTTTTCTTTGCTATTGTTTCCCATCACGCCTATTGGCGTCTTTAGGGCAACGGCAAATCAATCCATTTGCTGTTGTTTCCGTAATCGAAGTGACTGGCAAACGGGTGATTAGCCCGTTGGTATAGGCGTGTCTACTATTACAATAATGTGGCCATCACGTTTGCATATGAATACCTGTTGAAGCTGATTTCTTAAATGATCTGCATGCGAGATACTCGTGACATTGTTTGTCATTGACATTTAATGCGCTACCAAACTGGTCCTTCCTTGATCTAATTATTTCAATAGGTATCACCTGTAGCGGGAGGTTATTTAAAAGTATATATTATGTAAGAGTATGCCAGTAAAGAGTTCTGACCTTACCAGTAATACCCCAGTCTTAGAAATAAGCACTGGTGTATTGTTATCATAAAAATAGTCAGACTGTGAAAACCCTGGCCCAGTTGGTAAGAAGTAGTACCAGGATTTAAGGCGTCTCCTCCCTGTGACTATCTTATGATTACTTATATTCTAGGGGATAAGTAAAATGTACATTCACTGAACCCACAAAATGGAAGAAGTGAATAAATCCTCAGGTACAGTTAAAACAGTTTAATAATTACACTAATATTCTATTTCTACTAGTTGGAAAAGAGCATATACATATATATAAAAGTATTCACACAATTACTATTATGGTCTGTTTATACTTCAAGATCTTAAATAATAAAGTTACTGAAATCACTGTTTATTAGTCCTTTGAATTTAAGGATAACTGTCACATCAAGTTGACTGAGTTTCTGTAATGGTTTACTTATTGTTTTCCGGCTTCTGATAATGGACGTCTGGTTTGAGTTATTCTCATGGAACATGAATATCAGCGTTGGCTGTATCTGGTGACCTTGTAGTGACTAGCCAGTGTCAGACCAGTCAGTCACAGATGTCCGTTATAACATCCTCGTAAGTAGGAATCATTTCAGTGAATAGCATTAATAATAACCATTTACTTTACCTGTAAACTGATATTGAACATAGTGGACAAGTCAGTATATGTGTAAAGTTATACGACATAGCCGAACTATTCAAATGATAAGAATTAATTATTAACATTCGTAATAAAATTATTGGTTTACTTGTCCGATAAAATATTGATAACTACCTTATAAAACAAACAATCATAACCAAAATCCCCTATGCTGTCTCTACGCACAAATACCCACATAAACCCACCACCCTCCTAATAATTATTAAATCTATACTTAATAAAACATCCCTCAAACTCCCCACTAAAACTATACCCATTTACCTCTAATATTCCCCCCCCC